>JAJKFI010000132.1:651658-688445 GCA_029204185.1 Lerista edwardsae | reverse complement strand
TGAGATTAACTTTTACACACGTGCAGGGACATTTTGAATCATGAATTCGCGGCAATCCTCATTGGCGGGAAATGTCTGGGTCAGCCATATTTGTGTGCCCCGGAAGCTTCAAGAAATAGAGCTCATGCCGACTCCAGTCATCTAACCTTCTTGGGAGGGAGGCACAGGAGCCTTTGGGCAGAGCAGGAAATGCAGGGCTTATGGGGAGCAATCCCAGCATGCTCTAGTTTTGATTCAAGAGCCTCAGAGGAAGGAACCAGGAAGGGGTGCGCGGGGGGGGGGGGAGAGCAGGCCAAAAGAGCCTCAGCCAGCCCTAGCCTGGGGAAAGGCACTTGGCCGTCCGCAGCTTTTCCAGCCGCTGGTGTCAACAATAATCCAACGGTCCGACTGGTCGTTTGCACCCACTCTGAGCCGACCCGACACGGTTCCACTCACGGTTCCTGCTCCAGTGTGTTCAGCCTCACGACGAAGTTGCTGGGGATGTAGCCCACCTGCCCCGTGGTGAGGGACTGGGCCTTCCACCACTCCATCGACCTGCGGGGGAAGAAGCCGGCATCAGCCTCCCTCCCACCGCCTCCACCCCTCCCGGCAGAGGAAGGGGCACCGTGATGAGCACGCCTGCTGCTCTGTGGTCTGGGCTGAGCCCCCCCCCCCCTGCATTTGCACCCGATCCAGACTTGGCCCGAGACCTCCTGCCGCCCAGGACAGGTCAGCAACTGCTGCCCCATCGCAGAAGCCCAGCAGAGGGCGCCCGGCACTGCCTCTTCTCCTCTTGCTCCCTGAACCTGCAAGGAGGGCGGGAAAGGGGTGGAAGAGGAAGTGTGGAGGGGAAGAGAGTGGCGGGCGGGAAGGAAGCAGGCCTCCACGTTCCAGCCCACCCCTGGCCTCTCCTCTGCACTTCCTCCCTTTCTTTTTGAGTCCAGAGAGCAGCAGGAGAAGGGCGGGAGCTGGTGGGCCTCGCGGACAGCCTGGCCCTTCCTCAGTCGCTCCTTCTGGAAACACCGACTTTGCCACAACGCAAAGCATCAGGCTCATTCACTGAAAGTCTTCCAGACCCGTTTAGCTATCCTGCTGTGGACAGATCTCTTGACCAAGCAGAGAGTCACAGCCAGAAGGCCAACATTTTTCGAGAGAGAAACGGCAGGAAGACATCCAGACGTTCCATCATGGGGTGCAGATCAGATTTCACCCAGAAAACTTGAGGTTTCTGATGTGGGACCTGGGGACGTCAGGAGGCTGCCAGCCCTTGAAATCTGGGGGGGGGGCCCTCAGTCCCAGGGCAGTGAAGGGATGGAGGCCAGCTGCACCCCCCCAAATGGGCTGAAGCCTTGCAAACGTGCCCCCTCCCTTCCTGAGGAAACGATCCCAAAAGCTGTAAGAAACGGCGTGGGGGTGGGGTGTCATTTTGCACCCTAGTTGTCCATGCGCTGCATTCCTGGGTTGCGCCTGAGCTATGGGTGCTCGAGCAAGGAAGCAGACTCACTCTTCCAATATCCGCAGCTGTTCCCCTTTCCGGAGCACCAGATCGCCATCATGAGTGGATTCGTAATCATATAAGGCGACCACCAGTTTCTCTGCAAAAAAAAGTTGACAGAACTCTAGAAGACAAGCAACTCTAGAGAAGGCAGCACAGGAGTTGGGCTGGGTGGAGAGACGTAATTTCGGTTTACGGAACACTCACTACCTAACAGTTATTTGGAGGACTGTAAAAACGCGATCCTCCAAATGTTTGTTCTGAAGTAAGTCCCACTGATTTCAATGGCACTTACTCCCAGGCAGATGTGGGTCTAAGGGCCCAATCCTACCCACCTTTCCAATACTGATGTAGCTGGGGTCAGTCACGCTCCCTGGCCTCGAGGCTGCATCGCAGCTGCATTGGCACTGGAAAGTTGGACAGGATTGGGCCCTCAGAGCTTCCCAGTGGCTGTTGTGCCCACGACCCCTCTGCACCTGAGACACCCCACAAAATGCACAGTCTCTGCCAGTCCCAGCGGCCCCCTCGCCACCCCCTCAGCCACCCCCTCAGCCTTCTCAAGCCGCCTGCACTTGGAACGGACGTGAGCGGCAGAGCAGAGGGGGAGATGTGGAGAAGGGGGGCGACTGCGTCGGTTCTGTGCATCCTCTTCTGCCCCCCTTCTTTTGAAATCCAAGGTGTAGAAGGCAAAGGAATGGCAGAGGGGGAGCCAAAGGATCAACGATAGGGCCGTAAAGGCCGGTCCAACGGCTGGCTGAATAAACCAGCCAGTCATGTGTGTGTGTGTGCGTGTGTGTGTGCGTGTGCGTGTGTGCCTGCGTGTGTGTGTGTGTTTAGGAGTGCCAGTAAAGCAACTGGAGAAGTGCACCCCGCAGACCACCAGTGCAGGGAGTTGGCCAGCTCTGCCCTGGTGTTGCCCAGCAGCCAGTCTAGGAGCAAACCCCTGCCCCACAGCTGGGACCCACGTCCTGCACTTCGAAGGCAATCCGGACAGCCGCAGAGCCTTGCACTGCACTGCAGTCAGAGGTGGGGAAGGAGGGGCAAAGTGAACCTTGCAGCGGGGAACTGGGAGGAGCCCCCAAGTCACAGGACAGCAGCGGATTCCAGGCCTCAGAGCCGTTGGAGGTCAGCCTCTGCAGAAGGAACAAGACAACAGAGACGCCCTTGGTGGCAGTTCCCAGCAGCAGCAGCAGCATAGCAGGACCTCCACAGCTTCCCACTCACCCTGCCGTTCCCGGCACCTGGCCTCAGCCTGGCTCATTCCCGCCAGAGGCGTCTCTACAGGGAGGGCAAAGCTCTAAGTTTTGCAAGGAGCCTTACTCTGTCATGTAAATCCCTCCTCTCCCTTGCTGCTGTAGCCAGTAAGCAACGCCAAGATGTTGCTTTTCCCTGTGAGGATTGGCTAAAACGGTGCAGGAGAGGAGTGATTTCCACTGCAAGGTAAGGCTTCTTGCAACACTTAGAGCTTTGCCCTCCCTTAGATCTGCCTCTGATTCCCGCAGACCCCTGAAGCAGGTTGCAGCAGCAGCAGACTGACAGTGCCTCTCGCCCCCAGTCTGCCGCGGCTGCCTCCCTCCAGGTTGCATTGTCCAGTGCAAGTGACAAGGATCTGCTGCCACTCACTCCAGCGAGGAGCCAGTCACCCCCCTCCTCGTGGTGCTCCTTGCAGGCTGCCGTGAAACCCGGAAGTGCAGGACTTCCAGCAAACCTGCTGGCCCTGGAAGCGAAACAGGAAGTTCTGCACTTCCGGGTTTTGTGGCAGGCTCTCCCTGGGGGTCATGATTCAGGTGCTTCTTTCCCTCTACTCCTTCTGTCCACCTGCCCCTTCCCTCCACATCTGTCCTTCTGTCTGGGGGCAGGGAAGGAAGGCTGGCATCTCTCACACTGGGCAAATGGGCCTGGTGGTGTTTCTCAGCTCAGATCCTTTAAGCGCAATTTAAGCGGCAGCACCTGAGCTTGCCTGAGCTGGGTCGTTTGGGACGTTAGAATCCAAAGTGCGGGCAGAGCAGGACAAGGACCCAAGTGGGGATTTGAGAAAAGGAGCCGCATAACTGGAGGTGAGGCAGGGTGAGCCGGAGGAGGGTCTCTCACCTGGGGCGTTGTGGCCGGGTCAATGGGGTAATGACAGGTCTCGCAGATCTCAATGTTCTCCCAGTCATCGTACCCTAAACTGCAGCAGCAGCCCATCATCTCTGCAAGGATAGAGCGGGGGGGGGGGAGGAAGTGAGAGGCAGGCAGGCCACAAACCCAGGTTCAAATTGCTGCCCATTCAAAGAACAAGTCGCTCAGCCAGCAAATGAAGAGTGTGCTTAGAATGATGCAGCCACAGTTGTGGGGGGGGGAGTTGAGGGCCCTCAAGAATGCGTGTGCGGGAGCTGGCCAATAGGTGCAGGTGGCAATGGCGAAACGGCATTCCACAGACCGCCACAGGAGTGCCAACCAGCCGGGGTGGAGGACAGCAGGGGAGGAGAATCACCTTTTCCCAGGAACACAATATTGCAGCGCTTGAACAGAGGGGAAACCCGGCCTTTTGCTGCCACTTGCGGGTGGGGTGGGGCAAACGGCGGGAGAGGCCTTGCCTTCAGGCCCCGCTTGTGGGTTTCCCAGAAGTGTCAGCCAGTCACTGTCGAAAACAGGATGCTGGGGGGGGGGGTGGCGGCGATGGCCCCTCGCTCGGGGCTTCCGTCCTGACGCACCTTGGGGGATAGGAGGCCACCCTGATCTTTGGCAGCCAGAGGAGCTGCTGCTGCTCATCTATTTCAGTGGCTTGCAACGCACTCCATTTCCTTCGCACAGGAAGTTGCGACAAAGCACAGTCAGCGTGATAAGGAGCTGGAGAAGGTCTGCAAGAGATCGACAGCAGGAGCGCTGGGGGGGGGCTGCCTGGAGCCCTGCCCAGTGCGGGAGGACGCTGTGGGAAGGAGCCCAGCGCACAGCCTGGGCAGGCAGAGGCAGAGGCAGCCGTGGGGCTCGCCCGGGTCTCCTCCTTCCCCCAAACAGGAGGGGGGAGCCAAATGGAACTGGAAAAAAGAGGGAGGGGCCACCAGAGTGCTGTGCTGTGGGGTTTTTTGAGTTGTGGGTTCCCTGAGCAGGGAGCGGCCCGGGGAGGGGGAGGGCTTGGGATGCGGCCGCCAGGCCACCCCCTGGGCCTCACCCCCAGGCCACACAGCCCTGGCTCAGGCCAAGCAGCCTCCTCGGTCCTGCAGGCGCAGCCCCAAGGAGCACATCAGGGGGGCTGGGGCCTCCCCCAGTGCAAGCGCACAAACGTGCCAGGGCACGAGGGGAGGCCCCAGTTTCCCAGCAAGCTGCGCTGGATACCCTGCAGGCCCTGCTCCAGCGCAGCTTGGGATTGCGCCCCAAGAGTGGTCCAAACACACACTGCACGGAATTCTTTCGGCTGGGCAAACTTTGCTGGCCCAACTCCAGGCTAGGATTGCGCCCTGAGTCTCCGGGCCAAATCACATCCAACGCTCCAGCACTGATGCAGCCATGCCAATGGCGTATGCTCTGCATCCAGGGGTGGGGGGCAGCCATGGAGACCCCCCTCAAGGAAAGGGAATGTTTGTTCGTTCATCTCGGGGCTGCATTGCAGCTGCATGGGTGCTGAAAGGTTGGGTAGGATTGGGCCCTCAGTCTTGCTCCTGCTAAAACGGTCAACTAAAAACTTGTTTTGAAATGTAGTACATGTAGATGATCCAGACCACCAAAATCCAGACTATTCCAAAATCCAGACACATTTGTCCAATACATTTTTTAAACTTTCTGTAGAAAAGTCATTCCCACGTACAGGCTGTAAGTTCCATTCTCTGCGCTTTAGTGCAGACATTGTTGAAACATGTCAAGAGGCCAGCAGCAGACACCCAAATGGGTAACAGTGAAAAGAGCAAAAGGAAGCATTTCTCGTTATATTTTGCAATTATTTCAAAATCTAGAAAAATCCAAAATCTGGACACTTTCTGAGCCCAAGCAGTCCAGATAAGGGATACTCAATCTGTATGTGGAAAAATGAAGTCCCATCAGGCAGCTTGCCCTAGGAGAGAGAGAGAGAGAGAGAGAGGCACACACCCAGCAGCGGCATTCAGCTGGTACACTGGGCGGGGCTTACCTTTGACCGGCAGTCCGCCCATTGCGTACCGGCGGGCGGGCACGAGGCGGAACACGGCGTGACGCAACGGGCGGACTGCCGCTCAAAGGTAAGTCCCGCCCAGCGTACCGGCTGAATGCCGCTGCTGCACACACCCCTTGCACCTGCACCCTCCCGGGAGCTGGGGTGGGCTGTGTCACCTCTCCAAATTCATGTGCCGCTTTAAGGCAAACTTGTAAGACTGTGGGCTGGACCAGTTCAACTACAGACAGAGCCAGGATACGCACAAGGCCTCCAGCACACATCTATCTGTCCCCCCCCCTTCACACAGAAGAGGATGTGACTTCCAGGCACAGCTTAGCACAAGTCAGGAGTTGGGATCTCCAGCCGTATCTCAACTTCAGTGCCTCGTTCTTTTGCAAACTCTGATTAGGGTAGCAGAGTTTGGATATTATGGCAAACACTAAAAGGATTCTTCCTTCCCTTGCCCATGAACGGGAGGAGGGAGAGAGCTTCCCTGCAACTACAAGACATCCTACAATACCAGGTTTCAACCTTGGCTCAGTGTGACAACTGGACCAAGGCAATGACTATCTGCAGCAGGTGGGAGATCATCCTGTGAACACAAGTCACCTTATGGGGAGCCAGACCCTTGGGCCATCTAGCACTGTCTGCATTCAGCAAAGCCCTGTGCTCGCCCCCTCAGGGTTTCCCTGGTTTACCTCCTGAAGGCACGCTGGTTCATTGTCTGCATAGACCAGAAAATGGAAGGGCAGCCTTTGTCATTCACAGGCCTCGCACTCTAGGCCAACAACTCTCCTCTTCCCTATTTCCTGTGTTTGACACTCTGGGCTACCACTCTTTCCCACTTCCTCTTCCGGACACTCTAGCCTAACACTCTCATCTCTTCCTCCTCTGCTCCTGTCCCCTCTTCCCTTTTGAATTCAAAAAGTGGGAGCAAAGGGCAGTGGAGACGCCTGACAGCCAGCACCAGCAAACCCACCACCTCAAGCCACAGCCTTAGCCAGCTTCATGGACAGGCCAGCCTGGTGAATTGCAGGCCTCACTTTCGTTTTCTGTTCTGCACCAACAATGAGTCAAGGCTTTCCCAGCGGTCATGAATTATGTTCAAAGGTGATTTAAACCTTACATGAGGTTTAAATATGAAGTCCACTATGAGGTCCACAGTGGTGGCTGTGGAAGAAATTAAAAACCACTAACTAGAAACAAAGGCTATTTCTATTCGGAGCAAATTTTGTTGATGTGTTTTCTCAGAATCTTGATTTCTTGGCGGACACTTGGTCGTGCCGGCACCATGACTCTGGTGTTGTCAGCCAAGCGCTTTGTTAGACAGGACAGAAATTCAAAGAGTCCAAAAGTTTGAGAGTCCAGAGAAAATTCCAAGTCCATTTTTAGGCGATTGTCCAACACGCCATCCTCATCTCCAGCAGTGCTTGTTTGTGCAAGATTCAGGGCACAATCCTAACTTGTGCTGGAACGGCAAGGCCGGCGGGCCTGTACTATCCCCAGTGCAAGTTGGAGCAGGCAGGAGCCTCCCTGGGGCAAGGGCACGTTCAGGCGGCAGCCACGCCTTTGGGCTCCTTGGACCTGCGCCTGCTCTTTAGCTGAGGATGCCGCGTGGCCCGAATCGGCCGCGTCCCAGATCCACCCCCCTCCCCAGCCAGCACGCCTCCCAGTCTGCCCGCCACTTGCCCAGGAACGCCCTCTCCCCTGCCCTCCCCCCGCCCAGAACCACTCTTGCGCCAGCTGAACCTAGGAGAGCCGGCTGCTAGCGGCAGCCCAAGACAGGGCGTTGGATGTGCCCCAGGCAATTATCGAGAGACGCAAAGCTTCACTTCACAGGTATTTGGTGAGGATTTAAGACTCTTGCCATGGAGCAAAATGAGAAGGGCTCGCTCTTGTGCTAAGGAGCTAACTGAGAAATGTCAAAACTGCCTTTCCACAGCAGTGTCTGGGGCTGACCCACCCGTGAGGGTGTCTGAGATGATCACGAGGCTTGCCAGCCCTCCAGGATTGACCCGGGGTCTCCAGGAGCCGGCACCAATCCCCAGGAGTCTCCTGCAAACCATCCGGGAGATTTCAGCCATTTCTGCGGAGGGCGCATGGAGCTGTACGGCAGCTGGCTGCATGGTGGTGGCGCCAGCGTGCTGGAGCCCCAGAGCACGAGAGGAAGCAGCCCTGGGCTTGGATTCCAGCCGTGCCCTCCACAGGCAGACTGGCAGGGGGCACCAGCCTCTGCCTGCCCACCTGCCACTGCCCTGCCTCTCCTCTCCCCATCCCCAATGCGGAGGCCCCTCTTCCCCTTCACACTCTGCACCAGGACGTGAGCGGGGATGAGTGCGCGTGCCGGCCAGGGAGGGGGGCAGAGGCGCCATGCGGGTGGTGGGCAGCATCCAAGCCTCTGATTCGGGCCGCATGGTGTCCATGGCTCTGTGCCTGCTATTTAGCAGACGCAGAACCAAGAAAACCTATGCGGAGGCTGGAGCCTCCCCTGGGGCAAGGACACCAACGTGCCGTTGCCCCGAGGAGGCTCCCCAGCGCACCTCAGCGCCGGCCTCACCATTCCAGCGCAGCTTAGGATTGCCCGCTTGGTGCTGTGGCCCCCCTCTGGGTATGACGGCCTCCTCCTTCCAACGCCTCAGGCCGCTTGAAGCGGTGGAGTGGAGCAATGCTGAACGGCGGCCGGGGCAGCTGCGGGAGGCCTGCAAGACTCCATTTCAGGCACTCCAGAACCCGAGTCCTGCGCTGAAAGCCTGAGGTCTGCAGTCCTCACGGCGGACCCAAGAGCACGGACTCTGGCTGGGGCCCGTTTCCCAGGCAGGCGCGTCTGGAAGGCTCCCGCTCCTGCAGCCACCCGGTCCCCAGCTGCTCCGGCCACAGCTGGCGCTCTGCATGGAGCACAGACGCAGGCCGGCAAAGTGGCCGTGCGGCTGAGGCAGTGTCGGGGTTCAGTGTGCGTTAGATAAACAAGTTCAAAACGGAGGTCACAGTGTGGGGCCCAGGGGAAGCGGAAGAACCACCCCCATTGGCCCTCCTGTGAGGTGCTTCACACACCCCCTTTAGTCTGATGGGAAGCCTCCTTTGGACAGTGGCTCTGGCACAGGAACGGCGAGATGAGAATCATTTACATAAATAAACAAATAAAACAAGACCTACAGTGTGCATTTTGTGTTGCCTCAGTGATGCTAACTGGGGGGGGGGGAAACCCCACACACTTTTGATTATTTGCCTTGGCTTTGTGGCTTGTGCAGTGCAGGACTGGACCAGCTGGCAAATGCTTTTGGATATACTCCTAAAGGAGCCGCTAGCCAGGCCACTCTTCCCTGTGAAAGAGAAACAAAAGGGCCCCTCCTTTGACACCACCCTCCGATGGCACTTTATTTCCTGACCTCCTTTCTGGGTCTTTTGAACTGTCGCATGACAGTCACAGCTTCAGCAAGTTCTCCTTTCCCCCCAGCCACTGAATCCCTGCGCAAGCTGCCCTTTTAAATCTCCATGCCATTGCAAAAGTGCACCGACTTAATGCTAGGAAAAGGGTGGCACTTCCTAATCTCTTTTCCTTCTTGCTTTACTGAAAACCAAACAGAACAAGGAAGTGGAAAGTTCAGTGTGCGCAGTGATTCATAGAATCGTTGCGTTGGAAGGGAGCAACAAGGTCATCTTGCTGGTAGTACGCTTTGCAGTGGATATGCATGCACAGGCTTAATATTCCACCACAGAGGAGATATAATTAAAAATCCAAACTCTAGAAATGACTATAACATTTTTTCTTGGCCAGAGGCAAAATGTAAGCAAATATGCATGGCTTAAAAACAAATCATCACCATCATCTTCAACGTCTTCTCTGTTTGCTTTAATTCTACAGTTTGCTTGGTTTAAAAAAAATTCCAAAATTATCTTTTATATCTGAAATTATCTGTTATGGTCTGAAAACATGAGCATCACATACAAGAACAGGCCGATTCTGCGGGGTTATGGTGACTTTTGTGCCCGGCTTCCAAATCTCTGAAAAACGGCTGTCTGCACTCAGCCTTGCCATGCTTCCAAATGCTGCTGTTGGAAATCAGGCCCAGCAGAAAAAATAAAGGGACATGTGACAAGGTGATATTGACAAGCTGGAGACCAGCTGGAGCCCCTGCATGCCGACCCTCCGGAACTGGCCTTTGGCTCCAGGAATCAGCCCCAGTCCCCAAGCGACTACCCAAAGCAGTCCTGGGGGTCGAACTGGGCCTTCTTGGCTTTCCTCCTATTGGGAAGAAAACCTCCACAGATCAGCCAGTGAGTTGGCATCTCCAGCTGGAGCACCTGAAAATTAAATGGAGCCATGGCCAAGAGCAGGGGTGTTGTGAGCTGAGCAGAGGTCCAGAGAGGGGCAGCAGCGTCATGCAGCCGGAACGCTGGGCGGGAGGAATGGGTGAGCAGCAGCCCGCCCATTGTGTACCGCTCCATTTCGCCGTCTTTGACGGCGAAATGGAGTGGTACGCAATGGGCGGGCTGCTGCTCACCCGTTCCTCCCGCCCAGTGTTCCAGCTGCATGATGCCGCTGGAGAGGGCGTTTGGTCGGTCAGAAAGCTGTGGGGGGGGGGAGCACCAGCCCAGCTGTGAGCTGGACGTTCTGTCTTGCCTGTTTCGCTGACCTCAGCCAGGCCTCCCTCTCGCTCTCCCACGCCCATCACAAGCCCCCCGCAGCCACAGCAGGCAAAGAAGTGCCTTCTTCACACAGGATGGTAGTCTGGGTGATGCCAAGCCTGCTTCGCACCCGCTAGATCTGGGCATTCTGCAGGGAATTGCCAACGACCTCCCGACACAATATTGCCCCCAATTTCCCTGCGGCAGACATGTCAGTGCCCCCCTTCCTCCTGCCCCCTCTGCGTCTTTTCCCACCTCTCACTTCCCACCGGTGGGTCTTGATTGCTATTTATGTCCGTGACACTCAGTGCCTGTCCAGATATCCTGCGTGCATCTTAAGTTAGTTTATGAAACAAACTTCTCTAAAATATCGCATCCAAAGTCATACACTTTACACACAATAATAAACATGATGCTCCACATTTCTGGCCACAGAAATACCAGCCGCCTTGTGTGGAGCAGAAGAAAGGACAAGAGAAAGATGCTTATTGCTGCATTTGTATGCTGTAGTCAACATGAACTGCTTTAGAGACCCAGAGCCGGTCCATCCATAAGGCCAGCTGAAGCGTCTGCCTCAGGCAGCAAACTGGCAAGAGGCACACACTGGACTGGAACCGGAAGGGGGGAAGAGGAAGTGTGGAGGAGAAGAGAGCCGTGGGCTGAAGTGTTGGTGGAGCAGAAGCTGGCACATTGCCAGTCATGGGGAGTAACAGGAGGTCTTGGGTGGACTCTGGGTGAGGTGAGAGAGTGCCCGAGAGTGAGATAAAAATCCCCGAAATAAATGATAAATAAATAGGAGCTCAGGGCAGTGCACTTGCCGCTTCCTTTCACCACAACCACCCTGTGAGGTAGGTGAGGCCAGTCCCTCTTTCTTAGCATGACCTCCTTGTTGTTAGGATGAAAGGGGGGAGGAGCCACATCTACCCCTTAGAGGGAGGTGTGAGCCGGTGTTTTACACAGCTCAGTGAAAATTAAAACTTGATTTTATATATTTTGTTTCCCTGAATTTGGGCCCAGCTTTGCAGCTGCCAGAACTCTAAAGCTGCCCAGGATATCTTAAAACAGAATAAAATGCAACACAAATGTCAAGCAACAATAAAACCGTCACATCAGAGAAACACAAACTCAACAGATATAATACCACCAGGAGTTAACCTGGCTACATAACAAGAAGTGTGATTTTTGGTGATAATGAAATAAAACACATAACACCACTTTCTGCACTTCTAATTTTTGTAAAAACAAACAAAACGCTCCAAAGTCGGAAAAAAAAAACACCCTGATAATCTGTGGAGGGTTGGGCTGGATGGGGGGGGGGTGAATGGGGAATGATTATTGTGGCTGCATCTGCTGACACACCCAATATCACCCACCTAAATCACCCACCTAGCGCACTTTTAAAGCAATTATTTATAATTATATAATTTATAAAAATGCACCCTTGGAATAACAACACATAACAACACTTTCTACCCTTTTCTTCCTTGGGTAAAAAGCAAATCCTGTGAACAATGAAAACACGTAAGAACTCCTCAACTTACAACGTAAAGGCCTGTCAGAAAAGAAAAGAATTTGACTGCCGCTTAAAAGGGGACCTGGGTGGGGCCTGGTGGGTCTTCCCTGGGAGGGGATTCCATGAGAAGCAGGAGACGTCCCCTGGAAGTGAGCAAGGGGTCTGCCTCGCTCCATGTCCCCACAGGGACCGACATTTGGCCTCCATCACTTACCTGATTGCAGGGAAAGTGAGGACCACGTTTGTCCCAGTCCCAGGACATGAAAGGAAGGCTCCCTTGTTACATTCTGCAGTCGATCGCTTTCCTTTTTAATCTACCGTCTGGACAACTCTTTCCACACCAGGGGATCACAAACGCTCTCGCTCTCTCTAGCTCTCCCCCCCCCCCCCGCCACCAGCACCTTCCCTGCTGGTTTCCTGCCCTCTGAATGTGTTGACACAGACAGCTCGAGAAGGTGGTTCTCAGCACTTGCTTGACCACAAAAAGTTCCAGAGCAGCTTCAGAAACTCAGAAGTTTCCTGCCAGCCCTTCAACCCGCCAGTTCTGCAGCTCTGGGCCTGGCAGGTGCTGCTGGCCTCCGGTGGTGCTCTGACGCGCCTCGCGTGGCTCCTGGCATGCCCGACTGTGACCAGGCCCAGCTCTCTCCCGTCCCAGGACCCCTGGCTTGGGCCCACTTTGGCCAGTGCAGCCAGCCATGCTGTGCGGGCCTCCAAGACTCTGCACAACCACGGTCCACGCCCAAGGCATGCAGGGTGGCCCGCAGCAGAGGGTCCGGGGCCGGATCTCCCCCACTCGACCCTGCAGCTTCCTGTGGCATCCTGAGCAAGCCCCTCCCCCTCACTCCCACATGCTCCGCAGGGGGGTCCCAGGTTTTCTGAGGTTCTGGAGGTGGGTTTTGCAAAACAAGAGGTGCTACATGCAGGGTGACCAGATGTCAGATCCACAAAGGAGGACCCCAAAATGTAGGGCATTTAAGAAAAATGTAGGACGCTACAGAATAAAAGGTAAAAACGCTTAAATATAACACTTATATATTCCTTTCCCATGCCGAAGCAAATGCTCAAGGCGGCTTATGGAGAACAAAAAAAGTACAATGTAACCGCAGTAAGTAAAACGTTAAGGAAACTATATTGATTTTGGGGTGCCTTGTCCTCCTTTAATGCAACCCAACGACTGAAGGACAAACATGCAAGCCAGTGATGCTGGCACACACACACACACACCGGTTTCTCTTGAAATGTAGGCCGTGTCCTGGAGAATGAGGATGTCTGGTCACCCTGGCTACGTGGGGCTGGCCCAAGACCTCTTGACTGCTGAGGTGGTGTGCCAAATCTTGCCCCTTCCCCACTGATGTGCCAGACTCCCCTCTCCCACTCTCCAGTGTTCCAGCAGCATTCCCCACCCCTCCGCAATTTCTCTCTGCCCCTCCTCCTTTTCCAGTCCAGGGAAGGAGAAAGAGGAGCTGTGCAGGCGGACAGTGGTGGGCCCTCCCCACTAATCTGCTGCCTGAGGCGACTGCCTCAGTTGGCCCCTTGAATGGGGCCGGCTCTGGTGGCCCCTCACCTATTGGGAGATGGAACCTGGTAGCAGAGGCAGGGCCAAATTCCTCTGACAGGCACTGAGCTGGTCAACGGAGGGCTGGCTATGCTGTGCCTGTGGCTAAAGCAGGTGGAAGCAGAGCTGGCCAAGCAGAAGTGAGCTGGATCTCTTGCTCTGACCCCTTACCTTTATATTTTACTATTTAAACTGTTAGCAACTAAAACTTCAGACAATACCCTTGTAATTCCTGCAAACAAACCAAATCCTATAGGTTTGTTGGTGTGCATTAAAAACGGTGAATGTCCGTTCTTGCTGTCCTGAGCTCAATGTAACTATTATGGAATTTTTTAAAATCACTTTGGACACACCCAGAAAGTCCCCCTGCAGGTCATAAGAAGAAAATACTGGCACGGGGGGGGGGCATAACATTCGACTGAGGTTGAACGAAGCCATCTTATGCCTGCCCACAGATGGGGAGGAGGTGGCCAATCAGGGGCAAACTAGGGCATCAGTGGGGCAGGCAGGGAAATCAGCCTTGGGGAGGACTGAGCCAGAGGCCAGAAGGGGAGAGACAACACCAGGAACAAAGGCTGGTGCCTCATCCCAAGGAGGAACAAGACAAAGGAGGGGGGGCCGTGGCTGATGTTTGGGCGTTCGCTTTGCTGCACACTTGCCCAGCCTCCCTTCCAGCCATGAAACGAGTCACAAAAGTGTTGTTTGTAGCTGGTGGAGAAGCAGCCACAAAACAGCCGATGCCTGACATCAAGTGATGGGGGTGGGCAGGAAGCCCAGCATGAGCGAGATGCACAAACCTGCACACACAAGGGTGGGGAGACATTGAGCAGCAGCATCCTAACAAAAGCATTGCAAAACTCAATGTAAAAAGACAATGTTTCTTGCGCTTTTCCAAAGCCTCGCTTCTTGTGTCCGAAGAGCACTTTTCACTTTCGCCCTTTCAAGGCTGGTGTGTGTTTAATTCAAGCTTCCGGAAGTACCCAAAAGCCGCCCTGCCCCCCCGCCCCCCCCCCATCCACATTAGGCTGCAGCTGCTGGTTTCCCGCCACCATTGGCTGCCTGATCCCCATGGCATGATTTTCCATCCCCATCAAAAGTCCATCACATTTTTTTGAATCAAGCCATGAATTAAATGAGCATAGATGTGTTGATCAAAGGTACTTTATTATTAGCGAAAACAAATTGCCTTGTCCTTAAATCCAGGTGTGGCTTTATAGGTGTGTTTCTTTGAACCTAGGACAGAATCCTGGCTTCAGATCCGCTGAACACCACCCTTGTTGTGCTTTTGCCGTCCAGCTCAGCCCCGGAGCTGCCTGGAGGGCTGCCAGGCGCTCTGTGAACTACTAAAACAGTGTTCACCCCACATGGCAGATCCTCCTGGAGCTCTTTGACTGGTACGGGGAACTCGAACTCATTTCATGTAGTGGGCCGAGGAGGATTCGAGGCGCCTGCTGAGGGCCAGAAGCGATTTTGTTAAGCAGAAAGTGACGTCACGCTGGGGGAGCCCAATGATAACGGGGGCCAAGAAATTCCTTCTGGGGGCCGCCTCCAGCCTGGGGGCCTTATGCTTGACACCCCTGACCCGGTACGGAGTCGCCTTCTTCATGCACAATCCCGGTGGCCTTGGGATTGGCGGAAGAAACAACACGCCCCGTTCCATCAAACAAGCGAGCGCAGGGCTGTCCCTGCTGCAAGACAGAGCCAAGCCTGCCTCCCTCCCCGGTGGCCTGTCAGCTCCTCCTCTGCTGCTGCTGGGTTCGGAAAGGAACAGGGGAGCGTAGCAGAGGAGGAAGTGTGGCGCTCCAGGGACAGTCGAGCCCAGGGGGGTTCAAACTGGGGCGTCGTGAAAGCCTCTGCCTTTGGGCCTTTAAGGGGCGGGGCAGGCGGAAGGCAGCGACCTGATCCCCAGGATCACAACCTGGAAGTGGGCTGTGAGCGCTTTTTTCAGTACTACAACGTTGGGGGAACCCTGTGGAGACCTCCCCAGGGCTCCCTGCAGCTCCCAGAGCCCAGCAGGACGACAGGTAAGGCATTCGCAGCTCCTGCCTCCCCAGGCAGTGCCACACACCCAGGGACTGCATTGCTGCCTTCATCCCCCCCCCCCCAAACAAGCACGCAGGGTGGCTCAAACTCTCCCGGAGCTTTTGAGAAGCACTGCTGTGGCCCAGCGCCCTCCTCCCCTCCATTCCGCCTCCTCTTCCTTTTCCAGTCCAAGTGACAGAAGGAAAAATGACACAAGAGGCAGGAGAGCAGGCAAGAGAGTTGGCGCTGAGGAAGCCCACAGCCACTCCATCGCCTCAGGTGGCCTCTGGAGAACCCAGCCCTGAGCCCTGCTGGCGTCACTGGCCTGCTCACCCCCGCCACGCCCGTCCCGAAGTGTGGACGAGTGGCTGCTCGGCCAACCCTGCGCCCGGCGGCTCCTCCCCGGCCCTCCTCTGCCACTCCTCGCTTTTCCTGCACAACAGACTGGCTGCCCCGGCTGCTGGCTGCTGCGAAGCCAACCTCCACGGCCTCCTGGAGTCAAGGTGCTCACCTGACCCAGCACTGCCCTGCACAGTTGCCTCGATCCACCCAGTTCCAGAACTGGAGACCGACACCCACTGGCTGCAAACACCAGTCTCAGGCTCCTCTCTCCGAGTGCCTCCTCTGCAGCTGTGGCAAGACAAGGCCGTGGGCATCGAAGCAAGCAAGCAAGCAAGCAAGCAAGCAGGAGGCAGGAGGAGGCCCCCTAACTAGCACAAGGAGAAGCGCCTGGAGTTGATGTTCATGCGTGTGACCCCAATGTGCTTGAGGGGGGTGGACAGCAGGAAGGCTGCCCTGGGCGGGATGTCGCACAGCAGGTCCGAGTCCTCCTCGCAGCCCTCCAGCTCGAAGGTGACGTCGTCCAGCATCTCCTTGTGCCGGTGGCAGGCCTGCTCCATCTTGAGCCGGTGGATCTGGCCCCGGAGGGCCATCAGTTGCCGTGCCAGCTGGTGGTCCAGGGCCTGCATCTCTCGCTGGGTTGGAAAAGAAAGAGGGGAACATTTATTCAGGAGCAGAACTGGCACACTCAGGGCTCTCAGTCAGTCCAACAGAATTTGCATTCCACTTTTCAGCAGAAAGCGCACAAAGCTATTTACAGGCTAGTAGCAGTCGTAGTCAGGTTGCCTGCATTAAAACTTGTGGAAAGGCAACAACTTGCCACAATTTTAGAAAATGTAAACATTGTGTTACCTACTACAAATACTAGTTTGTAGATGTAGTTTGTAGTGATGTGGACAGACTCTATTTATCTAGAAGAATAGGTGGGCAAAGGAAGTTACAAGTGCACCAAATTATACAAGAAGAGAAAAGGTCATTGCAAGAATATTATATGAAAAGCAGCAATTTCCAACCTTTCTCATCGTATGGCACACTGACAAGGCACTGAAAATGTCCAGGGACAACATCAGTTTGTTGACAATTGACAAGGCACACCAGGCTGCTTGTGGCAGGTTCAATTTCCTAATGGCCCTACTAACAAAATGACTCTCTACAAACTCCCACAGCACACCTGTGGACCATTCGCGGCACACCATTCGCGGTTGAAAATTGCTGGTCTAAACGATAGTGCAAAAGACACATTGAAACTGGTTTACCCAGAAAACATGCTAAATATTAGGGACAGGGATACAATAACTAAACTGATTTATAAAAAAGACCAAATGAAGATCAGGAAAGAAAAATTGCAAGGCAAAGCTCTCCATGTACTTGAAAGATACTGCAGAAAGTGCTGACAACAACAGGTGGATTGAAGGAGACAGAGGGATTCATTTTGGCTGCTCAAGACCAGGCACTAAGAACAAATGTACACAAAACACCACCCAATATATCTATGAACAGTTATTGTCACCTATGTGGCAGGCAAATGAAACTGTGGACTACCTGGTCAGTGACTGCAAGAAGATCGTATAAAGAAAGGCACAATAAAATTGTAACAATTATTCATTGGAATGTGTGTAAAAAATACAAACTGCCTGCGAGTAATAACTGGTGGAAACACAAAATTGAAAAAGTAATAGAGATTGAAGAAGTCAAAGTGTTCTGGGATTTTAATACAAACCAACAAGCATCTGCCACATAACACACCAGATATGACCATCATTGAGAAGGATAAGAAAATCTGGATATTAGACATTGCAATACCTGGAGATAGTAGAATAAAATATAAGAACTGGAGAAAATGTCTAAGATCTGCAAAAAGAAATTGAAAGGCTGTGGAGCAAGAAAGCAAGAGTAATACCAGTTGTGACAGGGGCCTGGGGCGCTGTCCCAAAGCGACTGGAAAAGAATTGGAACACCATCAGGATGAGCACGAATATCATCAATCAGTGACAGAAGCCTGCTGTATTAGGAACAGAGCATAATATATTTATAACTAGCTTTTTGTTACCCGGCGTTGCCCGGGTAACAAAATGATCTTCCAGAGTTTATGAGTTTTGCACCCCTTCTCACCCCCCTTGCTGACGGGGGCCGAACCCAGACTCCAACCGCATCAGGAGCGTCGCCACTCACCTCGGTGACCCCGGAAACTATGGTTCCGACGCCGATTTTGGCCGTTTTTTACCATTCTCACATGGGGCCCTCTGTGCACCCCACCCCCGGGGGCACTGGGGGGGGGCCTGACCCCTGCAGTGCTTGTCGCCAGGCCGCAAGGCACGTGTGTGCCGAGTCTGGCGCCAATCGCTCCAGGCGTTCCAGCATGGCATGGCGGACATCTTGTTTCGCGCCCCTTCCCACCCCGCATGTTGGGGGGGGGCGAACCCGAACTCCCACAGCGTCAGGAGCGTCTCCACTCGCCTCGGCGACCCCGGAAACTACGGATCCGACACCGATTTTGTCCGTTTTCTACCGTTCTCACATGGGGACCCCTGTACCCCCACCCCCGGGGGCACCAGGGAGGCCTGACCCCCACAATGTTTGTCACCAGGCTGCAAGGCACAAGCGTACCGGGTTTGGTGCGCATCGCTCCAGGCGTTCCAGCATGGCATGGCGGACCTTTTGTTTTGTACCCCTTCTAACCCCCCACGCCGAGGGGCCCCCGAACCCAGACTCCAACTGTTTCGGGAGCATCGCCGCTTACCCCGGCGACCCCGGAAACTGTGGATTCGATGCCGATTTTGACTGTTTTTGACCATTTTCACGTGGGGACCCCCGCGTACACCCACCCCCAGGGGTGCTAGGGGGGTCTGCTCCCCGCAGTGTTTGTCGCCAGGCCGCAAGGTGTATGCATGCCAAGTTTTGTGTTGATCGGTCCAGGCGTTCCAGCACGGCATGGCGGATATTTTGTTTTGCACCCCTTCTGGCCCCCCGTGCCGAGGGGGGCCCAAACCCGGACTCCACCGGTGTCGGGAGTGTCGCCGGTCATCTCGGTGACCCAGGAAACTGTGGACTCGATGCCGTTTTCGGCCGTCTTCACGTGGGGACCCCTAGGGCCCCCCAACCCCCGCAGTGTTTGTGGCCAGGCCGCAAGGCTTCCGCATGCCAAATTTGGTGCCAATCGGTCCAGGAGTTCCAGTACGGCATGGCGGACGTTTTGTTTTGCACCCCTTCTTGCCCCCCACGTCGAGGGGGGGCTGAACCCGGACTCCAACGGCATTGGGAGCGTTGCCGGTCGTCTTGGTGACCCCGGAAACTGTGGATTTGACGCCGATTTCGGCCATTTTTGACCGTCTTCATGTGGGGCCCCCTGCGCACCCCTGCCCCTGGGGGTGCTAGGGGGCCCCAACCCCTGCAGTGTTTGTGGCCAGGCCACTAAGCTTCCGCATGCCGAGTTTGGCACCAATCGGTTCAGGCGTTCCAGCAGGGCATGGTGGACTTTGTGTTTCGCACCCCTTCTTGCCCCCCATGTCGAGGGGGGGGCCAAACCCAGACTGCAACGGCATCGGGAGCGTCGCCGGTCGTCTTGGTGACCCCGGAAACTATGGACTCGACGCCAATTTTGGCCGTTTTCGGCCATCTTCACGCGGGGACCACCGCGTACCCCCACCCCCGGGGGTGCTAGGGGGCCCTGACCCCCGCAGTGCTTGTGGCCAGGCCGCTAGGCTTCCGCATGCCGAGTTTGGCGCCAATCGGTCCAGGCGTTCCAGCAGGGCATGGCGGACATTTTGTTTCGCACCCCTTCTTGCCCCCCACGTCAAGGGGGGGCCGAACCCAGACTCCAACGGCGTCTCAGTGACCCTGGAAACTATGGACTCGACGCCGATTTCGGCCAATTTCGGCCGTTTTCACACGAGCACCCCTGTGTACCCCCACCCCCGGGGGTGCTAGGGGGCCCCGCCTCCGCAGTGTTTGTCGCCAGGCCGCAAGGTGTATGCATGCCAAGTTTCGTGCCAATTGCTCCAGGCGTTGCGGAGCCTATGCGAAACATACACACACACACACACACACACACACACACACACAGGCTCTTCTTTATATATATAGATATACTATATTTATAATGCTATATTTATATGGAACTATATTTATAATGCAACAACATAAAATAAGAGCTGTGTATCCTAGGTTCTTGGGTAGGATTTGACAGGCTGATAATATATACAGAATCTGGGGGGGGGGGGGTTGGAACCAACTTCATCATCATCATCATCATCATCATCATACAAAAAGAAACAATTTAGAATAGGTAAAATGGCTGAAAAAAACAAACCATTTGAAAACTACCAGCTCCTGGGGTGCATCCATCCATCCCCCAGTCTGACCCAGTCAAACAACATTTGAAAAACATCGAAGGAAAAAATGAAAACAACTTGCCACGGGCATGGCTGAGAGCATGTATCAGCAAGGAAAAAAAATAGAAGGCTTCGGGCCTGATCCTGTCCAACTTTCCAGCACCAAAGCAGCCACAATGAAGCCCGCAGGGAAGGGAACAAATGCCCTCCCCACCTGAGGGTGCAGCATTCAACTTATTGGCATGGCTGCCCGTCGGTCTGCACTGGGGGGGGGGGCTGGGCTTCCCAGCCGGGAGGAGGGCCTTTCTCGGCCAGACTCGGGAATGCCAGGGGATCGAGACTTCGGCAGGCCTACCAGGGGCTCCAGCATCTCTGCTGCCCACACAACCCCCTGATTCGCCCCAAAGGTCATTGCCTGAGAGCCCCCCCCCCCGCCCCACATTGCACGTGGCTGAAGCAAGGAGGTTAGATGGACTCCTTGGGCTGAAGGCTCTCCCCACCTCGTTGTTGCCACCTGGATTTGCACCAGACCCGGCCCAGGCGGGGGTGGGGGGGGAAGAAATGTTCATTTGGCTAAAGATACACTAAGGAAAACCTCCTTATTTCCCACTCAGTCGTCCACCAGAGGCCCCCAGCAGCAGCTGCAGAGCCACCCGCTAACAGAGGGGCCCTCTGGGCAGCACTGCCACCACCCCCACCCCCGCCCCCATGCAAAGAGAAAAAGAGGAGCGGCAGAGAAGAGCCGGAAGCACGGGGCCCAGGAGAGGAAACCCAGCGGAGGCCTTGCCAGCCTGCCGCCTCTGCCAGTCGCGGGAAGATGCTCAGTGAGGCGTCTCCAGAGGGGCGGGGCGGGGCTGGCCAGGGAGGAGGAGGGCAGAGCCCGGGGCCTGTGCTCGGGGAGCAGGGGCTGCTGCGCTGCAGGCAACGGCGAACCCCCTCCACCTCGGAGAGGAAGGAGCAGGGACAGGCCAGCCTGCTGAGCCCCACAGTGGGGGGAGGGGGTCGCTCTTGCTCCTTGTGCCCTTTCCCCACTGAAACCACTCCTCTCGAGGTGCTCCTGAAGTGCGGCTCTGAAGGACGCAACGCTGCCAGGCCCAACGGGTGCCTCGGGGAAGGGCCGTCCCAGCAGGAAGGCGGCCCCAAGCCCAGCTCTGCCACCTCCCCTCTCGCTGCCGCCTCTGGCTGGCTCCTCCCTGCAGGGCTGCTGTTTGCACACCAAGCCCAGCGAAGGCGGCGCTGCCGGCGGGCTGGAGACTGCCTGTACTGCGCAGCTGCTCTGCTCTCTCCCCACGGGAGATCCGGAGCCCACCGAGGAGGCCCTGCCCTGCCCTGCCCTGCCCTCACGGGGGGCTCGCCCAGGCAGGACCAGAGTCAGGAAGAGTCTGCAGACGTCTGTTTGGAACGTGGATTTGGAAAGCGTAAAGCACAGAGACTGGCGCACAGCAAATCGCACACACGGCTGCCGCCGCTTCTAAGCAGTCTCCTCTGCAGCCACGTTTTCGCCAGCACTTTCTCTGCGCCATTTAATACACGAATTGCTTCCCGGGGTCCATGCCTGGGTCCTTTGGGTGGGCGCTCAGGTCTCCCTTAGCAGAGGATGCAGGGATTCCTGGATCCACAGCTGCACCTGGAGGCCCAGGTGGTGATTGTGGCCAGGGGAGCCTTTGCTCCGCTTCGGCTGATTCGCCAGCTGCGGCCGTACCTGAGCTGCGCGGACCTGGCCACTGTGACCCATGCCCTAGTGACATCTAGATTAGACTATTGCAATGCGCTCTACGTGGGGCTGCCTTTGAAGCCCCACCCGCCCTCCAGCCCCACCCAGAGACACTCACCAGCTCCAGCCGGAGCCACTCCAGGGCCTCGTCCACCGTGGGGAGGCCGCAGGCCGTCTTCAGCGTGGCTGGTGCCCGGCCGCCACCCCCAGCAGCCTCTCCGCCCCCCGACTCCCTGAGGCTCCTCCGCCCGCCCCGCCAGGAGGGACTCTGCACGCGGGCCTCCCACTCCAGGTAGGACGGTCGCCGGGTCTGCAGCTTCAGCTTGGCCGCCAAGGCCTTGACGCGGTCCAGGTTCTCCTCCCCCGCGTGGGGCTCCTCTTCCCCCAGGAGCTCCTTGAACTGCACCAGCGACATGGCTGGAGCCGGCGGGCAGGCCGAGGACGCTGTCTCCGAGCTGGCCGCGAGCGAGCGAGTGAGCGGACTCCCTTCCTCTCCTCACCCCCCCCCCCCCCGTATATATATATATGCACTTGCTTGCGTGCAAAGCCAGGCGCTGTCTATTCTGGGACAACAAAGCCCCGGGTTTTGTTTTTTTGAAAGGCAGGAACTTTAATTGTCCAGTGGCAAACGGACTCCAGAAAAAGCAACAAAGAAGAGATTGTATGGTTGGCTCCACCTAAGAGGAGACGCCCTGAGCCTGGGGAGGGCGGCCAAAGAGGGCACGCACATCTGGCCTTGGCCCGGCACGCCCTGCTCCGCACAGGGCTGAGAGGGGGGTCAGGAGGTCGCTCTGGCGGGTTCCAGGCCGTTTCCCAGCAAATAACCTGGGCCAGCCTGGCCTGGAGGCGACAGGCAGATGCGGGGTCGCTCACCTGGATTTGGAAAGGAAGACAGGACTGGAGGAAGAGGAAGTTCGGAGGAGAGGGGAGTGGCAGGCTCCCGCATCCTCATGCCGAGCTCTAGTCCAGCCCACCTCTCCCTCCTCCGCTGAACGTCCTCTCCTCTTCCGTCCCACCCCCCCTTTTGGAATGCAGGGGGGGCAGTAGTGGAGGCGGCTGGGACGCTGCTGGACGGTGGGGGGAGACAGTCGGTGCATTTTGGTCCCAGACGCCAGGCGGTCCTTGGCCGGCTTCACAAGCGAGACCCTCCCGCAGTCAAGCAGGGAGCGAGGAGATGCTAGTGGGGGGAGTGCGAGCGGCGTCTGTGCCCCAGAGCCAGGATCAGGCCTGGCCACTTCCTACTTGCCCAGGATTTCATGGGCCAACACCCACTGGCCTCCCTTTGCTGCGCTTGTCTCTACAACAGGCTGTGCAGCACAGGTCAACAGAGCAGCAGTGCCACCTGCTGCCAGCTAAGAAAATAGCCTCCTGATGCACTTCAGTGGAGTGGAGTGTTCTTCAGTCAACTCTAATTCACGCTGACTTACTCGTGTGTTGCAGCAGCAGTACAGGTTTTTTTCTCCAAAGAACATAAGAACATAAGAAGAGCCCTGATGGGTCAGGCAAAGCTTCCTGTATCACACAGTCATCAGGCAGCCCAATAGACAACAAGATGCTTGCATCCTGTGGCCACTCCCATGCATTCTGAAGTAGCCTACTACTAATGTAAGGAGGTTGCACCACCAATCATCGCATATAGCCCACGATGGACTTTTTCTCCAGAAATCTGTCCAGTCCCCTTTTAAAGGCATCTAGGCCAGATGCCATCACCACCTCCTGTGGCAAGGAGTTCCATAGCTTAATTACCCACTGGGTAAAAAAGTATTTCCTTTTATCTGTTTTACCTCTCCCAAGACTCAGTTTGAGTGGATGTCCCCTGGTTCTATTGACTCTATCCCTCCCATGCATAATTTTGTATTTCTCAATCATGTCCCCCCTCAGGCGCCTTTTTTCCAGACTGAAGAGCCCCAAACGTTGCAGTCTTTCTTCATAAGGGAAGTGACCCAGCCCAGGAATAATTTTCCTCCCTCTCTTTTGCACCTTTTCCAGCTCCACTATGTCCTTTTTGAGATGTGGTGACCAGAACTGTATGTAATACTCCAGATGTGGCCTTACCACCGATTTGTACAATGGCATAATATTGGCTGTTTTATTCTCAACCCCTTTTTTATTTACCCCAAGCATAGAATTGGCCTTCTTAATTGCTGCTGCACACTGGGTCGACATCTTCATCGAGTTGTCTGCCAACACCCCAAGATCTGTCTCCTGGTCTGTCACAGACAGCTCAGAACCCATTAGCCAATAGGTCAAGTTTTGATTTTATTTATTTTTTTGCCCCAATATGCATCACTTTGCACTTATTTACATTGAAATGCATCTGCCATTTTGCTGCCCATTCTCCCAGTTTGGAGAAATCCTTCTGGAGATCTTCACAATCCCTTCTGGTTTTCACCACCCGGAAAATTTTTGGGTCATCCACAAGCTTGGCCTTATCCCTGTCTCCAGGTCATTTATGAACAAGTTGAAAAGCACCTGCCCCAAGACAGATCCCTGGGGCACTCCGCTTTTCACCTCTCTCCATTGTGAAAATTGCCCATTGATCCCCACTCTCTGTCTCCTGGTCCTCAACCAATTCTGAATCCATAAGAGGACGTGCCCTCTTAGACCCCATAAGAAGAAGAGCCCTGAACATAAGAAGAGCCCTGCTGGATCAGGCCAAGGGCCCATCTAGTCCAGCTTCCTGTATCTCACAGTGGCCAACCAGGTGCCCCAGTGAGGCACGAGACACAAGACACCTGCATCTTGTTGCCACTGCCTTGCACCCGGTACTCTGAAGTAGCCTATTACTAATGTAAGGAGGTTGCACAATCCATCATGGCCTATAGCCCACGATGGACTTTTCTTCCAGAAATCCATCCAAACCCCTCTTAAAGGCATCCAGACCAGATGCCATCACCACCTCCTGTGGCAAAGAGTTCCACAGACTAACCACCCCAGTGGTGGGATTCAAATAAATTAACAACCGGTTCTATGACGTCATAGCCGGAGCCAAAAAAAAACCCGAAGCCAGCCGAGGTAAGCGAGTGGGCGGGGCCCGGCCATTTAACAACCGGTTCTATAGAACCTGGGCGAACCCCCTGAATCCCACCACTGAACCACCCGCTTGGTAAAAAAGTACTTTCTTTTATCTAACTCTCCCAACCCTCAGTTTTAGTGGATGCCCCCTGGTTCTGATGTTTTGAGAGAGGGAAGAGAACATCCCTCTATCAACTCTATCCCTTTCGTGCATAATTTTGTATGTCTCAATCATGTCCCCCCTCAGGCGCCTTTTTTCTAGGCTGAAGAGCCCCAAACGTTGCAGTCTTTCTTCATAAGGGAGGTGCCCCAGCCCCGTAATCATTTTTGTCGCTCTCTTCTGCACCTTTTCCAGCTCCACTATGTCCTTTTTGAGGTGCGGCAACCAGAACTGTACACAATATTCCAGGTGTGGCCTTACCATCGATTTGTGCAATGGCATGATAATATTGGCTGTTTTATTCTCAACCTCTTTTTTAATTACCCCAAGCATGGAATTGGCCTTCTTATTTGCTGCCGCACACTGGGTCGATACCTCCATTGAATTGTCCACCAGCACCCCAAGACCTCTCTCTTGAGCTGTCACAGACAGCTCAGAACCCATTAGCCTATAGGTGAAGTTTTGATTTTTTGCCCCAATGTGCATCACTTTACACTTGTCTACGTTGAAACGCATCTGTCATTTGGCTGCCCATTCCCCCAACATGGAGAGATCCTTCTGGAGCTCTTCACAATCCCTTCTGGTCTTCACCACCCGGAAAAGTTTTGTGTCATCCGCAAATTTGGCCACCTCGCCGTTTGTCCCTGTCTCCAGGTCCCAACTCTTAAGTTTCCTTTGGTGGGGGACTGTGTCAAACGCCTTCTGAAAATCCAGATATATGATATCCACAGTTTTCCCACATCCACGTGCCTGCTGACCTTTTCAAAGGATTCCAAAAGAATTATGCCAAAACAAAAGAATTCCAAAACTCTGTCCAGCCCAGTCTGTACGGTGCAGATCAGCTGGTGGGGAGGAGGCTGCCTTATGCTCCCCCAGGAGAGGGAGGGGCCACTAGAACCCCATGTCCAGCAGGCGTGACCCAGGGGAGCCTCCCGGAGCGCTGGAAGCCCCGCCCCACCAGCCCCTTCTCCCCAGCTGGAGTCCAAAGGGCTTTGCCTGGGCCTTGGTCAATGGTTGCAGTTGCTTCCTGTCTGCCCTGAATTTAAGGTGGAGCAGCAAATCTGGGCCAGGCGGACCAGTGACAGGGAGGCAGCGTGAGGAGTGGTGGTCCCGAGCAGGCCCCCCTTGGCCCTTCCGGCTTCTGCTGCCTCTCGCCAGGCTCACCCTCCGGCCTCCTGCCCCCCCCCCCACGCCCCCCACGCAAGGCCTGTGCTTGAGGGCTGGTGGCTGAACGAGGTCTGCTGACTGCTTGACTGAGAACGGCTCCTTCCGCCTTCGCTGGTCCCAGCCCCAGGCACAGCTGCTCATGGCTGCCTCCGCGGTCCAGAGGTTTGGGTGGGGCTTTTCTGCAGGTGCCTCTGGCCTGGATGCCTCGAAAGGGGGATTGGACAGCCTGGCGGAGGAAAGGCCGCCACAGGTTGCAAGTTGTGATGGATGTGTGCAGCCTCCTGGTTTAGAAGGAGGCTGTCTCTGAAGGCCAGGCGCAAGGAGTGGCCACAGGGTGCAGGCGTCTTGTGGCCTGCTCCGTGTGCTCCCTGAGGCATCTGGTGGGCTGCTGTGAGAGACAGGAAGCCGGGTTGGATAGATCTAGGCCTGATCGAGCAGGTTCTCAGTTGCCTTGATTGAAAAAAATCTAATCTACATTCTGTGGGATTATAAGGACTGTTAAATGCAGACCACCTTGAAACTCTCACTCTCACTCCCGAAATGCCAAGAGATGTTATTTGTGAGTCTTTTATCTCAGGCTTGAGTCTGTCAGTGCAATTGCTGCCTTTCCTGGTTTCGTGCAGGTTTATTTATTGCATTTAAAAGATTTTTACCCCGCCTTTTTCCCCAGTAAAGGGGACGTGTGCCATTATTGGTTGCCTGACACAGACAGAAATTCAACAAGTGCAGCTCTTCCTGCCAAAGCGATCAAAGCGTGGGGGGGGGGAGTTTCCCCTGTTTAATTTCTGGGTGATAGACGAGGAGGGACAGGGCAGCAAAGGGAGCAGCAGCCCCTCTCCTCCAGCCTTCCAGACCTCTGCAGAGAGGATGCTCGTCCCGTAAACCAGGTCACTAAAATACTTGTGTCCCCTTTTCTCTCCCCTGAAATAAATCCCTTCCCTGGGGTAGTCGTGGCAGATCACAGGCCGTTCACGGGACAGGAGGGAACTCACTGCAACCTCTCGCTGGCCTAGTGGTTTGGGCCCGGTGCTCAGCAGCTAACTGGAAAGCTGCAGCAGGGGGCTGGGAAAGAGCTGCCTGCTGGTCTGGAATCCTTTTGCTGCTGGATGTGTTGTGGTTATTCTGTGGGTTGGGGCATGCTCTCTGCATATGCTCAGAGGTACTCTTACATTCATATGTTCAATGAAACTGCTTAAGATTTGCCTTGATTTGATTTGAGCCAGAGGGTTCACTAAGCATGGATGCAGCTTTGTTCTCTTGGGGCTCCCTGCAACTTGACAGTGTGCCAGATGACATCTGCTATCAGGCCAGTATTCCTCAGTAATCTGAGTATCCCCCCCCCCAGCACTCTCAGCTCCTGACCTTGGAGCCCATTTCCGCCCATCTGCCGTTGTGGGCACCTGGACGGCATCAGGGTGGGCACCTGGCCGGTGCTCTGCAGCGCTGCTCCCTTCCGTCCGTGGAAGAGAGAAATACGGTGGCAGAGAGAAATACAAGCCAAGAGCAGCTGTCGCCGGGCCACCTTAAGCCGACACCCTCCCTCCCCTCCTCGCCTGCTGCACTTCCTCCTGCTCTCTCACAGTCCGAGCCCTGCACGCTCCAGCCGCGCAGCAGTTCTGTGTGTGCTGCGCTGCGCACGCCGGCTCCTGCGCTCTGCCCCCCTCTGGGCCCCCCCCTCAGTAGGTGCTGGGGCCTTGGTCGGTCGGGTGTCCGCAGGCAAGAGCTCCTCCAGCCAGCTCCCCCTGCTGGGGCAGGCCGTGGCGGCCAGTCCAGCTGTCAGGTAAGCCCCGCAGGCCAGGCACTGGCACCCCCTCCCAGCCGAGAAGGGCCCAGGCGCAGGGCCTGGCCGTTAGCCCTGCCTGGTGGCAAGGCTGGGAAGGGGCCCGCCCTGAGAGCCTGCCAGCCAGAGGCGCCACGCTGGGCCGGAGCAGCCGGCTGTTGGACTCGGGGGCTGCCGCTGCTCTGCGTCCAGTCCTGGCTGGCCTGCTTGGCTTTAAGCAGAGCCGGTCCAAGGCACCCCAGCAGCCACAGCAGCCTGCCACACACGCCCCCCCCCTCACCTGGTGATGCCCCAGTCTCTGGGCAAGAAAACTGGGGCAGAGGAGGAGGAGGGAGCGGAGGGGAGGGTTTGAGCGCAGGAGGGGGGTGGGGGGAGGGGGAGGGGGCTCTGGGGTGGGCCTCTCCTGCCCACCTGCTTTCTCACTTGGCCTCAAGCACAGGGTGGCTCCGTGATCGTTGTGCAGGCTGGGGAGGGCCGGCTGCTGGTGGGTGGCCAACGTTTCAGCAGACCTGTGCCTTGACCTCACCATGCGCGTGTGAGCAGGGGACGCTGACCTGCACGCGGTGAAAGGCTTCACTGGCTGACAGTGGGGTACTTGGGGGGGAGGGGGGCAAATGCCCCAGGGCACCACCCAGCAGGCAAAGCTCCTGGGAAGCTGCTTTGTGCAGCTGGACGCAGCGCCCGCTCCCTCCCTCCAAGTGGAGAAACAGGATGCCCTTGGAACAGCACAAAGCCTGTCCAGGGACCCACTTCGCGCAGCTCTGTGCAGCGCCCGGCTCCTCCACGAGGAGGGGGCAGGCACCGCTTGCGGAGGCGCAATGCAGCTCTGATGGCGCTCCAATGGGGCTGCATCGCACGCACCGCTGTGTCACTGCAATGACTTCTGGGTGGGGGCAGCCAAGGGGGGCTTGCCCAGGGCAGGCGAACCCTCAGGACAGCCACTGCTGGCCGATGCTTGATGTCAGACCCCTGTGACGAGCCCCAAAGCAGGCGCGGCCGGGGCTTTGGGGCGCAGAGAACCACTCCTCGCGCCGCTGGGGGCCACGCGCTGCGGCCAGGCGGGGCCGGATACAGCTCACTTCTGCGTTGGCAGTGCTCTGCTGCAGACCCCGGAGGGGATGGGTGAGCTCTGGGCAGGCCACAGTCTGCACATAGGAGGGGGCTGCGTTTGGCTGAGCCGGCCTGCGAGACCCCTGCTTCAGATGGCCAGAATAGAAAATGGGGCACAATCACTTGGTCCGGCACAGGAGGTTGCTGATTAATAAGAGCAGCAAACGTCCTCCGCGTGGAGGTGAGGGGGCCGTGTGTCCTAACACAGGTGCCATTTTGAAGAGGCTTTTTCTCCTTCCTTTCCTTTTTGGCCATTGGCTGTTTTTCTCAGTACCTCTACTGAGTTTGGAAAAGTCTGCTACCTTAAATTAGAACCGCTTCAAACTTTTTTTTTAACAAAACACCTTACATGCACTGCTAAAAGACCCAACACAAAAGACAGGCCTATTATTTATTATTAATGCTTATATGCCGCTTTTCAACAAGCGTAGTTCACAAAGCAGTTTACAGAGTTTGCAGTTTACAGACCCATAAATCAAAACCCTAACCTTTCCCAGTCTTTAAAAACAAAAAAACCAGCACTCTTTATGTTAGTTGCCAATTTCCCGTTTTTTTTCCCGTTTAAGTTTTTTTTTAACAAACTTAACTTCCACTTTGTTTAAAAAAACGTTTAAGTGCTTTTTGTAACTCGTAAACGATTAAAGCAAGTGAAATTGTGGCGGAAATGAATCATTCAGTTTCGTTCTGGTCTCCCAGCCCAGGAGCAGCCTGCCTCGTGCTCGAGGGAACTCTCCCAGCTTGGGACTTTTCAGGCAGACGCTGGAAGCTGCCCCGGATTCCTGCTCTGAGCCAGGAACTGGACTAGATGACCTCCAGAATCCCTTCCAGCATTTTGGAAGTCATTTATAAGTCAATTAATCTAAAACATTGAAGGCCTGATACACTTGTAAAGTTAACTGCCAATCACTACACAGTATCATTTTTACTTTTCCGCCTCTACTCATAAGCCTTTAACAGTGTTCCTCAAACTGTGGGTCCACTCGGTGGGTCATGACCCGATTGCTGCTGCAGAGCCTCCATTGAAAACATGGCTAATAGAAAGATCAGACAACTAATTGCCCCAAGCCTGGAGGCTATTAAAAAGTCCAAGAGCTGCTAAGTGCCCTGCAGACAGCTGAGCTCCTACAGTTTGCAAGCTTGTGTCAAGATAGGGCGATAAAAATGTGAGCATCGTTTTTCTGGTGCTTTCCCCCCAAATCTGGTGGGTGGAGGCTGAGTCACATGACATGATTAAGCCCCTCAAGCCTTGAGGCCGTTCATTAAGGCTGCCACCTTATGAGAAATACAGCAAGGATTTTTTGCAAACATACAATTATAAGTAAATATTTCTTTCCAGATCCCCTATTTAAAAGTCTCGTAAAGCTGGGTGGGGCCTAGAGTGTCATTTTGAAAGCAAGTCCCAGTGCTAAAATGTTTGGGAACTGCTGCTTTACAGAGGCCTGGCACATAAACAGGAAGTGAGGGAAGTCCTCTCACACGATTTCCATGCCAGGAGGAGCTTCAGAGCTGCCCCGCAACCTTCTGCCTTGAGATGACACAACACACATCATCACAAGCTGCTGCCTCCATCACTCCGCCTCCCCTCACTTCCTGGATTTGAAAGTGAAGCAGAGAGGAGAGGAGAGCCCCTCTAGGCCACCACTCTGCTCCCCTCCCCTCTTCCTTTCCAAATCCAGAGAGAAGGAGGAAGAGGGCCGGCGTGGAAGGCAGACAGAGGCTGCAGCAGCCCCTCAGCCGCCTCATCGTCACCCTCATGGACTTGGCCAGGCCTGGGATGTTTTGCCTGCTGGGTGGTTTTGGCAGCCTTTTCTATGGTTTTCGAGACTCATGGATTTTACAGCTTTTCATCACAAACTGGCTCTAATACCTTTTGGGGAGGGGAGGGAAAGGAGAAGCGGGTGCAGATTTGAGATGACCAGTAGGCACCCCTGCTCAGCTATTCAGAAAGCAAACCTGTATGCCCTGGGCGGATGTTCCAGTCTCCAGGCTTGGTCCCCCTGCCAGAGAAAGCCCCGGAGGCCACACTCCTGCAGGCCGTGTCCGGCTCCTGCCAAAGAGGTGCTCTCCGGAACAGGGTGGGGAACAGTCCCAGAAATGACTGGCCAGAAGTCCTGGGGACGGCTTTGGGACTTCTGGTTCCTAAAAGGTGACAGTTCTGCAGAGCTGGACTTTCCCGCCTTAGCTGGAATATCTGGCGGGCAGGGAGAGAAAAGGGTGGTGCACTGGGAGTGTGTCTGATCTAAACAACCCTGTATCTCTGTCCTCCTCCCTGGCGTTTTCCCAGATTTTTCCTTAAGGTTGTCTTCTCATAACAGCTACAATAACAACACACATCTCTGTGCACATAGGCCCCAATCCTGGGCACACTTGCTTGTGAGTAAGCTCTATGAGAGTCACTTCTGAGGAAATAGGCCCAGCTTTAAAGAGCAGATTATGATTTTGGAGAGCTCAGAAGCCAAGAAACAGCTTCCCTGCCAACTGTGAACCCCCCCCCCCGCCAGCCCCACCTTCCAGCCCAAGAGCAGAGGGAGTGCCTCAGAGGTCTCACGGCGTGACCCTTAGCACAGAAGCGGGCAGCGTGGCAGGGAGGGAGGTGCGGAGCCATCTGTCGTGCCAAAGGGGGCGAGCCACCCAACGGGGCACAAGCCACTCACTCATGGCTGGATTCCTGTGGAACCCTGAAAGAAAAAACACTTTATCTGCTGCGTGGTTTTCTCACTTGTGCGGAGGGGAGGGGCACGCGAGAGCCAGAGATGCGCAAGACCACCCATCTCGCCCTCCTCTACACTTCCTCTTCCACTTGGCCCCCCTGGCCTTTCCCTATCTTGGAAATGGGGGGGGGGAGCCAGTGAGTGGACAGAGAGAGGTGAATGCCCCCCGCCAACCTGGTGCCTGAGGCAACTGCTTCAGTCTGCCTCCCGGATGAGCCGGCCCCTGTCACTGAAATGAGCAAGCCAAGACTAGAAGTGCGCCGGAGAAGTGCAGGGAGGGAAGAGCAGGAGTGTCTGCCGCTTCCGGCAGCATCACCGGCCACCTCTCTGCCTCTTGCCTCCACCCCAGGTGACGCTGGGAGCCTCTTCCTTCGACACAGCCGCTCCCTGGGCACGACCGGCGGCAGCCCCCGCTCCTCCCAGCCATGGAGTTTGCAGAGCTGATCAAGACCTCCCAGGTGGACGGCGTGCTGCTCTCCTGCCCGGGACGCCAGCCGGTCAAGGGGACCCTCTGCATCACCAGCCACCACCTGCTCCTGTCGTCCCTGCCAGGAGGGGGCGGAGTGCAGAGCCCGATGGAGCTGTGGCTGCTCATCCGCAACGTGGATGCCGTTGAGAAAAGGTGAGTCGTCGTCCCGTCCCGTCCCCCGCCCCCCCCCCCGCGGGCAGCCTCTTCAGCCTGGCTTCCTTCCAGGCCAAGAGGGAGGTCAGAAGGGCCCTGCTGGAGCGGCCAATCTAGGCCGGCTCTCGGCTTCCCTCAGTGGCCCAACAGCTGCTTCTGGGCAGCTGACACGTGGGCCCCTCCGGCTGTTGCAGCTGGTGGTCTTCTGTGGCGCGCGCGCGCACACACACACACACACACACACACACACACACACAGCCGCTCCCAGGGCTGACAGTTCACCCGACTCATCCAAGTGCGCAGCCACCAGGGCTTGTGCCGTTGCGCCTGCTGTGACAGCGAGCGCTGTAGGCAGAGGCATCTGCTCGCGGCGAGTACGGTGGGGTTGCAGCCGCAGCCTCACTGAGCACAATGGAGCGCCCTTCTGAGGAAAATAAGCGCCCCGACCCCTGCCGCGTGTCAAGAGCCGCTTTATGCTGTGCGTCCTGAAATCACGGGCTGAGCCCGGGTCGCAGTGCTCGGAGGGAGAAGCGCTGACTGAGTCTGTCGATTTCCTCGTGCCGCGGATCTTCCGCACCTCCTCCCTCACTTGCCTTTCCTCCTGAATGCTCTGACTTTTCCTCATCGACCCCCAAGCATCACACGGGGTTTGCATCACCTGACATGAGTCGGCCTATCCGTGTTGTGCAGCCTAATTAAAAGAAACCCTGCGCGACCTGAGCGGTTCGGCTGAAACAGCGCTCCTCCCCGCCCCCCCGCCCAGTTTCAGCTCCTTTGCAAACTAATTAAGATCTGCTTTTGCTGCAGCAGAAACCTACAAGTCAGGGGCTTCTCTTTCTCTTGCAAAATAACCTGACGGAACCTCGGCTAACCTTTAGATAAATTCAGCTAACCTTTAGTGGCAGAATAACCCAGACCTCAGCTCTCGAAAGCAGATTCCCTAAACCTCTGAAGCTGGAGGTGTCGAAGAAGGAACTGCTGGACCTTCAACAGGGCACAGCACATGGGGGTCTCCTTGGGCAGCAGGTCGGGGGAGGGGATGCCCCTGCTGCTCCCTTTCCTATTAGGAAAGGAGGAAGAGGAGAGGGAGGAAGGAAGGAAGCGGGGAGGTGATGATAGGTGGGCAGCAGCAGCCAGTGCAAATATTTGCATGTGCCGCACACCTGCCCTGAACAGGTAAGGACTGACCAGGTGAGGTCAGCAGGGAGCATGTCAGGATCTGGGGAGGGAGAAACCAACATTTCCTCCTCTGGGATGGAGGAGGAAGAGCCTGCAGGTGCGCATCTTTTCCTGAGGCACCTGTCTCAGCTGGCCTCACAGGTAGGGCAGCAACATTCACTGCTTCAGTTGCTCAGAGCAGGGCTGGGGGAGGCTGGATTGCAGCTTCCCAGGGGGTGCTGCCCCCACCCTCTGCCTGGCATGTGGGCCACACAGCTGGCTGGTATCAGACTAGGTGCTTTGAAGTTAGCAGCAGTGCCCCCCCCCTAACCTGTGTGTACCTGAGGCATGGCGGTGCTAACCTCTCCTCCTCTTTCCTCCCTGCAACCACTCCCAGCGTTCAGAACCTGAGCTGGAATCAAAGCTCCTGGACTAACGGCTCCCTGCGGGAAACCAGGTTTGCCTCTTAACCCCTCACCTGCCACTCTAACCCACTGCTGGCCCCGTGTGTGCATGCGTGTGCGCCCTCTTGCTGTGCCTCCGAGAGGCTGGCTGGCCCCTTCTCTCCCCTTGGCTTGTTCCCTGATGCACTGGGCGAGGGGCTGACCCCAGTTCTGGGGTCCCCATTTCAAGAAGTCCCCCCCCCATGCCTTTCTGGCATCTGCTCGGAGAACAGAAACCTCCTCACTCGCTCACATTCTTCGCTTTGGAGGAGCTGCCAAAAAAGGAGGCAGCAGGAGAGGTCGGGGGTGGGGGAGCCCTGGAGCAGTGGCTTAGCCAAGTCATCTTAGCCTTCAGGGGTCAAAGAAGATTTTGTAGCGCCCCCCCCATGACAAAATCAAATTTAATTAATACATAAAAGTCTTCTAGTTAATTGGCCATAACCTTTTATAGAATACAGATATTCCGATGGGGTTTGTTTCATTGCATTCTGCATTAAATTACCTTTCCAATGATATAGATAACAGGATGGTATTAGTCGCACTTACCAAAGTTTTCACAATTTTGGCCACAAGTGTCTGCCTCAGCTTGCTGCCCCCCTCAAGCTTGTTGCCTGGTGCATTTGCCACCCAGCACCCACTTAGGGTGCAATCCTAGCCTGGAGTTAGGCCAGCAAAGTTTGGCCAGCACAAAGGAGTAAAGTATAAGAACATAAGACGAGCCCTACTGCGTCAGGCCAAAGGCCCACCTAGTTCAGCTTCCTGTGTCTCACAGTGGCCCACCAGGTGCTTCAGGGAGCCCAGTAGACAAGATGCCTGCATCCTGTTGCCACTCCCTCACACCTGGCATTCTGAAGTAGCATTAATGTAAGAAGGTTGCACCACCCATCATGGCTAATAGCCCATGATGGACTGTTCCCCCAGAAACCTGTCCGATCCCTTTTTAAAGGCATCTAAGCCAGATGCCATTACCACCTCCTGTGGCAAGGAGTTCCATATGGAAGGAGTTCTTTTTACCCGCTGGGTAAAAAAGTATTTCCTTTTATCTATGTTTGGACCACTCTCGGAGTCAGAGGGGCCAGCACCCAGACGTGCGCCATCCTCCCTGAATCCAAGAGTGGTCCAAATGTGCTTTATGGTGGCCCTTGTGCCGGCCTAACTCCAGGTTAGGATTGTGCTCTTAGCTTCACCACTGCCCCGGAGGAATTGAATATGAAACGCAGCTCAGCGGAGCCTGGCTCCAGACCACAATTTCCGTCTCGGAAATGGCAATTATTGGCACACAGCCCCAGAAATCCAGATTACAGAGTGTCTGAGCGTCTGCAGAGTGCCCTTCCCTCTCTCCGTCCTTGCATGGCCCAGACAGTGAGGCAGGACTGAAGCATCTGCCTGCAGAGGTGCCTGGAAACGCACCCTGGCTTCAGGGTCAGCCCCCTGATGGAAGGGAAGGGAAGAGCCTTCCCTGAACGTAAAAGTTTCCTCTTGCATTCCTTAGCCTCGACCTACAGAGGTGCGAGGAGGAGGGGAGGGCAGGCAGGCCCTGGTGCGGACACTTGGCCCTGCAGGGAGGGCCTGGGGCAGGTTAACGCCAAGGGCAGAGATGGCTCCAGGATGACGTCCTTTGGCTCCTGTGCCACTGCGGCCACCTCCTTCTGTGCAAATGCAGCCGGAGAGCAGCGCAAACGCTTCCCCCCCCCCTCACTCAGTCACCGCAGGTGCAGGTCCAAGCCTCAGTGAGGACCGGAGTGTGTGTGTGTGTGTGTGTGATGATCCGAGATTAAACAGCCTGGAGCTGATCCGGGATCCCCTGCGCTAAGCACAGTGAGGAAGGAGGTCTCTGTTCTCCCAGCTGCTCTCCCGCTCCTGCTCTCCCTCCCCGCAGTGAGTCACTCACGTGGTTTCCTGCCAGCCTTGAGCACTGACTGAACCAGGCTGGCTTGCTCAGGGTTGCAGGCCCCCAGGTAGGCTCCGCCCCACGCTCACCCGTGACCCTCTCCTCTGCAGTCACACCGGGCCCGTCTGCTTGTGCAAAGTGCAAGCTGCTGCGTGTGGTCTTGCACGAACCCATGACACACTTTTGTACTTCGGCACGTATGGCATTCATTCACCAAGTAGCCACAGCTGCACGACCCCACAAGTGAGCCCCCAGGTGCGAGGAAACAGATCCCAGTTCTCCGCCCCCCTCATTCCTCCTCCTCTCGCTGTTCCCCACAGGCACGCAGCCCCCTCCGGCAGCCTCACCCTCCGATGCAAAGACCTGAGAGTCCTGCAGCTGGAGATTCCAGGGATGGAGGAGTGCCTGAACGTTGCCCGCTCCATCGAGGTGAACGGCGCACCCTCTTGCCCAGCTTCTTTTGAGCTCTGCCTCGCAGCATCAGTGGCAGAGGAGTGCTTCTGAACATGTGCAGAGTGCCTAGCAGTCCTGACCACAGATAGCGCACACATTACTGGAGAGAGGTGGCAGGCCTCCCTGAGGATAAAAGCAGACTCCCGCTCCTGAGCCTGCCGGGCTGTTGCTGAAGCTCCCGCCTGAGGCCCCTTTCTCGGAAGGAAGGAAGGAAGGAAGGAAGGGGCAGCAGCAGCTCACAGTGGCCACCAGGAGGCAGACGGTGCAAAACGGGGACACACGAGACGAGGGCTCCCCCAGATCACCACCAGGAGGCCCCCTGGCCCCATCAGTGGACACAAATGAACCACCTTTCCTGCAGAGATAAGGGCAACGTTTCCGTGGGCAGGGCCCCAAGGAACATGCCAGCTGCTTTAGGGAGATGCCTCGTTTTCTGGAAACCTGGTATGGGGGGGGGGAGAACTGCGCCCTCCCCCAGCAGCTGCAGGCAGGCAGGCAGGCGGGGGCCCAGCCCAGGTGCAGGCCTGAGCCATCAATCAATCAATCACTAGTGTTTATATACCGCTTTTCAACACAAAGTTCACAAAGCGGTTTA
>JAJKFI010000132.1:575716-651648 GCA_029204185.1 Lerista edwardsae | reverse complement strand
TGCTCTCCCCCTGCTAAATATAAGAGGACACCACTTGAAAAAGTGCCTCTTGCCCAGTTAGCAGGTTATGCTGCTTTACGACCAGCCGTCAGGCTCCCCAAGCAGGTTTCCCGCTGGCTGCCTGCTTGTTTGCTCAGCGTTTCCAGCCAGAAGAGGCAGGTTCTGTTGCCGTGGCAGCAGGTGGAAAGACAAACAAGCCAGGAAGCAGCCGGTCGTGTCCCCCCCCCCACACACACACACAAACACACACCAGGTGCGACTGAGCATTCACCTGCACTGCTCGTGGGGAGCTGCCGAGCTGAGCAGCCTGCTGCACCCCCCTCTCCAGGACCTGGCCTGCCCCACCGGAGCTGCGCCTGGCGTAGAATTCCGTGCATCGTCCCCAACCCGCTTCCTGTCCACGCTGGAAAGGGTGGCTGCCTCCCTGCAGGGCTGGGTGGACAGGCTGGCTGAAGGCCCTCTGGCCCCCTGTGGGGTGAAGCGCCTCTGCCGCTCTGGCCTGCCGCTCTGCTCCCCTGCCCAGCTCCCATCATCCTTCCTTCGCATCCGGGGAGAGGGAGGCAGACGCAGGAGCTGCTGGTGGCGTTTGAGGGGCTCCTGTCACGGGGGGGGGGGAGGTCTTCCTCCCAAGCTCATCCAGGAGGAGTCCTGGGGCTGGGATGGGAGGAGAATGCCCAGGCACCGGGGAGTGGCCACGGGGCACAAGGCTCGGGCCGGCTCGTGTGCCTCTGGAGGGGGGTGTCTGGTGGGCCACGTCAGATGCGGGGAGCTGGACCAAGTGGGGCCCCCTTGGCCTGGTCCAGCACAGGGGCTCCTCCGCGGTCCCTGCGGTGGTCTGGGCAAAGCTCTGTGGGTCTTGCAGCTCACACCTTCCTCCCCCTCCTCCCCCTCCCCCACAGGCACTCTCCTCCGTGGAGTCTGTGATGATGACGTACCCCTTCTTCTACCGCCCTCAGAGCCTGAAGCTGGAAGAGGGCTGGCCGCGGGACGTCCTCCGACGCTACCACCAACAGATCGCCTCCAATGTGAGTCGAAACGGCCGCGCCAGTGGGGCGGAGGGGCAGGGGAGCGGGGCAGAGCTATCGCGGTGGGCAGGAGGCCAGCAGCCCCCCAGCAACGCCCCCTCCCTTCCGGGGCACTTGGCAGTTCCAGGAGCCCCCCCCCCCACCTCTTGCCCCCTGGGTGTGACCAGGGAGAGGGAAGCCGAGGGGAGAGTGGGGGGCACACCCTTCCGCCGGGGGGGGCCAGTCACCCTCTTTTTCCAGGACACGTCCTGCATTTCCACCTTCTGTCCTGAGTGGCTTTCAAACTGTCCTCCGTTTCAAGACAGACGGGGGGGGGCAGTGCCGAGAGGGGAGCCCGCATCACCAGCGTGTGTGTTTGGCCTTTGTCCCTTCGCTCAGTGGGGTCCTTAAAGGAGGACAAGCCAACCCAAGACCTCTGCTGTATATATACACGTATATATGAGCGTTTTTAGCCTTGGTTTTTTCAGGCCCTATACTACCTTTTTCTTGCATGTCCTCCTCCTCCACTTTTTTTTAATGGGGGGGAGGGTGGTCCTTCGGAGCCCTTCCTGGAGGCAGAAAACCTCCCTCCCTCCCGGTTCTCAGTGGCAGAGAGTGATGTCTTCCTCCGGAGGGTCAGGAGGGCTGCGGGCGGCTTCTCCAGCCTTCAGAACGCTGGGTGGGGGGAAACAGCATCTCCAGGGTGGGGGCAGCACCTCTGGAGGTGGGCCCCAGGTTCTGCCCCCCCCGGAACGCCGCTGCCCCCCAGCAGCACAGCCCCTCCCCCCCCCGGCCTGCGAATCTGCTGTGCGCTCAGCCCGCTGTTGCCCTCTCCCCAGACAGGCGCCTGGCGGCTGAGCCAGGCCAACGCGGGCTTCGGGCTCTGCCCCAGCTACCCGCCGCTCGTCATCGTGCCGGCCGCAGTGGAAGACCCCGCCCTGGCCAAGAGCGCCCGGTTCCGCCACGGGAGGCGCTTCCCCGTCCTCAGCTACTACCACCGGAAGAACGGCACCGTGAGGGCGCCCCCCCCCCTGGCCTCTGGGGAGAGGGGAGTGGTGGGCAGGCACGCCGGGGAAGAGGCGAGGGGAGGGCTGGCGCTCGAGGGCTGCCACAGGCACCTGCGAGTCTTGGGCCGGCCCCCAGGAAGGCAGTGGGGACCCTGCGCCAGAGGAGCGCAAGGCGGCTGGGCGAGGCAGGCGGGAGGCCATGTGCCACCCCTGGCCTGCCCGCACCACCCGTGTCTCCCTTTGCGCTGGCAGGTGATGCTCCGCAGCGGGCAGCCACTGGTGGGGCCCAACCGGAAGCGCTGCCTGGAGGACGAGCAGCTGCTGGGCGCAGTGCTGGGCGCGGGAGGGCGCGGCTTCGTGCTGGACACCAGGTCGGCGCAGGCGGCCAAGCAGGCGCAGATGACCGGGGGCGGCACCGAGCACCAGTCCTCCTACCCACGCTGGAAGCGGCTCCACCGGCCCCTGGAGAGGTGGGCACTCTGTAGCTCCTTGCCTTGGCAGCCGGGTCCACTGCTGAACCACCCCTGGCACCAGGAGGGTCTTCCTCATGGCCAGCCCTTCGTGTCCAGCCGCCTCCTCCAAGCAGGAGATCCAGGAAAAGGGCACAGAGGGGGCGCCATGCGGGGAAGGGAGCAGGCCCAGGGGGCATCCTCAGGGACGCCCAGGGCGGCCCACAACCTCCCAGCGCCCCCTCTACCTGCTGATGCGCCAGCCCACGTCCCGCCTACTCCCCTCTTCCTTGTCCAGTCCAGGGAGGGGGGAGAGGAAGAGCTACGGAGGAGAGCGTGCAGATGGCGGTGCCCACTCGCCTGGCACAGGGGAGTGCAGTCGCACAGCTCCCCTCTCGGCACTCTGGCGATGATGTCATCACCAAGCATGCCATTAAAATACGTTACTCGTATTATTAACATTAGTATTCACTCCAGGGGCTTCTGGACTGAGAGAAGCCGTGCTTGGGAAGTCCTGCTCCGTGCTGCCCCCCGGGGCGCTCTGGGCCCAGCCCCATCTGGAGGTGGGGGAGTCAGCCTGGGCCCCCCTGCAGGCCAAGCCAGAGAGGAGCTCTCGCGGGCACAGGGGCCAGTTACGGTCCTTGAGCGGCTTCCGAGTGCCGCTTGCTCTGCCACCCCTGGGAAATGCCGTCTTTGAGGGGGTTCTCTGTGACAGGCAACTCCGAGTCTCCTCCCTGAAGGGCTCCCCGCAGACAATTCAAACTGGTATCAAACTGGTGCAAATTTGTGTCCCGGATCGAGGTGTATCTTGCTGCAACGCACTCTCCACGGGGCCACCTCTGAGGACGGTCCGGAAACTGCAACTACTGCAGAACGCGGCTGCCCGTGTGGGGCTCACAGGTTCGACTCCGTCGGACTGAGCCGGTCCCCCTGACGCGGACCCCGATGCTCTCCACAGAGCTGTCCTGATCATTTTGGATTCCTGGGCAGGTGTATACCTTCTTGGCGTCTAACGCTGCCCCTCCCCTTTCGCCACATCTGTTCCTCCTAGAGACCTGGTAGCCTTCCATCTGCACATCCCAGTCAGGAGAGTCATCCCACCTGGTTTCAGGTGTTCCTATCAAGTCAAATTTACCTGCACTTGCTAGAAGTTCAAGCTCACCCTGTTTATTCTCCATGCTCTGTGCATTGGTATAGATGCACCGTAAGCCCGTGAAACCTTGCTCACTTCTGTCTAACATTTTAGCTCATCACATTAAAGCCCAGATGCCTTCAAAAGGGGATTGGACAGATTCCTGGAGGAAACATCAATCACAGATGACCAGCCATGAGGCATACATGTAACCTGCTGGTGTCAGAAGTAGGCGATCTCGGAGTGCCAGGTGCAAGGACGTGGGCACAGAATGCAGACCCCTTGTGGCCTGGGGTGCTCCCTGAGGCATCTGCTATGAGATCCAGGATGCTGGACTAGATGGGCCCTTGGCCTGATCCAGCGGGGCTCTTCTTAGGTTCTTACGTAAAGGCCATTTTCCAACAATCAAGCATGACCACAACCAGCCGTTTTGGTCCAATGCAAAAGACAACCATGCAGAGGGCCACTCGGAAGTACAGGAGTGAAGAGCAAGCAGCTTATCCTGCAAGTGAGACAGTTCAACCTCGGGCAGAGCTGGGCCAGTTGTGACCCCCCTCATGGCAAAACCATTCATTCATTCATTCGTGCACTTTTTACCCCACTCTTCCTCCAGGGAGCTCAGGGTGGTGTGCACGGGTCCTCCACTTCCTTTGTCCTCACAGCAACCCTGTGCGGGAGGCGAGGCTGAGATGGTGATAGTCATGACATGAAAAGAATAGTAATAGTGGCCAGAAAATAAATGCAGTGAATATTTCCCCACAAGCCATGGATGAACAGCCACATGAAAAGGTGCTGCAGGCCTCATGCGTGGACTCATTGGGCTGTGGGCTGCTATGTTTGACAGCCCTGCATGAGACAGTTGTATTTGGGGGGGGGGTTTGTTTTGTTTTGTGGCCATAACTTTTGCTAGAATGAAGATATTACACTGGTTTGTTTCAGTAAATTCCTCATGAAATTCTGCATCAAACAATATAACACGATAGTATTATTGCGTAAAACCACAACTGCAACGAACTGATTTCGTTCGTTTTTACACTCCATTTTTTCCATTGAATTCCTGATGAAATTCCACACTGAATGGTATATATTATGATGGTACTATTCCTTAAAACTGCAACTTTAAAAATTTGGGGTTCAGTGGGGACATCCCACTCAGTACCTGGGATGCTCCACCCGCCACCCGCCCCATAGGTAGGTTCGCCACTGACCTTGGGCCAGGTTGTTACCTCCTCTCACAACTGATGGTTCTGAATCTCACACAAAAATCATTTAACTTGAGTAGATTGAAAAGTGTGAAAAGCTAAAAACTATAAATGAGAGAACATTCATCAAGAACAGAACAAGCGCAAGCCGCAGAGGGAAAGGACTGCCCATCAGGAAGCGCCACCCCTTGACCCCACCTCCTCTGTTCCCTCTGCAGGGGCCGCCCCCTCCAGGAGAGCTTCGTCAGACTGGTGGAGGCCTGCAGCGACCCCTCCCCCGCCATGGACCGCTGGCTGAGCAAGCTGGAAGCCTCCAAGTGGCTCACCCACGTCAAGGAGGCGCTGAGCACCGCCTGCCTCGCAGCCCAGTGCATGGAGAGGTACAGTCCCCACAGTCTGCATCCCGTGCGCCCCGCGCCACGACAGCTGCCCCAGGTACGAATGTGGCCCAGGAAATCTCCCCCCTCCCCCGCCAGGAGCCGCACGAGCAGGGAGGGCACCGCCTGGATCCCGCCTCGGGTCTGCCACCACTGCGCTAAGCAAGACTCCAGCCGAGCTGGCCCTTCCCAGACTCCTTGTGGACCGCTGTGAACCCCGACACTTGCGCTGTCCCTGCCCATGAGGCCAGAAGTCCCGCAGCTCCAGGTTTCAAGCCAGCGCAGGTGGAACGTGGTCCGAAAGGAAATCGTCTCCTCACTCAAGCAGGAAGCGGGTCATGGCAGCAGGTTGCTGGGAAGTGGCGGCGGCGGCGGCAGCGGCAGCAGCAGCCCTGGGGTGCAGGTGCCCCAAATCTGCTGCGCCCTCACAACCTGCTGCCAATACACCCCCCCCATCAGGTGGCGTCACGGGTGGGCTGGCCGCGTGCACCAGTGCAATTCAGAGCCGCTCCGCAGAGGCCGGTGCGTCATGGGAACAGGAGGGAGGGAGGGAGGGAGGGAGGAGGTCCCCCTGGGAGGAGCCCCGCCCAAGTCCTCCCAACCCCCCCCCCCCCCCCCCCCCCCCGGGGGGCCCCTTTACCCCGGGCCCGGGGGGGGCCCCCCGCGCAGTTGTTTGGAACCGCCGTGTGCTTCTGTCCCCAGGGAGGAGGCCTGCGTCCTGGTGCACGGAGCCGAGGGGACGGACGCCACCCTGCTGGTGACCGCCCTTGCCCAGGTCATCCTGGACCCCGACTGCAGGACACTGGCCGGGTTCCAGGGGCTGCTGGAGCGGGAGTGGATCCAGGTACCTGCCAGGGCCACGCTGCCGAAAGGAGGCCCCCTGCGCCGTCTCTGGCTGGGGGCAATTCAGAGCATTCGCGGCTGAGCTGAGCAGGCGCCTGTGCCCACCACAAAGGGGCTGACAGCCCGGCTGCCACTTGGCCCCTTCCACCGTCGAGCCACCGAGCCACCCCCCCAAGAGCAGCTCTGCCTTCCTGGGAAGAGGGGGGCAGGCGCGGGCTGAGCTTCCCTCGTGCCTCCCAAGGCCCCGGAACTCTGACGCCGCGCAGGCAGGCAAGGCTGTGTCCTGCAGCTGGAGCAAGTGATGGAAAACCAGCTCAGCTGCGCCGCGATTGCAGGAAGCGGTTTGGGGGAGCTGCTTAGGGGGGACTGTGGAAACTCTGCCCCGGGAGCGCTGCTGGTCCTGCTTTCGGGATGTCCGGGAGGTGGGTGAGCAGAGTGCTGCTTTCTGCGGTTATGAGGACTGGGGCCACCGTTTTTGGAAGGTGGGATTGTCCGAGATGCCTCTCGCGTGTCCAGAGTCATAAGAAGTTGGCCAAGCCCAGCCCCGTCTCACGCGGAACGTGCTCCTGCCTCGCGTCACTCCTTGCTCTCCTCCGCAGGCCGGCCACCCCTTCCGCCTCCGCTGCGCCCGCTCCGCCCACTCCCACGCCCGACTCAAGCAGGAAGCCCCCGTGTTCCTTCTCTTCCTCGACTGCACGTGGCAGCTGGGGCGCCAGTTCCCCTTGTCGCTGGAGTTTGGGGAGCGCCTCCTCCTGACCCTGTTTGAGCACAGCTACGCCTCGCCCTACGGCACGTTCCTTTGCAGCAACGAGAAGGAGAGGTGAGGGGACGGGCCCAGGAGGAGCAGCCGGGAGAGGAGGCCCATACCAGGGGAGAGGGTCCGAGGCAGTGGCGACATGCAGCCCGTTCTCACCCGTTCTGCAGAACCGGTGGCTGATTTTAGGTTGGGAGAGGGAAGAAAGGCAGCGGCCGCCCGCCCTGGAGGACGTGGAACCGGTTGTTAATTGATTTGAATCCCACCACCGGTCCAAAGGTCAAGGCCGGCCAGCCTGGGAGGCCAGCTAAGGCAGTCGCCTCAGGCAGTGGTGGTGGTGGGGAGCGATCCACTTCTTTCCCCTTTGTTTACTGAATTGCTTTGGATAATCAAGATAGATAGAAAAAATGCTAATATAATGAATGAAGTGTGCTGGGCTGGAGGGGCGGGGCTGGGGAGGCGGGGTCAAGCATCCTCCCTCCTCAGCCTGCTGCTGCTGCTTCCCTCTCCACCCGCAAGGCCAAAAAAATAGTCATGTATGGCTGTGGGAGCTGGACCACAAGGAAGGCGGAGCACCGAAGAATAGATGGTTTTGAATGATGGTGTTGGAGAAGACTCTTGAGAGTCCCCTGGACTGCAAGGAGGTCCAATCGGTCCATCCTCCAGGAAGTCCAGCCTGATGGCTCCCTGGAAGGACAAAGGCTCTGCACACAAGATGGGGCGGGGGGGGGGGGAGCTGGTCTGCCAGGGAGGGCTCAGGAGCAGCCCAGGGCAGTGATGAGCAAGCAAAGCTGACTCAGCACGTCTGGGGTGACGCACCAGCATTCACCAATGCCTGACAAAAGCTGCGTTTCTTTTACTCACTTTTTTTGTAGTAATTCGATGTTTCTTTATATAATGCGTAGCACCACACATGATCAGACTGTATTTTTGTTTAAATACATGACTATAATGATTTCTCTTTTGTTGGGGGGGGGGGGTTGACATACCAGCAGCGTCAGGTTAAGCATTTTCCTGAATATTGGCGCACCGAGCCCAAAAGGTTCGCCATCGCTGGCCCAGGAGCTTGCCTGGAACCCGAATCAGCCCACCCACTACCATGACACTGCCGCCCCCTGCAGGACGCTCCTGGAGGTGAAGGAGAAGACGCACTCGCTCTGGCCCTGGGTGGACTGCGAGAGGCAGGCGTTCCTCAACCCACTGTACACACGCAACCCCCTGGTCATCTGGCCCTCGGTGGAGCCCCAGAGTCTGCTGCTCTGGCAAGGTAGGAGGCCACCCCTTAGCCCTGTCAGCCACCAGCCCAGCTGCATCCAGGGCTCCACAGTCTTCCATCAGTGCAGAGTGTGTCAAGCCACTCTGGCCCCCGCAAGAGGGGATGCAGGGAGGGAACCCCCAACGCCTTGATGCCCTCCTCAGGCCTGGCCTGCCAGTAGCCCCTCCAGCAGGGCGAGCAGGAAATAGGACAGGGACCTGCCACCCCCACCAGCCTCTGCGGTGGCCTGAAGTGAAGGAGCAAGCGGGAAAGGGAGCCGCGGAAGGGAGGGGCACCTTCTGCTACATGCGCGCGTGCGTGAGAGAGATGTGTGCATCTAACCTCCTCATTTCCTGCAGGCTTGTTCCTCCGCTGGGTCCGCTCCCCCCCAACACCTCGACGCAGCCTGGGCCAAAATCCATGAAATAGCAGGACACAGCAAAGCCCTCACAAGACGGCTGAGCCGCTCAGCGCCAGAGCAGAGTCCTGTGCAGGAGGCGTCAGGGCCAGAGTCCAACCCACTGGCCCGCCAAGGCGCGCAGGGGCCGGCCGGCCTGGACTCTCCCCTGCCCCTCCCACAGGCGCACGTCTGCAGAGCAACCATGTGAGGGAGCCTCGTGCCCGCTGTGGGCCACACAAGCCGCCAACTCCTTTCAGCCCAGCATGTGCAAGAAGGAAAGACAAGGAGGACAGGCGAGGGAGCGGCGCGTCAAGCGAGGCAAGGCCTGAGCCTGGACTGCTTGGCCTGCGGCCTCCAGGGCTGAGCTGCGTTTTCCCCTTGGGAATTTTGCTCTGCTCTGGAAAACGCGGAGCGGCAGCAAAGACCGTCTCTCCCCACAGAGCTGTGACAGACTGAGGCAGCCCGGTCGCCTAGCCCAGTGCCGCCTTCCGGCTGCCACTCTGGGTGCCGAAGCCGGTTCTCTCCTCCAGCCCTGCTTCCCGGGCTCCTTGCAGTGGACCCACCCAACAGGGCTCTACCGCTGTGCTGAGCTGCGATGTGGAGCTGCCCCCCTTCAGACGCTGCTCCTGCCAGCTCAGGCAAGCCACTCCCCCTTGGCCGCCTCCCCCCCCCCGCTGCCATACGGGGGCAGCAATGATGCTCGTGCTTCTCGCAGGACGGGTCCACGCGAGCACCAACATGCGAAGCAGTCTGCCCACTTGGGAAGCGAGGAGTGAACGTGCATCAGCTTAACAAGACACTCCTGTGCTCGGACTGGGGGACCCTCAGCTGCAACAAATAAAACATTTTGTGACAAAAGGCTGAATTCTGAGGCCTGTGCAAATGGAAGCACACCAAACTGCTTTGGGCGACCCTGGTGCCGGGTACGTGTCGCTCACAACTGTCTGCCCCACTGACTGGCAGCGGCTTGGCAGGGCTTCCAGAGGGTTTTTCCCAGCCCCTCCCCACAGGTGTGGTCAGGGATGGAGCCTGGGACACTGCGCATGAACAGCAGCGGCTCTGCCACTGGCCCCAAACCCCTCCCCCACATTAAGAATGAACCAACCTAACAGTATTGGCAATGTAAAGCGGGACTCACAGATTCTCACGCACCTTGACTGTGACGGAAAAATGACTGAGTTGTTATTTCTTTCTGCATCATCTTTATAAATATGCCTCTGATGGCAGGCTGGGGCTGTTCCCCAGAGCAGGCCGTGAGTGGGGCACCCCAGTGAGGCTGCAGCTCTGTCCCTCCTCACGGAGCTCGGGAACAAGCCCAGGGGCCGGGCTGCCGGGCTCGCAGGGGCCACAGAGAGCCAGGGGAGGGCACTGCTCAGGCCTCAAACTCAAACTCGAAGTACTGGGGGTCGAAGTAGTGGATGCGGACATAGCCGTCCTCCCCGCCGCTGCTGTAGCTGGAAGCAAAGGGAGAAAACGTGAGTCCTCGGGGGGGGGGTCTGTGTCCCCCCCCCGCCTCGCCATCTGGGAGGCAGCAGCAACCGCAAGGCACTGACCTCTTTCCATCGGGGTGGAAAGCGACGCTGTTGATGGGCCCGAAGTGGCCCTTGACGCGCCCAAACTCCTCCTCAAAGCCCAAGTGGAAGAACCTAAAGCCAGGGAGGAGGGAGGAGTTGAGTGGTGCCCCCCTGAGTGCCTGCGCCTGGCCTGGCCCGGCCCGAGATGCAGTCCAGGGCGCCAGCCACGGGCCAAAACGCAGCCCCCCCCCGCCTGGAGCAGGCCGCACCGGAAGCCACTCACCTGGCCTCAAACTTGCCAATCCTGGTGGAGGTGGTGGTCACATCCATGGCCTCCTGCCCACCTCCCAGCACCACCTGCCAGGGAGGAAACACAAGGCACAGCCCCTCAGCCGCACGTGCCTGGGGCAGGAGGCAGGGACCGAGGAGCCCGGCAGCAGTCCAGGTCCAAGGCCAGCCGGGCACTCTCGCCGTCCCCAGGGAGAGCGAGCCAGACCCAGAGGGTCCAGTGTGTCCCTCGCCCCCTAGGAGCACCCCCAGCCACAGGAGAGGATGCCGCCTCCTCCTCCTCCTCCAGCACTGCCCGAGCTCTGGCTCAGCCAGGCGTCGCCCAAGCAGCGCGGAATTGGGGTCTACGGCCACCTGCACCCACCCCTGTCTCACTGTGCGGCTGGAGCCACGCAGAGTGGATGTGGGGAGGCCAGAAGGGGCCACACGAGCGAGGCTCATGCAGGAGACACTTCACACACCCCCGAGAGACCCACACACTCACTGCTGGCCCAAGATTTCCTGGCACCTGGGCTGAGACACCAAATGTCGCTGCCCCCACATGCCTCTGCCACTGGGCTCTTCCCTCTCCCTGACTTTGAAAAGGAAGAGTGGGACACAGCGGGAGAGGAAGCCTGGAGGGGAGGACAGTGGTGGGCTGGACCAGCAGTTCCCAAACTGTGGCTCTAGGACCCCCCCCCCCTCCAAGTGGTTCATGTCCCCATTTTTGGTGGTTCATGGAACTGGCAGGCCAGATTAGGCTACGTGCACCAAGGGTTAAACGACCTACTCCTTGCGGGAAGAGGGTACTGCTGCCCAATCACCAGTCTAATCACACTCCTTGGCATTTATAAACCAGGCAGCTTCTGGGGCCTCTTGGCTGCAGCATTAGGAGCCCCTCACCCTCCTCTCTCTTCTGCTGCTCTTCCTTTTCAAAGCTAGGGAGCAGAAGCAGAATTGGGTGTCCCTCCACCAGAGCACTGCCTGAGGCAACCACCCCAGCTGGCCTCACAGACAGGCCGGCCCAGGAGATAACTGTAGGCATGAGAGGTGGCCACTGGGGGTGGGCAAACAAGGACAAGACACATACCCTATTCCTCCCCCCCCCCAACATACGTGGTCAAAGATGGGCGAGAGAGCAGCTGAGTTCACCGGCCGCTCGGTCCTGAAGGTCTTCAGGTGATCCAGCGTTGCGGAGTCAAACAGCTGCCAGAGAAGACGGGGCTGTGAGCTGCACTTGCCATGGGAGAGCCTCTTCGGAACCAGAACAGCAGCAGCGCCATGCTCAAAGTCCCGCAAGGCAGCTCCAAATGCAGCCAGCCCGGCGAAGAGGCCCGCTTTCTAAGCGCACGGCTGTTGCCAATCCCCACACAGGGCGAAGCCAGGCAAGCCAGGAATGCTGCTCAAGAGCTGAATCAGGGAAGCTGAGCAGCTTCAGACTCACAGAATCAATCAGTTCAGCACCATCGTTTATTTGGGGGCTGCCAGGCAACTATGTCTTGGCACAAGGGTAATTTCGTAGGATTTTTTTTTTTAACGTGCAGAAATACAAAGCCATGCACAGGATGCGGCCTTAACTCGAGGGGAAGACACCCGACTGGTGGTCGGTCCGTTCTGGGGTGTCTGCCCCTGGCCTGATCATTTGGTGCACGTGAGACAGCACTTGTGAGCACCCGACTCGAAGCCCAGCACCCAACAGACAGATGAATCCCAGACTCTGAGGTAGCCACAGGCAGGAAGGTGAGGAAAGGCCACACCATACAAAGGCCCGATCCCCCACTTCCTGCGGTAGCCTCAGATGTGCTTCCTGCCAGGGAAGACACAGCAGCCCCTTTCTGGATGTCACAGCACCCAAATGCACCTCATCCTCCCCCCATCTCAGCCTTGGGGTGGGCCTCTGCAGAGCGCTGGGGAGAGGAGAGGGCGCACCTTGGCAGTGTTGTCCTTGGAGGCCGTGATGAACATGGTCATGTCTCTGGAGGTCTGGATGTCGTTGATCTGCTTGGTGTGCTCCTTGACGTTCATGAGGACTTCCCCTGACTAGGAGTGAAGAGGGAGAAGGGGGGCTTGTGCCTCTAGGCCACAGGAGAGAGGAACGAGCGGCGATCAGCCACGCCCAAGGAGGCCACTTGTAACCCTCCCCAGCCACACTCACCTTTGCGCTGAACTGGTTCAGCTCCCCATTTTCATGTCCCACAATGATGAACTCCCCCAGGGGACCCCAGACGCCACTTGTGATCTTGGACTCGCTGCAGGGGATCTTCATGTACGGCTCGTCATTCTCTGTGGACAAAGGGGAACGGGAAGGGGGGTTGGAGGCCCCAGCCCAGGGCCTGAGCGCAGGGGCTGCTGCCCCCCTCCCGGCCACCCTCTCCAAGGGCCTCACCAATCTGGCTGGGGTCGCGGAGGTCGAAGAAGTTCACAAAGCACTGGTAGCCCATCTGCTTGTCTGTGGAGAACATGATGATGTTCCCGCCAAAGTCAAAGCCGCAGGTCCGCACCGCCGAGTTGGTCTTGACCAGAGCCAGCTGCTTCCCTAGCCACACACAACAGTACAGACCACTGGATCAGGTGAGCACATGCTGGCCCTTCTGGCCCAAAGACAAGCAACTCCAGGGGGCCACAGTTCTTTCCAAGGTCCCAGGCAGTGGGAGGCTGGCTGCAGGAGACCCCATGAACCACAGGTATGGACCGCTGGGACCGCCTGCATGCAAAGCATCACTGAGCTGTGCACCTTCCCTTAGCGCCAGAGGACTGCCAGCTCACGTCTGTGCTCAGAAACCAAGTCCGGGGGAATTCAAAGGGGGCCAACACCCAAGCAGGCCTCAGGCCGGAGCCTCAACTCTCCCACGGCCTAACAGCCTCTGGATATGGCATCTGGTCTACCAAGATTTAAGGAAACCTGCCTGGCAGCCAGACTTGACAGAGAACATCAAGCTACGAAGGGAGTAGCATAAGAATCCCAGCAGATCCCCAAGGACCACCTGAAGGGACACAGCGCAATTCTGCAGCCTCGCAAGTTGCCCTCATGGGCCTCTGGCTCAGGAACTGCACAGAAGCTGCTCCCCTTCCCAAAGATCTCTGCAACGAAGTCCTACCTGTCTCACAGTCCCAGAGCCGGCAGCTGTTGTCTGCAGAGCCAGTCAGCACATGCCTCGTGTCCCCTGAAAGCGCAGTCAAGGAATCCCAACACAGAAACAGGCACCTCTTGCAGCAAGGGAGGCATCCAAGTTCCAGGGTGGCTTCAATAACCAAACAAGGAGAAATTCCACAGCACAACACCTGTGGCAGTTCCTGACACCCCCACCCCCACCCCAGATATGGACAAGAGCTGGGTGGGGAGCAAGCACATCTCTGTGAACTCGCAGGCACCGTAAACATTACAGACGTTCTATTTGCTACCTTCTACTTGCCACTATATCCAAGAGTCGAACGTTTTCATACTCCACCCTCTCAGTCTGCCACAGATGAACACAGTTGCTCCATCAGAACGTGCCATTTGGAAACACAGTCCAAAGCAGTGCGTGTGCGTCTGCCAAAATGTTATCTCTAGTGTTAGTTGTTAATAATATTTCAATGTTCAATGTTGAAAACCTTCAACATACCGATTTTTGAAAACCAAAGGATACAATCTGCATCCACACACCAGACAGCGCCGGTGTGTCCACTGTATGTGCCAAGCCTTTCGCCGTTGACAGAGTACCAAACGTTAACAATCTGGTAAAAAAGAGCCAATAAATCAGAAAAAGAGGGAGAAATAGCCATCCTTCTACATCACCGTGCATTTTTGCCCAATTTACTGATTATGTTGTGGCTTTAAATAAATAAACGTTACGGCCAAAACAAACAAATTTATACTGATTGCATGGTAAAAGCAGGCAAATTAGAAACAAGATTTCATTGGACTGTACCCTAACAAAAGTGAATCCTGATTAAGCACCATTAAAAATGACACAAGTTAGTCATGACTAACTGAAATAGCATAAAGCAATGGGTATGCAGTGCAAGCCTATGCATGGCTACTTAGAAGTAAGCTCCACTGCACTCAGTGGAACTTACTCTCATGTAATCATGTATAGGAATGTAGCCATAACCATCACTAACTTTCTCAGGCTACACACTTATCTGGAAGTTCCATTAGATGCAATAAGACAGACTTCTCAGTAGATGGACCCAGGACTGCACTGTTAGACTGCAACATATCCAAGGAGGTGGAAGTATTGGACAGAGTGTATAACACATCTGGTCAATTAATCGTCTGAAATACATTTATCCTTGAAGAACATTTTCCTCAATAACTACAGATAAAAAGGCAATTTAAAGTATTCTGTTACAGCATAATAAAAGTCAGATTTAATGTTAAAAGGTTCTCATTAAGTTTTGCAGACAACCCAAATGTTTTATGCAGCAATTTTGGGAAACCTAACCTGAAAATTACAAACACACTATTGCTCTGAAAACAGACATATGCGTACCACCTATTTTCCACTGGCAACAGAAACAAGCCCCCAGAAGGCCCCTGAATCAAGGACTTTCCTAAAAGGGTGGGGAAATTGCAACACCAGCAGAGGGGGTTCCGAAAGGGGCAGTAGATTTTCACCAGGGAGCACACTCCCTGTACGCTTGTACAGGGAACAATGTTCTACGAGGTGTACAGGTTTTCTAGACCAAAGAAGCAAAAGCAAAATCAGCACACCTAACTGGGCCAGCACCCAACATGCACTTGCTGCAGCCCAGATTTCATCAGAGATACCAAAGCAGCTGGTGGGAGGACTTCTTGCTCCCCTCACATCTGTAAGGCCACAACAGCCTCTCCACTGCCTGAACTTCTCAATGTCTTTCAAGGGCAGCCCCACACATAGCGCACTGCAGGAGCTGATCTTCAAGCTTGCAGAAACCTGAATGACAATAGGCAGATCCCCATTTTCCAGGAAAGAGATGGGTGCAAACGGGTGCAAAAGACCAAGCTACAGAATGCAGTCTGGGGTCTGTCTTTCTCCTTTGACTCCTTGCCATTCATCATAGGTAGAGATATTCTTAAACGGTTTCATTTTTTCATAGATTCTGCTCCCCCACCGCCGAGGAAAGGTGCAGAAAGCAGCATTAAGTGTTTTTATTCAAAGAGAGTATTTTTACAAATTTAACTATAAAATATAATCTCTTTTAAAAGGGAACTTTGTAGGTGATATAGGTGGTACAGTATAGGTGGTCAGCAGATTAAGCCACAATCATTACACAATTGAGTGTTAAAAATTGTTTTCTTTTTCCCCAGATTTCAGGGTTTTTCATTTTGACAAAAATGGAAAGCTCAGAAAGCAGTGTTGTGTGGTTTTATTTTGTTATTGCTGAGAAAAAAAAATCACACCTCTAATTGAAGGCTTTGAACAGAGAGTAAAGGCCACTTTGCCTTTAAAGTACAATTCTAGAGACACGTACCGGATCTTTGGCTACTGTGAACAGCAGGTCTCCTTCTCTGTTGTATTTGATCTGTGTAATTGACCTTTCGTGGCCTTGCAGCAGAATAGGTTTCTAAGAGAAACAGTTAAAAAAATTAAATAAAACTATGTACTTCTAAACCACAGAGGCAAACTTCAAGCTGTAAGCACAATTTCTCCCACACGCAATAACTATAAGCTACTTAGACTCTACAAATGCAGTTTCGTGGACAGACTTCGTGGACAGAGAATTACGACAAGGGGAGAGGAATGGAAATCTGAACAGGGGCCGAGAAACTGGCTGGGGAAGATCGCGGAGACTGGGGAGCAGCAGTGTGCACTGCTATGCCGGGAGCAAGCGCTGCAGTGCAGCCCTTTGACTGGCGGGTGGGAGGAGAGAAGGGAGCGTGAAGCGCCGAAGGCCAGACCCGGGAAGGGAGAGCTGCGCTTCGGAAGGGGCTGACAGGCAGATAAGCGCTGCACTTGGGCAGCGCAGCAGCAGGAGACGGAGGGCAGCCCTTCCGGGAGCGGCTCATCCGTGCCGAGCAGCGCCGGGGAAGGGAAGGGAACGGAAGGGCGGCCCTTCCCCTCGCCCTCCTGCTGCGCTTCCCCCGCGCTGTCTGGCACGGAGGAGCCTCCTGAGCGCGAAGCGGGTCGCGACGGAAACGAGGTCCTCGCGTGCAGCGGAGGGCCAGGCCCAGGCGGGACAGGGACGGAAGGATTCCGCGCCCCCCACCCCACGGTGCCGTCGTGAGGCTCACAGGCCGGGGAGGAGCAGCCGGAGGAAGGAAGGAAGGACGGAGGCTCACCATGGCGGCGAAGCGGCGGCACCACCAGCAGCACGAGCGAGAGAGGCGGAGGATCCACGTCCGGGATCAAACCGGAAGGGGTGTTGCGAGTCGTCGCCGTCTGGCCCCCGTTCCATGGAGGTATGAATAACATACTCTCTGGAATAACAGGAGACGACATGACGTCATTTTCTTGACGCCATGGATATACTAATATGGCTGACTCAGATCTTCCCCGCCAAGAAGGATTGCCGCGAATTCACGAATAAAAATCTCCCTGCACGTGTGTAAAAGTAAATCTCAACCTCTTTAAGCATGCCTGCGTGTTCTGCATACGGGTGTGCGAATCGCTGTACGAAAAATGGGATTTAACGTCCACGGAAAGATTCATGTATTCACATTACGTCGGTTCAATAAAACTACCATTAACTGTAACAGTGAGTGCATTATTTTTTGAAGCTGTGTAATTTCTTGTTGTTCCTAGCAGTCTTATTCACCATTTTCTGACACCCACTGTTAATGGTCTAGAAGGAAAAAATATATATTTTCCCCCTCCTTTTTTCCCCCTTCCCGTTTACACTTTTTTTTCCCACCTTCCATTTTCTACTGTAATATTCTCAAAATTCTGAACATTAACATAATTTGTTTTTTCTGGGGGGGGGGGATGTAGAAGTTTAAACAAATACTCTTAATAGCCTAGAAGTAAAAAAGAATTACTCTCATATTGACAACTACTTGTGTTATAAAGAGGTTTTAATGTAATTTTCCTACATATTTATCTAATTTTTGCCCACCCTCCCCTTTTTTTCTTTCCTTCCCGTTCACACTTTATTCCTGCTTGTGTAGATTTCAAAAAATAAGTCTGTCAAAACAGTGCAATCCGAGTTTAAAGAGACAGCAAGTAGCATTTCGTCCGGTGTGTTCAGTAATATAATTATGCGGAATTAAACCTTGGAATTGCATATTAACTCATAATAAGGTTACCAATAATGTTTCTACACGATCACACGTTTTTATTTTCGTAAGTTTTTATTTCAGGAGTAAACTATTCAGTCCTAAACCTTACGAACAAACAAATCTGAAATGCTTGGAACGCGGATTGTTTTGAGTCACCCAGCATGGCTGCTAAGCCCGCCCCCTGGCTTCATTTGGTTCCTATTAATTCGACGGGGATGGCGACTCCAGTTATTTAACCTGCTTGGCCCACTGGCTTCACCCTTGGAGGAAAGAAAAAAACTTCACCTCACGAGCATTAGCCAGGGCCCGGCCCTGCTTTAATAATTGATACCAGAAGGTTGAAGCCTAGGGGCGGGCTTAGCGGCCATGACAGTATGTCCAAAACATTGCTCATTCCAATGATTTCCAATGGGTTTTCGCATGATGTTTAGCGCTTAATCGTTTACTCCTGAAGTAAAAACTTACCAAAATAACAACGTGTGATCGTGGAGAAACATCAGTGGTAACCATATTATGAGTTAATATGCAATTCCAAGGTTTAATTCCGCGTAATTATATTACATTAAAATCTCTTCATAACACAAGTAGTTGTCAATAGGAGAGTAATTCTTTTTTTACTTCTAGGCTATTAAGAGTATTTTTTTAAACTTCTACACTCACCCCCCCCCCCCATAAAATTAACTTTCACACGCACGCCGAGCGAGCGAGCGAGCCCTTCCGGCGGCAAACCTCGTCGTTCGCGGCAATGATTCAGTCAGCCATTTTAGTAAATCCACGGCTTCAAGTCTGTGACGTCATGGCATATCCAGCTATTCAAGATTCTTGGCATTAGCGCTTAAGGGATGCCGCTTCCTTGTTATTAAACCTTCTTGGAACGCAGGCGTGGGGAAAGAGAGAGGAAGGAAGTCTTCGAAGGCCACAGAGACGCGTGTGTAGAGCGGCCACGGGCCATCATTCCAGAGGCTGCAGTTCGCGCTCCTCGGTGGTGTCCGTCGCTATGGCGTCTCTGGGTGAGCGAGCCCCCCCCCCACAGCTTCCCCCCCCCGGAGGGCGCGGGAGGGCGCTCGTGCTCGGCCTGGCCTGGCCTGGCCTGGCCTGGCGCGCTGCTGCTCCGGGGCGGCCCACGCGCAGTCTGTCGCCCTGGCTCAGGGCTCTGCGCGCGCCGCGTCCCGCTCCTGCCCGCCCGCGGGTCGCTCGACTGGCGGGGAGGCGGCGCGGAGCTCGTGGGACTGGCCCGGCCGCAACCCCCGCGGCCTCCCTCAGCGCCTCGGGCCGGCCCTGCGTTGCGCTGCGCTGCGCTGCGGTGCGACTCGCGAGTGCTGCCGTTGCAGGCGAGGTGGCCGCGCTGCTCCTGGTGGGCGCGCTGTGGGGAGGAACCACCCCCTGGCTGAAGCGGGGCGCGGAGGGCCTGGAGGCGGTGCGGAGCGAGACGTGGGCCCGGCAGCTGCTGGCCGAGATGCGGTTCCTGTGGTTCCACGGCCAGGTACGCCGCCCCTCCCCCGCCCCCCGCCCCGAGAGGGCCCGACCCAGTGGCGTTTCTACAGGGATGGCAAAGCTCTAAGTTTTGCAAGAAGCCTTACCTTGCAGTTAAGTGGAAATCACTCCTCTCCTGCACCGTTTTAGCCAATCTTGGCGTTGCTTACTGGCTACAGCAGCAAGGGAGAGGAGGGATTTACACGACAGGGTGAGGCTTCTTGCAAAACTTAGAGCTTTGCCATCCCTGTAGAAACGCCTCTGGCCCGACCCGCTGACTCGTGGCCGCCGTGCCGGTTTCTCCTCCGCAGTACGTGGTGCCGCTTGCGCTGAACCAGGCGGGCTCGCTCGTGTTCTACCTCGCTCTGGCTGCCACAGGTAAAGTGGGTCCGTCCGGGCACCTCGGGGTGTGTGGCTGGCGGGGGAGGGCGCGGCGCAGTCGGTCCAGGGCTGCGCTGGAGCAGGCGGCTGCAGCTGGCCTGAGCGCTATTCAGCGCAGCGCTGGAGCGCCCGGGAGCCTCCCAGGCGCACTGTGCCCTTGCACCGGGGGAGGCGTCTGCCCGCCCGCCCAGTGGCTTCCTCCGACCTGCGTCCACGAAGTCGAGGGCGCAGGTCTGAGGAAGCCGCGCAGCGCGGCGACGCGCCTTGGATGCTGCCTAACAGCTGCATCCTGGCCCCGCCCCAAGCCGGCATGCCACCTCCCCCCCCCCCGCAACTGCCTCCTCCCAGAACTGCCCCTACGCCAGCCGAGTTCCAGTAAATTGGGAGGGGGGGTGAGTTTCTTGACCTATTAGGGCTTCATTCATTAGTGAGGAAGGAGTTGGCTTTTGGGGTCCTGTTGAGTCCTTTACTTTGCCCAGACCATATTATCAGTTCTGCCGGAGGGTGAGGGGAAGAGAATAATTAGGTGATATACAGGGAGCTTTTATGGGTTGGACTGTATTCTGCCAATATTTATGTCGTGTTCTGTGACTGTGTGTGTGCTCTTTAGAAATTATACAGCACCCTGGACAAGGAATAACCAAGACAAAGGCTGCAATCCTATCCACTGTTACCTGGGAGTAAGCCCCATTGAGTAGACATGCACAGATTGAGGTAGTACTAAGGGTTGCCTTTATTTCAGGCTGCAGGTGGAAGATGCCAGTTCTGAATGTTTCTGGTTGTGTAAAAAATAAAAGGAAAGTTCTCCTTGCAGAAAGTGTTTTTATGTAGGAGAGCACTCAAAACCAGCAACCTCAGTCTGCAGCCATCTGTCTCTCTTCCAAGCTCTACCACTTTGTTCTGCTGTCTCTGGACACTGGACCCTCATAGCTTGTTTTCCTCAAGTGTGTGTCTGGAATTGCTTCTGTTGCAGTCAGGCTTCTCTGCCTGTGGGCAATGGTCCTCTGTGCAGAGCACTCCTGTGACTTTTTAAAAAGGTGAATAGCACAGAAGAGCCCCTTTCCGGCTTTCCCACTGCAGATCTGACCTTGGCTGTGCCTATTTGCAACTCTTTGGCTCTGATGTTCACCTTGGCTACTGGGAAGATCCTTGGTGAAGATCTCGGAGGTGCAAGTAAGTCACTTCAGATCAGGTGCTAGCTCTGGGTATTGCTTGTGGCAAGAGGAGTTCTTGTCTGCTTCTCTCAGGAGCAAATTGGGTGGACCTTCTTGGCCCCCATTATGGGTTTGGGTTTATTTTTGGCTACTTCTGTTCCTTCAGGGGCTGTGCTGGGACTGTTGTTGACTGGCCTGGGAGTTGCTCTCTGCATCGCTGGGTCTGGCACTGAGAAACCCTGAGAGGAAAACATGCGGAGGACGCCGAAGCAGAAATGGCCAATGGCCAGCAAACTTCAGGTTCCAGTCCCAGTGCTGTGGAGGGGTCTGCTGCCGCCTTGGGAAGGGGCAGCCTGACCTCCTCCGCTCTGCCTTCGTTGGCTGCCTGTGCGCTGGGATTGTGGAAGAGCCAGCCCAAGAGGACTCTGCCCTGGAGGGCTTCTGCCACCCGGAGGAGGAAGGCCAGCCAGCAGCAGGATTCTTGCTTTCTCATGGCACTTTTGCACCAGCAACGAAAGGAGCATTTTAAGCCTATGTGCAAGTCATTTTCAGTGCTCCCGAGAGTCATATTTGCATGAGGGGACAGTGCTTGCTCCTGTTTGGGGGCTGGGGGAGACATTTGCTGCCTTTGTTGATGTCAGTTAACTGTCAAACATTTTTTCTTTATTAAACTGTGAAATAATCCCTGTTTGTCACCCCTCAGGCATCTTTGGAAGTCTCGCCCCAGACTTTTTCTCCCCCAAAGCTCAAGCCCAGAGTCAGTGAAAGCATTCTGGAACTTACAAATTTATTTAAGGACATCCATAAGACATCTGGAGAAGGTTTGCGCAGTTTCAGGCTGCTGTTGCTTTAAGATCTCTCTCCCCCGGGGGGGAGCCTCGCTGGGACTCTGTCTCCCCAGTGATGTCGCAGACTCCGCAGGGCTGGTCTGAGCCGGAGGGATGGGGGCCCACCTGGCTGCTCCGTCCCCTGAATCCCCACCAGGATGCGGGGCTGCGGTGGTCTTCTGGCGCCTGTCAGCCGCTGCAGCCTTTTTGTTGCACAACCATTAGAAAAGAACGACACACAGCTTGTACTGGCTCCCAGACTTCAAAGCCAGCTAGAGCAGGGGGTTGAGCCTAAGGCCTGCAGGCCGGATGTGGCCCCTGGAAGCAACTCCTCTGGCCCCAATACAAATGGATCTCCCAGCCTGATAATTGGGCTCTCTCCCACCTTGAAATTATGAACAAGATTTTCTCTTCTGTCATTTGCAGCTAATGAGTTTCTAGCTGAGCACCAGGTGCTTAATTCTGGTCCTCATCGGCTTAATGAAGTCATTTCTGGCCCTCAGCAGGCACCAGGAATGCTGTTTGACCCACTAGATGAGGTGAGTTTGACACCCCTGTTAGCGGGTTTGGGAGGAAGGTGGAATTTTGCTTCCTGATGTCTCTGGGAGGGGAGACGGCCTTCTAGGATCACAGGTGCTGGACTGAACACTCACACGCTGAAGTGATTAAACAGCCTCCAGGCTGACGAGGCCTCTCTGGCAACAGGGAGACAGCCTCACAGCTGCGGGTCTCCCACGCTCGGGCTTCTCAAGGGGAGGCTGAGGCCGCTCGGGGCAACCTGCCCTGGCTGCTGGTACGGCCCAGCCTGAGCCTGGGTGGGGGGAGGGTGCAGCGTCGCTGCTGCCAGAGATCAGTGTGGAGCACTTGGCCCTCCCGCCTGAGAACGGCTCGCTGCCCAAGCCTGCCCTCAGCACTGACGCTAGGCGAGTGGAGATCCCGACTGACCGGGCAGCCCCAGACGCCACACACCCCTGCAGTATTTCACTGGCCCCAGCAGTCCGTCGGAGCAGAGGCAGAGAGCTTCCGTCTCTTACTGGGCGGGCAGGATGATTTGAAAACACGGGAAGGGTCAGTGGAGGGAAAGCACAAAACGGTGAGGAGACAACAGAGCAGCGGTCAGAGGCAGCCCAACAGTGCGCTTCTGCCTGCAGGGTTGACAGACTGAAACAAGCCCTGCAGCAGAGCGAAGCTGCTGCTCCTCCGTCTGGCCAGGGGTGGACTGGTCTGCCTGCCCTGAACACCGGCTCTTCCCAGCGGCCCCTTCAGAGCTGGGCAGTCCAAGCCCAGCAACGGTCAGGCAGCTGGACTCCGCCAGTGGACAGCTGCAGGCACCTCCAGGTGTGAGGCCCTGTTCCGAAGGGCCTTGGAGCTGGACAGCTACCCATGTGCCTCCTGGGTGATCTAAAGGCATTGGCAGGGCCTCCTTGGCCAGGGTCTGAGCTAGGCCAGCTCCCTTCGCGGCACAGCACAGGCCTCTGCCCCAGAGGGTGCTGGGTTCCCTCGCAGTTCTCGCCAAGGTTGTTTCTGCCAAGCAGGCAGGCAACTCTGGTGGTTGTGATTTTTTTTGATTGAAAGGCCGTGGATAATTTTTTTAATTTAGTAGATAATAGATGCTGCCCCAAGGTTACTGTGGCAAATGCTGTGTTCCTCCCTCCCCCCCCCCCCGCTTCAGTTTTTGCCTGGTTTTTTTGGGGGGGGACCCCCAAAGCTTCTGTGCTGGTTCCGCAGCCCAGACTCTGCAGCAACAGCCCCCTTTGGCCTTGTTTGAAAACGCTGTTCCCAGCCAGCCCCTCCACCCCCCTCTGATGTGCATTTGGTCCTTCTCCAGGTCTGGATGTCTCGCAGCAGCTGCATGCTGGACTGCCTCTGAGCCTCCCCCCCACCCCTTTGGGTGAAAGGTTTTTCTTTTGGCTTTTTCATACAGGATTCTGTTTTGACTCATTGCCTGTGCAGTCCCTGTGCATGGATGTCAGTGGGTTGTTGCACCTGTGTGCTCTAACCCCTGGGGCCCTGTGTGCTCCTGAGAGGTTGTTCCAGGTGGCCTCCCCCTTTCCTAGTTGCCATAGTGTGGGACGGTGGCCGGGAGGATTAATACTGAGCAGTTTCTTCCCCAGTCAGGTGCTGACCCAGTGAAAGGGAGAGAGCAGGAAGGGCATCAGCCCCTGCTGCTCGCTGGGGTCCTTCCCTGACAGTTACCTTGCGTGGCAGCTGTTTAATCCTGGGCACACCTTCTTCTTCCTCCTCCTCCTCCACAATTTCTGCAGTTTTCTGGAGACAATGGGGAGGGAGAGAGACTCAGGCCAGACTTGTGCTAGGACGCCACCCTCGCTCACAGGACACCAGTCTCCTCTCTCAGGGGACGGAGCGCCAATGTACACACTTGGGCTGGGAGACTCGGGAGAGGCCCGTGTCCTCCCTGCCCCCATTACCTGATCAATGGGCAAATCCACCTGCGTGTCCTCATCTTCCCCTACTTCCTGAGCCCCCTGCATCTCTCTCCTCGCACTTTTTGTCCTGTAAACACTTCTTCCTGAAAAAATTAAAAGGCATCTTGAATGGCACCCTTGTGCTAACCAGATCACCCTGGCTAGAGAAAAGTGGGTTATTCCAATGACGCTGAGGCCTGGAGCCCTTGGGATGGGTGGCTGAAAAGCACAGGTTGATAAGAGTCACACCATCTCAGTTCCAGAAAGATGTCATGGAGTACTGGCGTGCCCCAGTATCCACTGCAGTTCCATGCCGGAACCCACCGGGGATATGGGGGGTGCCTTTGTAAGGATAGGGGAGCATCAGAGGTTTTGCTGCAACAAGGTAAAAACATCTGCTTCGTGTTTCCCTATCTTTTTAATAGGCGTCCCACTATCCAGGTATAACTGAAACCGTGGATACCGAATCAGTGGATACCAGGGCACGCTTGTACACACCTCCAACAGGAGCAGAGGGAGGGGGAAAAGGGGGGTTTCAAAGAACGTCTTTGTTGGCTGTGCAGTTCCTAGACTTCGGCAGAGGGCATCCCGAGGCTATTCCCTTTTCATGGGTACGGGAGACCCCCTGGCACGGTGGGCTCTGTGTTGCTGGCCAGAGCTCACGGGAAGAGGTTGGCATGCCTGGAGGAAGCCGGGGGGGGGAGATCCTTGCAGGTCAGAGAGGAGAAAAGTAAAGGTCTGGGGCAGGTAGTCCTCTGGACAGTACACTGCCTCTGGTGTGCTGTAGGGGGTATTGAACCTAAAAGGGGGGGTGGGCTGGAGTGCACCCTCCCTGCCTCTTCTGTACCTCAGTTCTGCCCTCTCTTTCCGACTCCCAGGTGTGAGAGGAGCAGCAGCGATGGCTGGCATGCAGCCAGGGAAAGGGGAGGCCGGGGGAAGGGGAGTGGCCTGCTGCCTCAGGGGTTAGGCCATCTCGGGCCAGGCCTGGCTGAACTTTTGTCCAACCCCTGAAGCCAATGACCTGGAAAGCGATCTGGCCACCTAGAGCCAGCTTGACTGGTACCCCAGGCAGAACAGTGATGGCTAGAATTTGCCTTCCCCAACTTCATTTCAGAACCAGACAGGAAACATGGAAGAAGTCAAGCCTGCGCTCCAGACCGCCTCGCAGGCAAGGACGTTTCTGCTAATGTGGCTGCTCTATAGACTGCAGTTGCAAGAAGCAGACGTATTTTTACCTTTGTCGGAGCCCTGCTGCAAGTTCAGGTTTTTGGGGCCAGCACAGACTGGTTTGGCATGAAATACGGATTTCCCCCCATCTCTGTGGGGATGTTTCCTGGCTTGTTTGGGCCGGGCCAGTGGAGAAGATGGTCTGTTCTCTTTCTCTGCAGTTCCTGTGGATTGTGCTCTCCGACAGTCCACCTGTGAGGCCCATTCAAGAAAACACATGAAGGTGGCTGCCTCTCCTGGGTGATTGGGGGCCAGGTTAATTTTTCGCAAGCCACCTTGAATTCTGTGTGTGTCGTGTGTGTGTGTGTGTCTAAATACATTTCATCACTCCCAGGACTAGTCTAGCTGCACACACATCATCACCTGCTGAGTGAGAATGTGACATCCCGCTGACAACAATACCGAGCAGCCAATGTGTGCTTCCGGCTCACGTTGCTGACACAAGGAGGCTCTTGGCCCAAATGCAGAAGCCGGGCTCAACCTCCCCCCCCCCCAGCTGTCCTGTTCTGCTTTTGAAAGGGGGTGTCTGGCAGGGGCTCTGGTGCTGTGGCTTGCCTGATTTTGAATGAGTTTAAATGGTTTTGTTTTACGGATGCTGCTGTTGTTGTGTTTTCATTTTGACTATAAACCACCTTGAATTACCCCAAGTAAGAATGGTGGAGTAAACATGTGTGAAAAGAGAAGTAACTTTTAAACCAGTCCTGGGGTTTTGAGACAGAAACATCTGTTTCTACACAAACATTGTTGAGTCACCCCAAGGTGACTTTTCCCCACTCAATATTCAGCCGTGGAAATGGTCCGGAAATTGGCACAGCAAAACAACTGGCCGGATGGCTGGACAATCCTATTTACAGAATGGGCAAAGACCACTTTAGACATCGACTCCCCCCCCCCTTGGCCAACATGCAACATTATTACGGATGCTTCAAAGAGAGGACGACGTGGCAGACCCGCTTGGCGGCAGCTACTTCCCTTACCCTTGGGAGGGGCTCGAGGAGCACCGAGTCGCTGGCGCCATCTTGGGAGAGCAGGTGAACCTGGCCAGGCGGAGAGCAGCACAAGGAGAATGCCGTCAACACCAGGAGTGTGCCACATGTCTTGCGACTGAGCTGTGGGCCGCCTTGCTTCGAGGGGGAGGTCAGGGCTGCGTGGCTTGGAAGGCAGCACCCTGGAACCCACCCCCCACCCCGAGGAAATGGCTCCAACACACCTGCTCCTGGCAAGTCCCACACTGCTCTCCATGGTGCTTTTCGCACAGGAGATAAAAATCTACTCTGAGTCTAAACCATGAAAAGCAGTCTAAACACCCTCCCAATCAGAAGTCAGCATTACGTAGAAGCCAAGGAAGCTACAATTGTTCATAAAACTTCTGTTCATGTTCATTTCTAGAAGAACCCCCCAAAAGACAGCAGTGAATCTCCCTGAGGTTCGCCCCGCTCTGTCGGAATAGTTTCTGCTGCAGCTGCGAAGTTTGCAGGGGGGGGCGGGGGAATGGGGTCTGGTCCTTTCAAAAGAAAACCCACTTTGGGCCTCCTGCTGTGCACCAACAACACAGGCTGGGCAGGGAGCAGGCCCTGAGCTCCAGGGGAACCAGCCAGAAGAGGTGGGCAGACACCCTCCAGCCCCCCCTCCTCTCCCCCCCCACGCCTCCTGCCCTGCTCCCCTCTTCCTTTTCCAGGCCAGCAAGGAAGAGCGACGGAGGCAGCTGGCACATCACCAGGGAAGGGGGGGGCTGCCAGGACCCCACCCCGGGCACTGGCAGGCGTCCACCGTGGCAGCCGCCTCCACCAAGGAGGGCTCGGCCAGTTCGCAGGCAGGCTGACCACCCTCGTTGTGGAGGTCCTTGGAGGGGAGGGGAGGGGAGGGGAGGAGAGGAGGGTCCTCCCCCGAGCCTGGGCCAGGCCACGGGCAGGAGCACACGCTGGTGGCAGTGAGGAAAATCGCAGGAACCAAGCGCCTACCCCTTGACCGTAGTTCCGCCTTCTGTTTACAGGGAGATTCCTGCGAGGAAAGAAGCCGCAAATTGGGACGCAGCAGGTCGAGACGCGTCTGGGCAGGCTGGAGTAGCTCCGCCCCCAGCCAGCCTCGGCTTAAATAACCCCTTTGAGGCAAGGCCTGCGAGTCAGTCCAACGCGCAGTGGGGTACAGACTGCAGCCGGGGCAGGGGGTGGGCGCTGACGTGCCCCGCCCAGGAGCCCATCTTGACGACGGCCCCCCTCCGCCCGCCTACCGCAGTGGCCGCGGCGCAGTCTTCTTGGGCGCCAGCAGTTCGAAGTACGGCAGACTCCGGTACCTCTCCAGGCCCACCGCCACGTAGTAGTGGCCGCTCAGCAGCTCCTCGGCGCTGGAGACGACGTCACCGTTCAGCTTGCAGAGCCTGGCGAGGGCAAAGCCAGCAGAGAGGCGGCTTCAGCGCTCGGACCCGGCTCTGCCTTTGGAGCCGGGAACCCAGCTGGCCGACAGCATTGTTGGCCAGCCCTGGGGGCTGGTGACTGCCACGGAGTCTGCTCTTTGCTTGGCCCCCCAAAACTGGGGGTGGGTGTCGAGCTGGCATTTGAACGGCAGACGGAAAAGTGGTGTCATAAGCCCAGATAAACGCAGTTTCACTGTGAAGCGCGCACAGCCCGCGAGACCTGGAGCGAAAGCAGACGTGTTCCCTGTTTCCTGAATTCAGGCAGCAGCTCGGGGGCAGTGGGAAAGGGGGTGAGCAGGCGCAGGAGGCAGGGGGCTCCTGAGGCGACTGCTCAGCTGGCCTCATCAAGGGCCAGGAGTCCACGGTTACGACTTGCTCTGGGTTTCCTTTACAGCAGGAGAAACACGCACCACCCTCCGCCAGGCAGGCAGGCAGACCACAGCCGGCTCGTGTCAGCGGAACCCGACACACACCACCATCAGGCGGCCCCAACGGAGAGCGGGCAAAGCTGGGGGGGGGGACTCACTTTCTGACGGCTCCGCTGCGCAGGTTGGCCTTCTCCGAGAGCAGGTGAAGGACGGTGCTCCACTCCTGCAGGACGCTCTTGGGGAGGACCAGGCGGAACGCGGGGCTCAGCAGGTCCCCGTTGCGGAACACGCTTGCGGGAAGAGGCACAAAGCAGGGGGCAGGCTGGGTCTGGGAGCGTCTGCTGGGCCCCGAGCGTCTGTCTGCACCCAGCAGGCAGGCCGTTCTGCTCTGCCCTTGCGGGCTTTCCAAGGGAAACGGGCACAGCTGGGCACGGCGGCCTGGGCAGCAGTGCCTCGCCTTCGGGAACTCCTCCTCCCCCCCCCCCAGGCGCAGAGCTTTGTGGGGATGTGGAGCACACCGTTAATAAAACAGCTGCAGCCAGGCTCTGTCCTCCCCCTTCCCCAACACCCCACACATTGGCCAACAAGACGTTCTCCCAGGAAAGCTGAGCCACTCACTGTATGACGAAGGGCACGTTGACCTGCCGCTTCCATCGCTCCAGAACACTTGCCCGTCGGGAAATGACCGGATACTTCTAGGAGCCAGAAACAGGAACGTGATTAATGCATCTCTGTGGACAGCATTTTATAGGGGAAGGAGAGGAGACAACTCTCCTCCACCCTTCCTCTTCCGCACTTTTCCTTTTCAGGGAGCAGGAAGAGGCACAGCAGAGGCAACTCCCTGCTAGTCTGCTACCTTAGGCAACTGTCTCAGTCAGCCTCCTGGATGGGCCAGCCCTGAGCGAGGCAATCACATAGGGAGGAAAACAAACTCCAGGGGATGGCTGGAAGCAGACACAGGATGGCTTGGCAGATGTGTTGCCCTCCAGCATCTAATCAGCTGCTACTAGACAGACCCCACTCCCCCCCCCCCGGTCAGAAGCGTGATGCAGTGCACCTCTGGCCCCTTGGCGGCCTTGTCCCGCCCCTGGGCACTCCTCCGTCCCCAGTGCATCCTCCTGCTGGGACAGCCCCGGCTCCCTTGACATCAGCACAGAGGCCCCTCTTCACAATGGCTGGTGGAGGCCAGGTGCAGGAGGGGCGTTGCCAGGGCTACAAAGCCTCTGCACACACTGCAGGCCTCCCAGGTGGCTGGAATGAGTCCAGGGGCTCCTCCCAGGTCGCACACAGCAGATCCTGCGGCTGGAGGGGCCCACGGATCTTCCGCCCCGAGCCGCAGCAGGCGGTCTCCACGTCAGGCCCCTGCCTGCTCCACTGGCGGGTTGCTGCCGTTGGGCTCCGGGTTGTGCGGCAGCCGCAGCTGGATCACGGCTGGAGGGGCCATTTGGGGTGCTTTTGAAGGGCGGGGTTCCTGGGATGACTGCACTGGAGGCCACGGGGGAGCTCTGAGCATAAGAGGACAGCACACACGACGCGAGGGAAAGGAGGGTGGTGGGCGACTCCCCGCCCCAAACGTCCTGGGCACTGAACGCTCTCCTGGCCAACACGCTGCAGGGACAACACTGCTTCCGGCAGTCAAAACTGGCCCTGTTGGAAGGTTGCAATCCGAGGCACCCTTGCTGGGAAGCCGCCCCACCGCAACCCCTTGGGCCTGACTTCTGAGGAGACAAGCATCGGCGAGCTAGTCTGCACTTGGATGCCGCCTGCCTATGACGAGGGCAGCCCCCAGGATCCGCTCAAGCCACCATCCCCACTGAAGCAGGCAATCGCAATTGTGGGCAGGGTGGGGGGAAAGGGGTGCGCCAGCCTTCAGCATCGGTGGCCCCTGACGTGTCTGTCTGCTCATCTTCTGGTTCTGCTACTTATTGCTCCACTCCTCTTTCAGTGCTGGGGAGGCCCTGCTTTCCACTGCATCTGCTGGTCTTGATAAGTGCTTTTCATCCAGGACGGTTTCTGCGGATTCCATCTGGGCACAAGCAGCTGGGCGGGGGGGGGGCAGGGAGAGGTGTTTGGTTCCTGAAGTCAGCTGAGACTGTGCAGCGACTGCATGTCTCCCATCAGGGCTCCCGGTGCCGTGGGGTGGATGCCTGGCCTTCTCCACAGGCCCTTGCGGCGGCCACAATGTCCTGCACAAGCCCTGCAGGCTGAAGGCCGTTCCTCAGGGGCTGCAATGCTCCATCCAGGCTGCCGGCTCATCAGTGAGGCCAGCTGGTGCAGGCTCCATCAGTGCTGGATCGGACGAGGGCTGCGTTGGCAGCAGATTTGGACCACCTTTGACCCCTCTGTCCTGCTGCCCACTTGTGCCAGTGAGAGGCAGCGCATTCCTCTCCTCGCCGTGCTCCTCATGCGCTTCTGTGAAGCCTGGACGCAAAGGCCCTCCAGCCTCCTGGCAACATGGAAGGCGCCCGGCAAGGCCTTTGGGCTTCCTCACTGCGCAGGCCGAGGGCCCGGGTCTGAGGCCAGGGCCGACCCCGAGCGCCAGGCCAGCTTTTCTGGACCTTACAAAACACCGGCAGCCCCACCCAGTCTGAGTCACCCCCAGGAAGGACCCCCCTCCCCTCCCACCTGCAGACCAGGACCGCCTGCCCTGCCCTGCCCGTTCCCGGAAGGCAGTCCTGGCCCCCAGCACCTGCTGCCTGAGCTGCTGTCAGTCAGGCGCTTGGCACAGACGGCCCTCGCTCACCTGCAGGCCCCCCGCTGTGTGCCGCTGCCCTCCAGGTTCCTTCATTCCGGTGTGCAGGTAGCTGTGGGGAAGAAAACGGACGATGAGCCCCCCCCCCCCAGGCCTGTTCGGCAGTGCTGAGCTGGGAGGAGCTCAGAGACCATCTAGCCAGACCTCCCTCCCTCCGTGGGGCTCTTCCCAGTGGGGGGATTCAAATGAATTAACAACCGGTTCTGTGACGTCGTAGCCGGAGCCAAAAAACCCCTGAAGCCAGCCGAGGCAAGCGAGTGGGCGGGGCCCGGCCATTTAACAACCGGTTCTGCAGAACCTGGGCGAGCCCCCTGAATCCCACCACTGGCTCTTCCCCCTCCAAGGCAGAACTGGGGGCAGAAGTTTCACTTGCAGCGTTGTTGCAGGAATACTTTTTGGAAAAAACAAAGCCCATGGGATAAATGAAAACCACCACTTAAGTGCTGCGTGACTCAGGAGCAGAAGCGCCCAACGCTCAAAGAGAGGAGGGTGGGGGGAGCCAGCCCTGGGACTGCAATTTCAAGGCCAGCGCAAGACCTCCGGGCCCCGGGAGTGACGTGGAAACGCAGGAGCCCCAGAGAAGCCCTGCTGGGCCAGGCCCCAGCCCCTGCCCCGGCACAGCCTCCTGCATCTCACAGTGGCCGGACCACGAGATGCCCCGCCCCTGGCATTTGGACAGCCCACTTCCAGAGCCAGGCGGGTGCGCATGTCCACGGTGGTTGTCATGAACGTTTCTTCCAGAAGCCTGTGCCAAATGCCCCCCCTCCCATGATCCCTGGTGCTGCTCCAGCTGCCAGCTGCCCCCCTCCTCCCACTCCTTGGATTCCGTGAGGAAGAGGAAGTGGGAAGGAGAGAGAGTGGCGAGCCAGAGTGTCCGAGGCTTCAGCCCAGCCCTCCTCCCTGCACTTCCTCTTCTGTTGTGGTCCCTTTTCAAACACAAGGAGCAGGCAGGGGGAGGAGAGGTGGGGGACTGGCCTGCCCCCATTGCCAACCTGCCCCCCCCCCGAGCATCGCTTCAGGGGCCTGGCGAATGAGTCGGCCCTGTGAGGTGCTCAGTTGTGACCACAGCGCTGCTCTCTGAAGGGCCACCTGCACACCGCACAGCACTGGGGGGGGGGGGCTTTTCACGTTCAGAACTTGCAGACGGCTTTGCAGCAGCCCCTTCAGTGCAGCGGCCGCGACACCCACTTTGCAGGCTTGGGAGGGGCTGACGGCCACAGCCAGGCAGGACTCAAACCCAGGCCTCTGGGACACCACTGTCTCCACTGCTCCAGAAACCATCGCTAGCCCCGTTTAAATGGTTCTGCAAATTTCACATCGCAAGCAAATGAAAAGAACTGCGATGCTCAGCTGCTTGCTGGTCCTGAGAAGAAGAGTTTGAAATCTGAAGGGATGTTAAAAGTTCAGACATGTACAAACAGCAAGTGCAAAGAAAAATGTGCAGTTTGGTTTTCTTGCCCCCAGAAACTCGCAACTATTCAGAGAACACACCTTGCCCAGCAAACCTGGCCCTTTCTCCTTCCCGTCAACACCGCTGAGCAGCTGGCCCACGTCCTCCTTGGCCCTGGGCTGCTCCTGAGGAAAGCAGCGCCCGAGAGACAGCTGGCAGCCCAGGCTGCTCCTCCAGCCGCTTCCCACCAGCAGGGCCTCCGCCGCCGCCCGAGGCAGATTGTGAGGGGTCCGAGGGGACCACAGATCGGGGCACCCTCCAGCCCGAGTCCGTCCGCTGCAGTGACCTCCAGCCTGCTGGCCTGAGCGGGAAGCCGTCCATCCCCCAACTTCCTGGTGCGGGGCTGCGAAACCTGGACGCCCTCCACTCCCAGGACGGGGAGAGGGAGCCTGGGGAGAGCCAGCTGGGGGCAGGCGCAGGCCTGGAGAAACGCTGGGAGGCCTCTGACTGAGAACAGCACACCAGGCCCAGGCCAGGGGGAGACCCGCCCCCCAACCACCAAGAGCAAGTCCGTGAAGGGCCGGCAGCCTTCCCCAGCCTCCCACTGCGCCCAGCCCCCCAAATGGCATGGGAGAGAGTGGGCACGTGGGCATGCCAGACTGCGAGAAGGGCCAGGAACTGGGGCGCCTTCCAACACCAACTTCACGTTCTCTTTGCGGGACCCCCGGACAGGCCACTCTGGCTCGCCTCGCGGGTGAGGGCAGGAGGAGGGCACGCTTCGAAGGGGGCCTGCTGGGCTCACAGCCGGCCCCTCAGCCCCTCCACTCCACCGGCACTCAGACATGCGCCCCCCTCACCCCAATGGGGCACACCCACACCTCTGGCCAGAGGGTGGCCTCCAACAGTTCCTCGGCTTCGCTGCTCCTGGGGCAGACCTTGGCGCCCACCTGGCGCCTTTTCCATGGGCTCTGCGGGAAGCTCTGCCAGAAAGTCTCCTGGCCGATTCCGCGACCCCCCTTTCTTGCTGCTCTGCTCTCCTGACACACAAGTGCAAAGACCCCCAGAGGAGGAGGACCCTGGGCTGCTGTGCATGTGGCTTGACATCACTGGCCCCCTTGAGTCACAATCCCAGGGCCACCTGCAGGCACAGAGCCCCACGCCGGGCCCATCTCCACAGCTGCTGGGAAGGGCCTCTGCCCCTCGCTCTCCTCCCAGGCAGGGAGCACCACGTGGCACGGAGAGGGGGGGAGGAGGCAGAGGGGCAGGAGGGGGGTGCCGGTGCCACCCTGTGGTTCACACACTGACACTGGCAGGCTGGCTGGGGGGGGGGGGAGTCCCAGGTGCTTTTCCAGACCTCCCCCCTCCACACAGCGTTGCCTCCTCGTTCCTCCACTTGCAATCACCCTGACGGCCCCCGTGCCCCCCCCCGGGTTCTTCTGGTCCTCCCCCCCCCGTGTCTCTCACATGCAGCACCAGGATCCAGCGGGTGCAGGACGACTCAGCGGCCTCAGCCCCCCACCCACCCACAGCCAGGGAAGTGGGGCTCTGCCTTGAGCTGGTCCAGGAGCCCCCTGCCACGCCCCCCACCTCCTCTAGTCCTCCCCATGTCCTAACCCCCTCCCCTGATGTCCTGTTGCCTTTAGGCTGCCTCCCGCCTCCCTCCCCTTCTCCTCTCCTTATGATTCCTGCTCCATGTACGCCCCCTGCCCTCAAGAGGGGTTGGCCAGCACCCCTCTTCCCTGGGGCCCAGCAGTGATCTCACTGACAGCAGAAGCTGGGGCTGTGGGTGCCTCACCCACCCACCCCCCACCCCCGCAAGCAGGCCTGCCCAATGAGCTTGCAGGCACCCCGATTTGCCTTCCATTTGCTTCGCCTGAAAATGCTGACGACGGGACGCGCGTGCTGCTGATTTGTCCACCACAGGTAATCCAGTAAGAATAACGTTCCAAGCAAGACTCTGCACGTGGTCAAATAATATTCCAACGGCACTGAACTTAGGGACAGCCCTGCTGGGTCAGGCCAAAAGGGGCCCATCCAGTCGGGCCTCCTGCACCTCACAGTGGCCCACCAGTGTTTCCGCTTAGATTTCCTGCCCAGAGCGCCCCTGCCTTCGTCGCCCCTGCCCGCCAGGGTCTACTCACTCCAGCCTCCGGAACCGCTCAAAGCCGGCCGCCACGTACTGGCCCCCGTTCTGCAGCTCCCCCAGGCCAGTGACCGGATGGCCCTGCCGCGGCGTGTAGATACTCCGGACTGCGACAGCGGCCTGGACGGTGCTGGTCACCTCGTTCAAGAAGGCCTCAAAGGTGAGGAGCCGGCGCGGGCTCACCACAAGCTTCCGGCCACGGAAGAAGGGGTCCCCGTTGCGATAGAGGACCAGGTTCTTCGCAGGAGGCGGCATGGCGGCTGCCCCACAGCTCATGGGGACCTCTCTGCTGGTGGGGACGCCCAAGGAGCCCTTGGCCAAGGCTGGCAGGAGATCACCCAGGACCTCGGCCACCCCTGAGCCGCCCACAGGCCCTTCCTGCCCGGCCCGCCTCCCTGTGCCTGGTGCCACTCTCTGTGCCAAGAGCAACAGGCGCTGTTTCCATAGCACCAAACCCGGCAGAGGGAGTTGCCTGGCTGGGCCAAGAGGCAGACTCTCATTCCGGGGTGGGGGTGGGGAGAGCTCCTTCTGCGTGCCAAACAGGAACCTCCTTCCTCAGCTGAGGGGTCCCTCTTCACATGCAGGAGCACACAGTGACACAGCCGGCCACAGCCACAGCCACAGCCACGTACAACAGAACTGGGACAGCAGCAGAAATATTAACTGTTTTTCATACAGAAAAATTAACTGACTTTTTAAAAAATTACTATATTTCTGTCCCGTTCCATTTTCCTGCTGGGCATTTGGAGCACCTTACAGTATAAGAGCACAGCAAAAACATTACAAATCTACATAGAAATAACACCATTATTACATTAAAACAATTATTACATTAAAACAATAAAACATTAGCAACAACACCATAATATCTTATATTACAGAGAGAGACCTAGACCTAGAAGGCTGATTTAAGTAAGAAGGCTGATTTAGGCCCTGCCGGAAAGCCTCCAAGGTGGGAGCAGTTTGTAGACGGAGGGAATTCCACAAAGTTAGTGCCACTGCTGAGAAGGCCCTGCCTGTTCCTTGCTGCTGCTGCTGCTGCCGCCGCCCCTCCCACCTCCCATGCGTGATGGCCCCAAGTCGTGCAGGGCTTTAAAGGTCAAAACCAGCATTGTAATATTACAGCATTTCTTCACTGCAGCTTTTTCTTTTCCTGCCGTTGATTCCTACTCTGAAATACTGCGCTGAAAGAGGCTGCCCATTTCATCCCAGGTTACAACAGACTTAAAGGCAAAAGTACAAATGCTGAAAGGGGGAGGCTGCAGGGGTGACAGCACCAGCTTCCAAGGGGGGCAGGTCCCTTGCTCTTCATCCTCGTCCCTTTATTGCGACTCAGCAATAAACTGCGAGTGAAACCCTCTCTTAGCCTGGATTTTGGAGTCCTAGTCAAAGAGCAGCTCTTGCACACTTGGATGGGAGCCGAACTTCAGCTTCCTAGCCTGGCAACGTTAAGGAAGCCCCATTTAAGAGAGGACCCCACTCTGGGATGGGAAACTGTTCTAAGGCCCTGCAAAACCTCCACCTCAGACGCTGCTTCTAAGACGAAGGGTTTTCTCTCTTGGGCCGTTTTCTATCTTAGTCTCGGCAATAAGCAGGTCACAAATCAATTTATTAAAATGCAGAAACCAGATCAAACTGGAGCAGCCACTGTGCAAGCATGGAAATTAATTCAGTGGTGATTGTGAGGTTGTGGTTTAATGCAATTGTGGAGAATGAAAAACCTAAATATTGATTCGTGATTTTAGAGCACTGAAATTAAAACTGAACGCCTGTAATGTGTGAGGGCAAGAAAAAAGTGGTTGGTGAAGAATCTGCTTGTGTTCTCAATCTAATTTCGGTGCTAGCCAGATGAATAGGCAGGGGGAGGGGGAAGTTACAAAGGAAAGATGGGGCTGTGCGCATTCCTAAGCTGATACAGAGAGAAACGAAACCTAACATTCCTATGAGCCAGAGAACAGAGTTAGCCTTGAAGGAGAATGAACTGTGTCTGCGTAAATAGCTCTCATAAATATTACGCCGTACCGCCTTCTCATTAAATCGTCCCGAGGATGGGGCACAAGTCAAGGAGTTATGCAGTAGGAGGTCTAAAATATTCTGTTTGGGTGTTGTTGATTGGTTGAGACCAATGAGTACAAAGTAAGAGACCATGCCTGAGGAGTATAAATTGTTAAACCCTATGGGCCAAGGTGTGGCTCATGGGGTAGTTTGTTTTTCCCTTGCAAATATGCAAATATTTGCATATTTGTGAACATTTGCAAATATGTGAATAAACTTTCCTCTTGAACCATAAATTTGGAGTCAGAATTTATGCCTAACAAAATGTTGTCAAGCTTATGTGGCAAATGGATGCACACTTATGAGGGAGTAAAGCCCGTGGAAAACAAGTGCTTACTTCTGAGTCAAGATGCCAGGACTGTGCAGTTTGCCATGCCCAGGAGGATACAGAAGTTCATAGGGCTTCAGCCCCAAGGCCACCTCCCGAAGGCCTGCCTAGAGACAGAGCTGGAGCTGGCCTGCCAAGTTTGCCCTGAAGGGATGCTTGGGTATTCCAGCGGGAAATTAAGAGGAGGACATGACCTTAGCGGTGCAAGAGAGCCCAAAGAGAACAATCCCATCTCAGAGTGAAAGTGCTTCTGCCATTCATTAAAACACTTCTTTGCCAATGCAAGACACAACTCCTTCCGTGTAATTTCAATCCCACTAGTGGTGATGCTGGCCACAAAAGCCTGTCTGCTTCAGCAACCGAAAGCACACACGGATCAGGCCATAGGTGGTACTTGAGCCAACACAGGCTGTATTGTAGGAGGGCTGGGTGCCCCCTAGCTGGGTGGGGAAGCAGTTGGGGGGGTAGGCCTGGCCACAGGCAGAGTTTGTGTCTTGTGAAGGAGCAGAATTCCAGGCAGCGATCTCAGGCGAAATCTTGGCAACCAGACTCACTACTTGGTCTCCTATTAATTTTTCAATGACACAGGCCTAGCCACACTTTGTTGTTGCAAACGTCAGGCCTATCCTTAGGTATTGGGGGGAGAGGGCTGAATCAAATAAAGGCGCTAGTTCTGCCCGACTGACTCTAGTTTGGGGAGCATGGCATATAATAGCCACGGTGGAAGGTGCCTGAGGCAGCATAGGAGGGGGCCAGGCCCTACTACCTAAAGCAGAGCCAATCGGGCAGAACGGATGCCTTTTTTTGATTCGGCACCCCAAAAATATCCTCAATTCGTTCAAACATCCTTGGCAACTAAAGACAAGCATTTTTTTTTGTAGGCCTGTGTTATCAATACCTCCTAATATGCCACATCAATCATTGATTATTACTGGATGACAACAGCCCATGGGAAACTGCCCGCTGCTGGCCCTGGGCTGGTTGCTGGTCACCAAATGCGGAGTTTTAGAGGGGCTGCTGGCCAGGAGCCCAGCCGGAGAAATGGGCAGCTGATGCAGGTGAGCAAAAGGCCTCTCAAAGCCAGTCTCTGCTACATAATTTCTGTTGCATGATGTGCTTTTTGTAAACATGTTTAATAAAAAAAATTAAACTGAAAAATGGGGAAAAGAAACATCTCAAATCACTGCAGAAGGTACTGTACATTACAGTGCTAACCTAGGCATGTTTTCTTGCCCAAAGCCCTGGGCCAAGTCCTGATGTAGCCGTCCCAGTGGGGGGTGTGCTGCATTCTGTGGTGGTGCAAAAGTCATGGAAGCCTCCTCAAGGGAAGGAACCATTTGTTCACTTACCTCTAGGCTGCACTGCAGCTGCATCAGCACCAGAAAATTGGATAGGATTGGGCCCCCACTCTGTAGATAACAGGACTTACCTACAGGTATGTTTTCTTAGGATTGGGACCTTAAGGTACATCAGCTAACATCCTGCCTCACTAGTGGCCCTTGGGAAGGACAATGACCCTAGGCACAAGTCTCAGTGTGCCTCCTCACCGGAGTCTCTTCGCTGCTCAGGTCCTTAGAAAAATGTGAGGTCAGATGCAGAGACCCCAAAGAGACAATGCTTTATTCCGAAGCAGAAGACAAGATACCAGCATTTTGCCCCTACTGAGACAGCTCCTTTTACCAGAGAGGCCACAGCCAGCAAAGAGCAAGTGACAACCCCGTGTCTTGAAAAGGCTTGCAGAACCCGTGCACCAGAGGGCAGTTAAAAGCCCCACACACATGGCAAAGAGAGCAGAGCTTCCACACGTGAGAGGAGTCCAGGGGAGAACTCGGGATCCCCTTAGAGCAGGGCAGAACCCATTTTTAACAGCTGGGGGGGGGAAGCGGATGACCCTGGTGTCACTCCCAACTGCACCGACACAGGAGGAATTGGTGGTGACAGGATGACGCCATTGCCAATTATTTCCATATTCTGAGCTGCCAAAGAAGGCATTGAAGAAGGTGTTCAACGCAGAGGGGCATCAGATCTCTTTGCTGCACCGTTCCGGTTTCTTCTCCTATGACAGGTGGATCTTGGATTTGAAGCATCTGAGGAGGCTCTCGTCTTCCTTGTTGCTTTTCACAGGGTATCAGAAGCTGAGCGCAGTCAGGCTCCCCGGAGGCAGCGGGGCCAACTTCAAGGCACGGCCAGTGGCTGCTGCTACCCGGTGCTTTCTTTCTCCCAGTGACTGGGCAGCAGGGGGCGCACTTCCTCCTCTGTGTGAACGGGAGCTCTCACCCTGGGACAAGCACTCAGTCACTCCGGATTCCCCAACCTCTGTTTCAAGATCAGATACGGGGGGGGGGGGGTGGGGAGGGAGAAAGAACATCAGACAGGTTGTACTCCAGTTCCATGTTTTGCGCAGCGCACTGGGTGGTGCCAAATGCAGAGCTGTCAGCAGCAGCACTCAGCGGCCGATGCCCGCAGGCTCCCCCTCCACCACCTTCAGCTGCGAGTGGCTTGACAAATATCCGGATCTCAAAAGGCAGCCCAGCAGGGGCCGTACCTGGCCTCACTGCAGGAGGACGCTGGAAGACTGCCCCCCTCACCCACAGAAGCCCCAGGGCACGCTCCGTCTGGGCACTGGGTGCTTACGACACGCACGCACGGCGGGCAACAGGCCGCCTACGGCTCCTGGGGAAGGCCCTTACGTGCTTCCGGCTGGCGATGGCTTGCTGCAGCCACAGCAGCTCCATGGTCAGGTGCTGTCGGTGGCACTGGAGGCCGGGCACCGCCTGGGGCATCACCTTCCCTCTCTGGAAACGGAGATCTGCACAAGAAGAGGGCCGAGTGAAGCTGCCGCCCCTCCGCAGCCTGGCCTTGCTCTCCCCTCCCACGTGCCCCTCTGTCGCCTCCTCCTATCGCCAGCATTTGGACTGTAGGCTCCCTGGGGCACGGCCCTAACTTTTTATTGACACAAAGCGAAGTGTTGATGGATGGCGCTAAAGAGCAATGGCACAGGTGGCCCTCAAAGGGAGGGGGCACCGTCTCCCTGACTCCCCCAGGCCTCACCCTGGCTCAGTCCAGGAGACTCCCTCCCCAGGACCGCACTGCTCCAGACGGACGACACGCTGCCGCAGTCCTGGCCCTCCTCACTCTCTTCTGACTGCTGCCCGGTCCCCCGAGCGGACTCGTTCACAGGATCAGTGGCTTCCACAGGAAGCTGGCTTGGGCCTCGCACTTCACTCCTGGGCTCAGATGGTAGCTCAGCCAGGCAGGAGCGCACTTCCTGCTTTTCCTGCGCGTGGTCCTTGCTGGGTCCGGCCTCCAGAGCACTGAATTCCTTCACTCTTGCTGGTTTTTGGACGGACTGTATGTAAGACATTATGCAAAGAAGAGCACTGCAGGCCAGGTCAGACAAGAAGGCAGACATTCCTGCAAGGTCCCTTCAACTCAGAAGGTGAAAACTGTATTACACATAAGAGCAGAAACAGCAGCAGGCTTATGACACTTCGAAGAGCAAGAAATATGCTGCGGCATCAGATCTTGTGGGTCAACAGGCCACTACAGCAGAAGCAACGCAGCATCCCCCAACAAAGCAGCCTCTTGTCCGCAAAAGCTTCTGCCTTTAAGGTGCCAAACGTTTCTGCTGTTTATGCAACAACAGACCAATCCCCCCCCCCGAATCTGCCTGTTTAAAGATAGAGCCTCTCGCACTTCTCACTATCAAGATAGGCTCACCACAGTCGTCCGATCCACTCATTCCCAAGCGACGTGCCCCAAAAGAGCGGTCAGGGCACCAAGAGAACTGAGTTGACTACAAGCTCCCCAAATCACCATCCGCAGAGGAGGCGGCCCACTGTCACTCTACATGATTCCCTACCCTGGCTTGCTGCCTCTGGGGGCAGGCGATTCTGGCAGAGACGCACTAGCTCAACACTCCCTGCTTTCCCCACTGCGTTCCGGCTGCTCCTTACTCCAAGGAGGAAGAAAAGGAGCAGAGGCAGGCGCCTCTTGCCAATCCAGCCCCATGGGTGTGCCAACCCTGCCCGACCTGAGAATAAACATTGTCTTGGCTGTACCTTTGGGGGGAACATCGGCCTTGGGATGGACCCTGCATTCCACCACAGGAGATCCAGACTCCCTTCAATCTCCTTTACGATGCTCTCATACTCTTCCTTTAAGCTCTGAAACCTCTTCCTGACGAGGTGACCCTTGACCCTAGCCTAGAAAGAAAGAGTGAGTCTTAAAAAAAATCTCTAGTGCTTTTGACAGCATCCTGACAAGCAGAAGTCAAGTTGGTGAAGCAATTTCCAACACTCAATCATCAGGGCCTGGAAAAATTTCAGTCATCTTCTTAACCAGCATTCCCCAGACTGCTGTTAAAGATCCAGGAGCAGAGTAATTCAGGAAGTGAGCGATCCGAGTAGACACTGTCCCTGAGTCTTTTTGCCACGTGGGCTGGGCTCTCCTACCCTGAGATGAAGGAATACAACCCAGGTCTGCTGGTCAGTGTCCTCCCTACTTTGAAAACATTTTCTTGGGATGATTAGAACAAAACTCACCATTCTAAAAGCCAAAACGTGAAACTGAAAATGCTTTGATCAAAACAGGAAATGTGCCCTGTCATCACCATTGCTTAGTAACAAAAGCCAAACAAAAGGGCCTCATAGCAAGCGAGAGGGTTTGTTTGTTTTTGTTTGTCATCAAATATATCAAGCAAAAGATGGGACGCAGGGTGGGGAACAAAGAAAAGGACCAAACCAAGAAGATGCTAACTACACTAACTGTACAAATTAGAAATGCAGTATGTGCACAACCTAGCAGTTTGAAAGCACGTAAAAATGCGAGTAGATAAATAGGGACCACTTTGGTGGGAAGGTAATGGCGTTCCATGCGCTACAGCGTATAATGCCGGCCACATGACCACGGAAGCTTGTCCAAACGTCAGCTCTTCGGCTTACAGAGATGAGCACCGCCCCCTACAGTCGGTCACGACTAGACCTTTCAGTCGTGCAGAAACCTTTACCTTTGTATGTGCACATGAAACCTAGGAGCAGATGCCTCTTTCCCCTGCTCACTGGGCAAAGAGGCACATTTTAAAGGGATGCCCTCTTCTGTGTCTCAAGGGGACGGCCTCTGCACCCTCCCCGCTCCAGCACTTCCAACAGCTGCTGCTGGTGTCTCTTCTCCATCTCTTTCTGGACTTTTGGCGCTTTGGGGACAGGGAACCCATCTGTCCATTTACTTTGCTCTGTAGGCCGCTTTGTGAGCTGTTACTTGTTGAAGAGTGGTATATAAATATTTTGTTTTAAAAAAGAGGAAGGGAGAAGGAGGGCACATCTCCTTAGAGAAAGAGGTTCAATAACTGCTTTGAATGCCCTCTAAGGCAGTGTTTACTAAATTGTGGATCAGGACCCACCAGTGGGTCATGAGCTGATTGTTGGTGGGCTGCAAAAAGTTTCTGAACTATTTTTTGAAAAGACTTTGCAAGCCCCTTTGCCTGCTTTGTAGCAGCGGCAATCTGGATGGAGCACACTTGCGTGGCTGGAACATTAACCTCTGGTGTGAGGCAATCTTCATTCCCCCACATGGAAATATGCCTATTTTCTCTAGAAATTAGTGTGCCCTGGATCACATGTAAAGCAAGATCCAGACTTTTGCCTGGCCTGGCAGTCCCTAACTGCACATCTTGCTCTCCAGTTCAGCTTTCTGGGTACCTTGGAAGGACTGTAAAGGTTTGGGGGAAGACAGTCCTTGAATTCTATTTCTAGGGAGAGTCTAGCAAGTGTCTACACATACATGCTATATGAGACTGTCTCTAGCAGTCTCAGGAGCACAGGACCCTTATCATCACCACCACCAAACATCAAAAAAAATAAATCATCTGCTCTACATGGATGATCTGTAGTTGTATGGAAAGTCCCTTTCAGAAATAGAATCATTAATAAACATTGTTTGAATATGTAATAATAATAATAATATGGCAATGGAGTTGGGTTTGGACTAGGTAAGTGTGCTGCATGAATAATGAATAGAGGGAAAATAGAAAAGCTGAAGGAACAGATTTGCCTAATGGAAACAATATTAAGAACTTAGATGAGAAAGGACATAATAAATATCTGGGCATACGTCAAGCAGACAGCATCAAACATACTGAAGTTAAAAGAAAAATTGAAAGCGAATACATCAGGAGAAGCGGAAAAATTCTAATGTCCAACCCTGGTGGTGGGAACACCATACAAGCCATAAACACCTGGGCTATACCTGTTATTAGATACACTGCAGAAACAATGGACTGGACTCAGGCAAAGCTAATGTATCTAAGACTGGGAAAACAATGACCATCAACCACTGTGACGTGGACAGACGGCTCCCTCGCAGTGGAAGTGGAAGACGAATACTGCAGCAGTAGAGGAGGAGGAAGAAGCCTTGAAGAATATATATATATATATATATATATATATATATATATATAAAAAGAGGATGAACTTAACAAAAGAAGTTATTAAACACCAATGAAACAAAACAGGCGTACAAGAAAGAGCAAATAAAAAACTGAGCTGAAGAGTGAGAAAACAAGCCACTGCATTGACAATATTTGCAACACATAACCAGAAAAACAAACATCACCATGACCTGGCAGTGGCTTAAGAAAGGTAATTTGAAGAAAGAAACAGAGGATGTAATAATGGCTGCACAAGAACAGGCATTAAGAACAAAAGCAGTCAAAGCAAAAGTAGGAAAAAATAGCAACAAACAGCAAATGCTGTCTCGGTAAAGAAATAGATGAAACAGTGGATCACCTAATTTGTTGCTGTAAAAAGATGGCACAAACAGACTACAAGCAAAGGCACTACAAGGTAGCAACAATCACACGCTGGAACATCTGTAAAAAATATCAGCTCCCTGCAGCCCAAACCTGATGAGACCACAAAACCGGAGAAGTGGTGGAAGATGAAGGTGCAAAAATGTTCTAATATAAGATTTCTGCCTACAGACAGACAAACGTCTGCCACGCACTACCCCAGATATCACTGCGGCTAAGAAGACAGACAAGCGGGTCAAAGTTGAGCGACAGGGCAGCACTTCTGCAGCGGTGCCGCTGACGGCAGACGGAGGAGAACCGGGAAAACAACGTCACACGCACGTCTGCAGACGGGAACGGAAAGGCTGCGGCAGAGGAAGGCCGAAGTGGCCCCGTCGCGGGTGGCGCCCTCGGCGCAGTGCCAGGAGCCCCGCTGGGCACGTGAGCGGCGTCAGGGCCACCGAAGCCGCCGGCCGCGAAAGGCGGCGGTGCTGGGGACGGTCCTGCCCGCGACGCCATCCGGCACCCCAGCCGCGGTCGAAGCCCGGCTCGCCACCCCTCGCCAGCTTTCCTGGCCCAGCGCCTCGAACCCTCGCCCAGGCCCCCACCTGCAGCAGCGCCACCCTCCCCGCCGGCGGCGGCGGCGGCGGCTCCCGCTCGGCGCCTCCGCTCATCCCCTCCCCGCCCGGCAGCATGACCAGCTCCAACCCATGGAGGTATTATATTTCACTGGAGGAGCCATGACGTCACAGACTTGAAGCCATGGGTGTAAGCTCAGATCATTGCCGCGAAGGAGGATTGCCGCCGCGGCGTCTCCAATAAAAATCTCCCTGCCCGTGTGGTAAAGTTAATCTCAACGTCTTTAAGCATGCCTGCGTGTTCTGCATACGGGTGCGCGAATCGCTGTACGAAAAATGGGATTACTTTCCACAGGTACTTAAAATCATTGTGATTCGTTGCTACAGAAAAATATTACTTCATAAAGTATGCAGCCCTTCACAAACTGAAGTAGATATGAAGAATAAAAATAAAAATAAAAATATGTAATATTTTTGAAATTCTGAACATTAACAGAATTTGTTTTATGGGGGGGTGAGTGTAGAAGTTTAAAAAAGTACTCTTAATAGTCTAGAAGTAAAAAAAAAATTACTCTCATATTGACAACTGCTTGTGTTATACATTGAGAGATTTTAATGTAATTTTCCTACATATTTATCTAATTTTTGCCCACCCTCCCCTTTTTTTCTTTCCTTCCCGTTCACACTTTATTCCTGCTTGTGTAGATTTCAAAAAATAAGTCTGTCAAAGCAGTGCAATCCGAGTTTAAATAGACAGCAAGCGGCATTTCGTCCGCTATGTTCCGTAATATAATTACGCGGAATTAAACCTTGGAATTGCATATTGAATCATAATTAGGTTACCAATGATGTTTCTCCACGATCACACGTTGTTATTTTGGTAAGTTTTTACTTCAGGAGTAAACAAATAAGTCCTAAACATCATGCGAAAACCCATTTGAAATGCTTGGAATCAGCATTGTTTTGGGTGTATTTACGTCACCGCTAACCCCGCCCACTAGCTTCACTTTGTTCGCATTCGGATAACAAGAAGGGCCGGGCCCGGCCGGGCCCTGCTCCAACCAAGGATCTTGAGGCTCCAACCAGGCTCCAACCGCCCGGGAGCCGCGCTTCTCGATGACGTCGTCGAAGAGCGCCAGGCCGGTTCCGCGGCACGGCCAGCAGGTGTCGCTGAAGAGCCGCCTCTCGGGCTCCGGGCGGAACGAAAGCCTGGCCCGGAGCGGCCAGGACGGGGCGCCGCCGCTCGCGCGTTAACCCTCCACCGCGCCCATTCGGTGCTGGCCCGGAGGCTAACAGGGAACACGCGTCTAAGTCAGCGCCGGGGCGCCCGAGTCCTGCCAGGGCGACTTCGTGGCGGCGCTTCGCGCTTCATCCGCGGGCGGCGCCTTGCGGGCACTCGCACTTCCCTTCGGAGCGGGCGGCGGCTGCGAGGCACGTGCGAGTCCCAGGTCGCGTCCCGGGCGTCCCCGCTGCCCGCTCGCAGGGGCTCCAGCTCGTCGCAGCCGGAGAAGCGTCGGGGGCTGCCGCGGGCCCGGGGCTGCCGTTGGAGTCCACCGCGGGGCGCCCGCTGCTCAGTGGGAGGGCAGGCAGCGGAGTTCCCCGCTCCGGGCTCCCGCAAGGCCGCCCCGCTCCCGTCTCGCCCAGGGCCCCATTTCCTGCTCCTGGAGGCTTGCCGCGGTGGGGAGGGGAGAAAGGGGGCAGGCGTGAGGCGTAGGCTGTGTTCGTGTCAGAGCTTGCGCTGCCTCTGTGAAGATGCGGATATTCATCATGTACTGGGGGGGGGGGGTGAGGCTGCTTGCCGGAGGGAACAGACGTTGCTCCTGCCTGGGGGGCGGGGGGGCAGCGTGGCTGGCACTGAGGCCTCTCCGATTTGGAGGCCCCTCCTCGCGCAAGGGGCGAAGAGGAAGCCGCGGCGTCTTCAGGTTCTCCAGCGCCGGCAGCGCCCCAACGACTGGAGGGTTTCGCTTTGCACAGCTGCGCTGAGTCTAGGAAACGGAGCCCGGCAAAGGACCGTGTTCCGCGTCCCGATTCCCTTCATTCTCCAGCCAGACGAGGCCTGCGCTGGACCTGTGATGCTGCGGCGGCAGATCCTGCCCAGCCTCGATCCGCGACCCAGGTCGACCCAGCACAACCGCTGCTGCAGGTCCGAGTAGACCCAGCAGCGCAGTGAAGGCTGGCCCCGCGCAAGGGCGCAAACAGCCCCTGTGCTGGACGAGTCCTGATCTCACAGTGGCCCACCAGGGAGTGCGCAGGGAGCCTCGGGGAGCGCACGAGACAACCTGCATCGTCTCGCTGCCGCTCCCCTGCGCCTGGCAGTCCAGGCCGCACGCGCCGCCCTCTGCTGGTCTGGCTGCATCTGTGTTGGGGGAGCTGCTGGCCTGGGCCACGCGTGCCCTCAGCGATTTCAAGGGGACTGACGACCCTATTTGGCCAGCATGCTGTGCATCACGCGCTGCATCCTAAGGGCCCCTAGAAGGGGGGAGAAATGCTAATTCCCCAACCATGCCCCCTCCCAGCACAGCCCTCCGACAGCAGCTACCCCACCAGTGCCCTTCACAACCATGATGCTGCCCTGAAGCTACCACAGGGCAATGGCGCCTGGCCAAAGGACAGTCCTGCCACTGAGGGGTGCATGTGTGGTGGCTGCCCAGTGACTGGGTGATGCCCAAAGAGACACTGGGAAGACACTCCTGTGAGCCTAGGTCTGCCCTCTGCACATGTCTTCACTCAGTCAGCAGCCCCACCATGACCCCCTCTCACGATACCCGGGAGCCTGGCCCTTCCAGACTGCTCCCAGGAGTCATGGGATGATATCTCCTCCTGGCCACCAGCAACCTCCAGCGGCCCAGGAGGCATTACTTTTGCCCAGCCAGTAGTGTAGGCCAGTGTCTAGCCTGGATTCAGCTAACCCCAGCACACGAGGCACACCATGGAGTAAAATATGATTGATTAAAACTACAGGTTACAGCATAGAGGCTTAAGAGGGCCTTTTAAAGCAGGCCAAAGCATGGCATAACTACATGATGCTTAATGCAAAATAAGAAAACACCTATCTCCTAGTCTAAGTACATTCTACCCATCACTCACACAGCAGAGGACAGAACCAGGTGTGATGAGGGCAAGATGGTCTCTCTTCCCAAGCCTCAAAAGTCTGAGGCTTTGTTCTTACTTTTCCACCCCGCGCTTTCCAGCCCCCCTTGTCAGCCAGAGGCAAACCAGCTCCTGGTATGGAGAAGATGTCCTTGGAGAAGATGTCTCCTGCTAGAGGCCCCTCTGTCTCGCCCCGGCCATTGAGCCAGCCAAAATAGCCTCCAGGGGAAAACTTTCTCACGATCAGGGTCCCAGAGGGGGGTGGGGAAAGACAGGAACAGGCCTCAGCTGAGCCTGTTTCCCTGCTGTTCACGACACACACACCCCCCAAAAAAATAGCCCTACCAAGCCATGCTGCCCTGGGAGGAAGCCCCCTGGACTCAGTGGAACCCATGGCTGTGGGGACCAGAGAAGACGTGCAGCTGGCCAGGCCCAGGTGGCCGAGTCGGGTGGGCACAACCCATGGCCCTGCCTTAAGAATTAATAGGAGCGAATTGAAGCCAGGGGGCGGGCTTAGCGGCCATGTTTTTGAACTCAAAACAATGCTGATTCCAAGCATTTCAGATTGCTTTGCGCGTACTGTTTAGGACTGAATAGTTTACTCCTGAAGTAAAAACTTACCAAAATAAAAACGCGGGCTACGAGAATGATACACGACGCTGCCTGTGCAAGAGCTGAGCCGCCGGCTTGGAACCGAGGCACGCAAAAGGCATGCGAGCGGCGTTTCTCTAATCTCAGCCCCGGTTTACGCATGGGTTGCTGCCGGCTTACACAACCACCGTGGCTCGGATTGCACTATTTTGACAGACTTATTTTTTGAAATCGACACAAGCAAAAATAAAACGGTCATGCCCCATAAAAAAAAATTCTGTACTCACTGAACGGTAGTTTTATTGAACCGATGTAATGTGAATACATGAATCTTTCCGTGGAAACTAAATCCCATTTTTCGTACAGCGATTCACACACCCGTATGCAGAACACGCAGACATGCTTAAAGACGTTGAGATTAACTTTTACACGCGTGCAGGGAGCTTTTAATTCCTGAATTCGCGGCAATCCTCCTCCTTCGCGGCGATGATCTGAGTCAGCCATATTGTGTGACCCATGGCTTCAAGAAAATGACGTCATGCCTTCTCCAGTGTATAAAAGCTCCTTGGGTGGGCAGGATACGATCACACCTCGTCCCCCACACAGTGCCACCACTGGGCCCATCCAGGGAGGGGGAGGCGCCTGGCCAGGGCAAGCAGCTTGGGGCGGCACGTGTGCAGGGAGCAGCACTCCCCCACCCCCACCCCCAGGTCCTCTGCATCAGCCACAAAGATCCTGGAGGAGGCACACCCCCACCCCATGCCACAGCAAGGGTGCCAGTGGGATTTGGGGAGCCTCCCCCCCCCCAGTACCAGGGCCAGGGAGCCAAGCTGGGACCCTGCCCAGATGCCAATGAGGCGGCTCAGCTCTAACCGCAAGCTCCGGCAGTGCCACTCCGGCTACTCTGCCCCCCCGGCCCCCTCCAGCATTGCCAGGAGGCCTTCACGAGGGCCCGCTTGACCAAGCCCAGAGCCTGCCCCAGCCAGCCCTGACGCCTTCCCGGGCGCTGGCATCATCGGCTGCCCCCTTGACACCTTCCGGCTGTCCCAAATCCACCTGGGCAGCTGGCGGCCGGGCAGGCGGAGGGGCCGTTGGCCTGTGGCAGCAGGGGAGGCCCCCTCCCAGATCCCCTGCGATGGCCTGCTTGTGGCAGAGGCTCGGCGGCCAGGGGTGACGCTCAGGGCAGCCTGTGCAGGCCAGGGGTGACGCTCAGGGCAGTCTGCTGGGAACTGCGCACTGTTCCTGCGAGGGAGAGGCCAGCGCCAGCCATGCTCTGGGCGAGGAGGGGCTACTGACGAAGGCCGCTCCCAGCAGCAGCGCCGGGGGCAGGAAAGGGGCTGCCACTGCCACAGTCCTCTTCCCTTGCTCTTGCGGGCAGTGAGAAGGGGGCTGGGCTCTGGCACCTCCCGAGGGCAAGCGCATGGTTCTCCGTGCAGAGCCTGCGGAGTCCAGTGCCCGGCGCCCTCCTCCTGGGGGCTGAAGAGCTTCCCTGCACATCGGCCTTGAGTCGTCTATTTTAATTTCTGGAAAGTATCTGGAAAACACCCAAATGCGGTTTGTGTTTTTATTCAGATACTTTAACGGGCAAAAGGCAGTTTGCAACAAAAACGCACCCCAGGATGCTGCAGTTCCTGGCCAGGTCCGGGAGGAGGTGCCTCGTGGGGGTGATGCAATGAGCTCTCGTGCCAGCTGACGCCAATCGCAGTGACGCCGCTGGTGCTGAGCTGCCCTTGCAGCCGCCTGAGGCAGGTTTTGTCAGTGGCAGACTGGAGGGTGGGCAGGGGGGGGCACTGCCTGCCTTGCTCCAACCACTGCCCACGTGGGCAGCCATGATCGCTTCACACCCACTGGAGCCAGAGCAAGCCCCCCCCTTTCCCTGTTCCACCATGAAACCTGAACTGCAGACTCTGCGTTTCACGCAGCACCCCAGGGGCATGGTGAGGGCTTGTGGCACAGAGGTGGCAGACTGGCGCCAGCACTGGGTAGCATTGAGGATGCACGCGCATGCGTGCACGCACGCACAAACACACACACACACGCATTACACATATCTTCCATCCTTCCTCCCAGCGACGCCTTGGTGTGCCTTGCTGCTCCAGCGGATCTGCACTGTGACACTAGGAGCGGCTGGAGGGGCCGAGTGATCTGCTTTGGGAACATCTTCCACGGTCCTTTTGGGTTAAAATGTTACAGACAAGACTCAAGTTGCACGATAAATGCAAGGTGTCAGTGCAGAATCAAGAATTTAGGACCCTGAAAACAGGTCTTTTGCAGCCCATTCCTAAGCACACTTGCTCAGGCGTAAGGGCCACTGAATCCAGTGGGACTTACTTAGTGTGTCCAAGGCTGCAGCCTCACAGCTCATGTTTACTTAGAAGTCAGAGCCATCATGTTCAATGGAGCTTAGAGACAGATATCGCTATATATACAATCGGGGTGTGTGTGTGTGTGTGCGTGTGCGTGCCGCATAGGCTCCGCAACGCCTGGAGCGATTGACACCAAACTTGGCACACGTATGCCTTGCGGTCTGGTGACAAACACTGCGGGGGTCAGACCCCCCCCAGGACCCCCGGGGGTGGGGGTGTGAAACGTTAACATAATCGCAAACGGCCGACATTGGTGCCGAATCCGTCGTTTCCGGGGTCGCCGAGACGAGCGGCGACACCCCCAATGCCGTTTGACTCCGTGTTCGCCCCCCCCCTCGGCGTGGGGGGCGAGAAGGGGCACAAAACAAACCGTCCACCATGCCCTCCTAGAATGCCTGGACCGATTGACGCCAAACGTGGCATGCGTGTGCCTTGCAGTCTGGCGACAAACACGGGGGGGGGGGTCAGACCCCCCTAGGGCCCCACGTGAAAATGCTCAAAAACAGCAGAAATTGGTGTTGAATCTGTAGTTTCCAGGGTCGCCGAGACGAATGACAATGCTCCCAACGCCGGTGGAGTCCGGGTTCGGCCCCCTCTCAGCATGGGGGGCAAGAAGGGGTGCGAAACAAAATGTTCACCATGTTCCGCTGGAACACCTGGACAGATTGCCACCAAACCTGGCATGCGGATGCCTGCCGCAAACACTGTGGGGGTCAGGGTCCCCTACCGCCTCCGGGGGGGGGCTAGGCAGGGGGCCCCACATGAAAATGGTTGAAAATGGCCAAAATCTGTGTCGGATCCATAGTTTCTGGGACCACCGAAAAGAACGGTGATGCTCCCGACGCCATTGGAGTCCAGGTTCGACACCCCCCTCGACGTGGGGGCGAGAAGGGGTGCAAAACAAAGCGTCCGCCATGCCCCGCTGGAACGCCTGGAGCGACTGACACCAGTATGCTTTACGGTCCGGGGACAAACACTGTGGGGGTCAAACCTCCCTAGTGCCCCCAGGGGTGATGGTGCACAAGGGGCCCCATGTGAAAATGGTCAAAAACGGCCGAAATCGGTGTCAAATCCGTAGTGTCCGGGGTCGGCGAGACGGATGGTGACGCTCCCGATCCCGTTTGAGTCCACATTCGGATTTGGGATAATTTGTTGCCCGGGCAACGCCGGGTAAAAAACGCTAGTATACTATTGCAATCTTAAAGCACCAAGAATCCAAAATCTAACCCAATAAGAGGGAGCAGATCAAAGTCGGGTCTGCAGGGCCAGGGCAAGGACACCCCCCCCACACACAGACACCCCCTGCTGCACCTCTCCCCCGGGGTCACTCAGCAGCCCCCTCTGCTGGAGCAGAAGCTGGGAATGAAGCAGCCGCCGCCGACTGGTAGGAGGGAGAGTACTGGGATACGGCAGCTTGGACACTCCAGCCTGTCACTTGCCCCACTGCCTCTAGGGAGGAGCAGAGGCACCAGCTCAACGCAGAGACCTTTAATGGCACAGTCACAAGATATACATATAGAAAAAGGAAAAGCACACAAACAAGCAAAGAGTAGAGTCACAATCCCATGGACTGACCAGCCCTGCAGTGGAAGCCGCCCAGTTCTGTTCATGCCATCGGTTTGAATTCCCAGAGAACCCACTCGAAAAGCGGGAATTTTTGTTCTCCTTGCTGGTCCCTTTTGATCCACAATGTGAGGAATAAAACTGGAGCAGGAAACACACTGTACAGATGGGCCACCTGACCCTCAAGGCTGGCCAGTGGGAAAATGGGACCTTCCTGCTCTGCCGCACGTCCAGCCATGCAAAAGCACCCATTTGCGGATCCCTGGGACAACCCACGGCCACTCCCCCGCCCTCAGCCTTCCCCAGAGCAGTTTGTCTTCTTTGACAAAAGGTGATTCTGGCTTTTGAAAGAATAACAATAACAAGGTGGCAGCTGAACACTCAGGTAACTAAGCAAAAAAAGGAGAAATAAACCTTGGAGATGAGCAGCCTGCTGGAAGCACGAGAGGAGGACAAAGACAGCTTGCGGCATCCGCCTTGGACCTGCTGTTCAGGTGAGCTGCGGTGGGGAGAAGCCAGGCGAGACACAGAAAGGAGGAAAAGGGCCCAGGAGCCTCTGCAGCCAGCCTGGGTGCCAGAAGCGCATCTTCGCTAGACAGCACAAGACACGCTGCCACCCTGGGCGACCGAGGAGCTGCCTGGGCCCTCCTGCCGGGGCAGACTGGGGGCTCGTGCCCAGTGCTCAGCTCCTGCTCCAAAGCAGAGGGTGCGCCGGTCGCCACAGGGCACTTCTGTGGGGCTCGCTGGTTTCTCCGCTGGGCGGCAGCAGCCCGGGAGTCACGCCTTTGCCGCTGGGGTCTGACCCCTGCTGGCCCCATCCTCAGATCCCTGCCTGGGCAGTCTGGGTGGCACCCCAACCTTTTGCAGCTTCCTGGCCCTGTGCAGTCTGCAGGCAGCCTCCAGCTTGTCTTCCCTGGTCCAAGGATGAGCATGGAAAATGTCCGGAGGAGGCTCGGCAGCCTCCGGCGCCCTCTCTAGGCGGTGGAGACGTCCTCCAAGTCTGGATTTTCCGCCAAGTGGAGCTTCTGGCTGAGGCGCTGCGTTAAGGAAAACGGGGCCACCCAGACCTGGCCCGGCAGGGCCTGAAGGCCTTGATCTGTGGTTCAGGTTCTGCTCAGTTCAAGATTCCAGGAACTCTTCTGTGCTGTTTCTCGCACTCCACTCACGGAGAAAGGGAGGCAAGCGCACACTCGTCCCTTGGTAGTGGGGGGCACCCCTCCTCCCGCTGGGCTCCTGCAGGTCTGGCCCAGGATCGCCTGGTGCCTGAGGCCAAACGCGTCTCCCCTCCTCACTTCCTTCCTGAATGCAGGGAGCAGCGGGGGGGGGGAGCGCTCACCATTCTCAAAGGCCGCTTTGGTCAGCTTCCTGAGGGCCCATCCGGCCCTGTCCAAGAACGGCAGTCTGCGCGTCTGCAGGTAGGAGCCCACCAGAGCACACCCGGCTGACAGGAGCAGCTGCCCTGCCCTGCCCTGCCCTGCCCTTTCAAAACTGGGCTCAACATGAAGGATACATGGAGTTGCTGAGTTCTTCCAGCTGCAAAGGGAGAGAGAGCCATCAGTACACCAAAGGAGCTGTGAGCAGGGCCCACAGAACAAGGGGGGATTATCTGCATCGAAGTAGCTGATGCTCAAGCTGAAGGGGGCACACACACACGCGCGGAGTTGGTGTAGAAAGAAACCCAGCTCTCTTGGACAGAAAATCTAAACTTGCGGACAGATTCAGGACAGCTCATCCATGAGGCCAGTTGCCTCAGGCAGCAGTCTGGGGGGTGCCCATCTTTGTCCATGTACTTGCCCCCAATGCCCCTCCACCTGGATTGGAAAAGGAAGAGGGGCCCAGGGAGAGGCCATGGGGAGTAGAGGGGGTGCTGCCTGGAACAGCAGAGAGTGGGGGGAGGCCTTTGTCAGGAGGTCTTGGGCTGTCCCTGGTGTGGAAGCAGCCTGAGATAGTTCCGGGAAGTGGATGGAGGCCAAGCGCCTGTGGCTGGCGAGAGCGAGCCCCGCGCTCCCCGGGCCACTCACGTTGGTCAGCAGCTGGTCCAGGTTCCGGTCTGCCACCACCTTCTTCTGGTCCTCGGCCAGCTCCTCCACGTAGACGTCCAGGCTGAAGTGCAGCCGCGCCAACTTCTCCTGCATCTCCCGGACATGCTCCAGCTGCTCGAAGGAGCACTCCTTCCCTGCACAGGCCAGGCAGGACACACGGGCATCAGCTCCAGTGGGGAGCCTCTGGGGGGCCCGGGAAGACCCCCCCCCGAGATGGTGAGAAGCACATGCCCAGCAACGGACGCATTTTGGCGCCTCGTCAGGGCAGGGCGGACTGGCTGGCGAGGCTGAGCGAGGGGCTGCGCTGCCCCCTCCCCCTCCCTGGACTGGAAGAGGAAAGAGAGGAGAGCAGGGGACGCTCCAGCCCACCCCACTCTCCTCCTCCCGCCTCCACTCTGTTCCCAGGGAGTGGGAGGAGCAGCGGTGGCCAAGGGGAGGCTGGGGCGCCACTAGGCACGTGGGACAGGTGGGGACCCCAGTCTCGGGATGGTGCTGCCGCTGAAAGAGCTGCTCTGCAGTGGACACACAGGAAGCAGGACCCTGTTTGCCCTGGACTGGGGAGATCTGGGATCAGTGAGTTCCACAAAGGAACCTGCCTGGACTGGAGAGGTATTTCCTTTCGCCGGTTGGGGACCTGCGGCCCTTCAGTGTGTGGGCCAAACTACACACTGCGATAAATGCGTGAGCTGGCTCTGTGAGTTTTGCTTGTATTAGAAACAGCATGTCTGGGGCGGGAGAGACAAATGCAGAGTGGAGGCTGCAAGTGGCCATCCGGCAGTGCCTCAGGCAACTGCCTCAGCTGGCTTCCTGGAAGGGCCGGCCCTGGGTGGCTCCCAACGCTTTTCTTGACCTTACCGTGTGTGTGGCCCGGACATCTCCGCACTCTCCCTCCTTTGGTCCCTGAGACAGGGAGTGGACACAGCCCAAGTGTGGGGGTCAGTGACGGCGACAGCATCAGACACAGTCCAGCCAGCCCCTTCCCCTCCTCGCCACCACACTTCCTCTTCCCTTCTGAATCCAGGAAGTTGGCAGCAGCAGCCGCCACAAAGTGGCAGAGCCTGAAATTGCTGGGCCTTTGGCAGGACACGCAGACGCCCGGGCACTGATCCTGAAGCCACACCACGAGCGACTGAAGGGACTAACCAAACCAAGGCTTGAAGCCCCACCTCTCAGCCACCTCCAAGTAATTACTTTTCCTTCTCCAAGCATTTCTAAATGGCACATGGAAGGGTTATTATGCTCACTTCTCACAACAGCCCTGTGAGGTAGGACGTGTTGAGGAAAAAGTGACCATCCCAGACCGTTTCACAACGGATCCGATTTGGATTGAGGCTTCTGTTTCCAGCCTTGCTCATGAACCACACTCTGACTGGAAGTGAATATTGCAGAAATAGATTTCTCCCTTCCCCCCCCCCAACCACCAAAGGGGGGTGTCTTGAGCCTTGTCCCCAGACCCCACCAGCCTGGAGGGACTCACCAAATGCCTGCAGCTTCCCGGAGTGGAAGTCGTTCAGCAGGTTCAGGAGCCCCCCCTCCATTGCATAGACATCCGAGACGTCGGTCAGGAACGAGTGCTGGAGGGGGGCGCCCACGGCCACTGCCCCGCTGACGGCTCCGGGCTGGGGGGGCTCGCAGCTTCTCCTTGTTTGCCCTGCGCCAGACAAAAGCCACAAGACGCCACTCAGTCCGGGACGGACAGGCAGGAAATCCGCTTCTCTCCAAAGACCGAGCCGCAGAGCAGCAGCACTTCCTGCCTCTCTGCCCAGGGCCAGGGAACTTGGCCAGCCAGGCCTGGCTGGGCGCGAGAGGTCTGGCTTCCTCACACTGAGGGGCCGGCTGGCCGGCGGGGAAGTCGGGGTGGTGATGAGCAGGAACGCCTGTCTGGCCGCAGCCGGCCTCCCCCCTGCAGGGACGGCCCAGGAGGGCCACGGCTCCCCCCCACGGCTGCGGGGCTTCTTCAGGGAACCCGCTGCAACAGAGGCCCAGCTGGAGGAAAGGACAGGCAGCCCCACCTCTCACTCGGGACCTTCCACGCCGTCCCTCCTTCCCCAGATCCACGGGAGCGACTCAGACCCAACGATGTGGCACTGCACCAAGAGGCACGCAGACCACAGGGCCCTGAACGGGGGGGGGGTCCAATATATGGCCCGGGGGCCAGAGCCAGCCTGGAGTGGTGAACTGCCCCCACCCGCACCCAAGCACCCCCAACCGGACTGGGAACGGGGGGGGGACACACCGGTCAGCAGCAACAGGCACCCACACAAAAACGGAGAGAGCCAGCCAGCCCCAGGCCAGCAGCCGGCAGGAAAGTTTCCTTGACAAACCACGAGCTCGAGCTCAGCGCCTGCAAAGGAAGGGCAACCCCGTCTCTCTGTGAAGAGAAGCAGCTTCTATAAAAGGGTGCCTAAGGGCCCCTGCGAACGTACGAAGTGCCTTTTGCTGATGGAAAGAGCTTGTATTTTTACAGTGTCAGCATAAGACCAAAGTGCTTCTGAACATGCACAGACTGCCTGGCACGGAAGAGTACCACTGAAAGCAAGGAAAAGACAAACCGTGCCAACTGCCCTGCCCCCCCTTCTGGCCTTATCGTTCCCTGTTCTGGCCAACAGACCTGGCCAGGAGGATCCCCTCGGACAAGCAGCCGCCACTCAGGACACTCTCGAGTGCTTCTCCCCCGGCCTGGGACTGACCTCTTGAACTTGGCCCTTTGCTTTGGCGACGGCAGGTGAGGCAGGCCCAGGGAGAAGGAGGTGCTCTTGCTGGCGGGGACCGGCAGCTTCCGCAGGGCGCTGGAGGGGGCCGCCTGGCTCAGCTGGGCCTTGGGGCTCCTCCTCTTCCTCTTCTCCTCCATCCCTCAGTGGACTGTCAGACTCCCTCTGCAGGAGGAGGCCGAGAGACCAGCAGCCCTTGGGAGACAAGGGGAAGCCGTCAGTCGGGGCTCGCGGCCCCCGAACACCCCTTGGCCAGAGACAGTCGGCCTCCAAACGCCGGGCGCCAGCCAAGAGCAGGGGTGGCCGAGGAGACCCTGGACAGTCTCCAGAGTCACACCCAGTCTGGCCACCACCGGGATTTAACTCTTCCCACTCAGCATGTGGGTCTCTTTGGTCCAAGAGGCTGACCAAGGCTTAAGTCCTATGCATACTTTCCTGGGAGTAACGCTCATGGTACACAGTGGGACTAACATGCAAAGGATTGGGCTGTAAGATGGTCATTTCGGGCAGTGGACTGTTGGACTTCTCTTGCTCGCCAGACTCGGAACAGAAGAGGGGAGCAGAACAGAGCTGGATGTGGCTGGAGACCAGAGTGGCAGGCTGGAGCACCTCCTTTCCACTTCCTCTTCCAGACCATTCTTTGCTTTCCTTTTCACATTTCCAGAGGAGAGGCGAAGGGGATGGCAGCTGGCAGACCACTGGCCAAGGGGGCAACACCTGATGCCACCAGTCATGCCTAAGACCTCCTGGTGCTTGATGCAGGGTGCCCAGTTCTGCCTCCTCAGCTGCCACTGTGCCAGCCTCTGCTCTGCTGGCACTTCAGTCCACCCCCCCCCAATGCTGTGACTTTGTCCCCCTCTTGCATTTTCAATCCAGGGAGTGGGGAGGAGGCAAGCAGGTTTCTCGGCTTTTACGAGCTGTGAGTGCATCCTGGAATTAAGTTCCTTCTGGAACCAAGTGCCAGGTAGGCGAGTTGAGCAGCTGTGTGAGGAAGCCAGGGCCCCAAAACACTGCCCTTCCGCTTCTGCGAGAAGAGTAGGCAATTCCCACATCTAATACGGCTATGCAGGCAGACAGCCAGCAGCGGGGTGGGGGCTATCCAGTGTTTTGCACCAAGTGCCATATGTATGACTATATGCCACTTGGGCATAAGTCATGGGTGTGTCCTCGCTGCAAGGAGCTCCAAGCACTCAGGGAACAGGTCTGCTCCCTAGAGTCCTTGGTTGCGGACCTGGAGAAGCAGAGGCAGGCAGCGAGGGACCATGGTGAGACTTCCGGGGACTTGCAGGCTTCGTCCCACCCTCAGAGGGGCAGCCCCTCGGCTGCTGGGGTAGGAAGTATCAGGGCTGGAGGACGTCACTCTGGAAAAGAGGGAAACAATCCTCTAGGGGGGACCTCTTCTTCAGGTGACGGGCCCACATCCAGTCGCACTAAGGATGCTCCTCAGCGGGGGGAGGGTCGTGTTCTCCTTGTAGTGGGCAATTCTATAGTTCGGAATATAGAGAGGGGAGTCTGTGATGGACGTGAGGACCGCATGGTGACATGCCTGCCTGGTGCGAAGGTTGCGGACATCACGTCTCGTCTAGATAGGCTGGTAGAGAGTGCTGGGGAGGAGGTAGCAGTGGTGGTGCACGTTGGCACGTGGGAAAATGTAGCCAGGCAGTCCTGGAGGCCAAATTTAGGTTGTTAGGGAGGAAGCTGAAAACCAGGACCCCAAAGGTAGCGTTCTCAGAAGTGCTTCCTGTTCCACGCGCAGGGCCAGGTAGGCAGGCGGAGTTTAGAAGTCTCAATGCGTGGATGAGATGGTGGTGTCGGGAGAAGGGGTTTAGCTTTATTAGGCGCTGGGGAGCTTTTTGGGGCAAGCCAAGCCTATACAAGGAGGACGGGCTGCACCTGAACCAAAATGGAACCAGACTGCTGGCGCCTAATATTAAAAAGGTGGCAGAGCAGCTTTTAAACTAAACCCCGGTGGAAAGCCGACAGGAGCCGAGTGGCATTCAGGACTCCTCAACCCTAGGGAATAAGGGTGGTGAGGTGACAGAAGAACAAGGTAATGATAGTGTAGGAATTAGGAGCAGAAGCGTGATGGGAAGTGACAGTGAGTTCAGCAGAACAAGAGACTGTAGAGCTAAAGGTGGAAGCAAGCAGTCCTTCTTTGGGGACCCCACACACAGGTGCTTTTATACTAATGCTCGGAGTCTTCGATTAAAGATGGGAGAATTGGAATGTTTAGTGGCTAGGGAGAATATTGACATAGTGGGCATAACAGAAACCTAGTGGAATGCGGAGAACCAGTGGGATACCCCAATCCCAGGTTATAAACTCTACAGGAGGGACAGGGAGGGGTGTGTTGGAGGTGGGGTGGCCATCTATGTCCAAGAAAGGATAGATTCCAGAAGCGTAGAGGTTGAAGGTGGGTCTGACTCCACCACAGAAGCATTGTGGGTTAAACTATTAGGTCCAAGGAGTGACGTAACAGTGGGTGTATGTTATCGCCCCACAGATCAAAAACCTGAAAGGGACCTTGAGATGAGGAAACTAATTAGGGAGGCATCAAAGATGTGGTCATAGGAGATTTTAATTATCCCCATGTGGACTGGGTCAATTCGTGTCCCAGTCAAGAAAGGGAGACAGGGTTTCTTGACATGCTAAATGGTTGTGCCTTGGAGCAACTTGTCATGGAGCCCACCAGAGGACAGGCGACTCTGGATATAATACTGTGTAACACCCAGGACCTGGTTAGGGATGTCAGTGTTACTGAGCCATTAGGGAACAGTGACCATGCTGCGATCTGTTTCGCCATGCATGTTGGGGGTAGTGTGCCAAATAAATCTGATACAAAAACCCTTGACTTCCAAAGGGCAGACTTCCCACAAATGAGGAAACTAGTTAGGATCAAGTTAAAAGGGAAGGTGAAAAAAGTCCAAACACTTGAGAAAGCATGGAGGTTGTTTAAAATAACAGTAGTAGAAGCCCAGGGGAAGTGTATCCCACAAAGAAAGAAGGGCTCGCCTAAATGCAAGAGTATGGGTAACAAGCAAAGTTAGAGAGGCTGTTAAAGACAAGGAAGCTTCCTTCTGTAAGTGGAAGTCTTGCCCAAATGAAGAAAATAAAAAGGACCATAACTCTAGCAAAAGACATGTAAGGTGATATGGGAGGCCAAGAAAGACTTTGAGGAATGCATGGCTAGCAACATAAAGAGGAATAATAAAAGCTTTTTAGAATATATTAGGAGTAGGAAACCTGCCAGAGAGGCAGTTGGCCCACTGGATGGTGAGGGAGGGAAAGGGGAGATAAAAGGGGACTTGGAGAATGCAGAGAAATTAAATGAATTCTTTGCATCTGTCTTCATGACAGAAGACCTTGGGCAGTTGCCACTGCCTAAACCAGCCCTTCTGACTAGGGAACTAAGTCAGATAGAAGTTAAAAGAGAGGAAGTGTTAGATTTAATTGATAAATCTATAAAGGTGAGTGAGTGAGTGTGTCTGTGTACGTGTGTGTGTGTGTGTGTGTGTGTGTGTGTGTGTGTGTGTGTGTGTACGTACACGTATATTCCGCACAGGCTCCGCAACACCTCGACCGATGCGCACCAAACTTGGCACGCTCATGCCTTCCAGCCTGGCGACAAACGCTGCAGGGGTCAGGCCCCCCTAGCACCCCCAGGGGTGGGGGTACGTGGGGGCCCCCGCATGAAAATGGTCAACAACGGCCGAAATCGGCGTCCAGTCTGTAGTTTCCGGGGTCGCCGGGATGAGCAGTGACACTCCCGACGCCGCTGAGTCCGGGTTTGGCCCCCCCCTCATCGTGGGGGGTGAGAAGGGGTGCGAAACAAAACGTCCGCCATGCCCTGCTGGAACGCCTGGACCGACGCGCACCAAACTCGGGACGCATATGCCTTGCGGCCTGGTGACAAACGCTGCGGGGGTTAGGCCCCCCTAGCGCCCCCAGGGTGGGGGTACGCGGGGGGGGGTCCCGCATGAAAATGGTCGAAAATGGCCAAAATCCATGTCAAATCTGTAGTTTCTGGGGTTGCAGGGATGAGCGGTGACGCTTCCAATGCCATTTGAGTCCCAGTTCAGCCCCCCTCAGCGTGGGGGGGGCAAGAAGGGGTGCGAAACAAAACGTCCACACTGACCCGCTGGAACACCTGGAGCGATTGCCACCAAACTCGGCACGTGTACGCGTTATGGCCTGGCGACAAACACTGCGGGGGCACGACCCCCCCCGGCGACCCCAGGGGTGGGGGTGTGCAGGGGGCCCCACCTGAAAATGGTCAAAAACAGCCCACGTCGGCATCAAATCCGTAGTTTTCGGAGTCACCGAGACGAGCGGCGACACTCCCGATGCCATTGGAGTCCAGATTCGGCCCCCCTCGGCATGGGGGGTAAGAAGGGGTGCAAAACAAAATGTCCAAAATTAAATGACCGACATTACTCTCAAATCCACAGTTTTGGGGGTCGCTAAGCTGACTGGTGACAGTCCCGATGACATTTGTTACCCGGCCAATGCCGGGTACCAAAAAGCTAGTTAAAGATAAATAAGTCACCGGGCCCAGATGGCATTCACCCAAGAGTTATTAAGGAGCTAAAGAATGAAGTTGCTGATCTCTTGACTATAATAAGCAAGTTGTCCCTTAAAACTGCCACGGTACCAGAGGATTGGAGGATAGCAAATGTCACACTAATCTTTAAAAAAGGGAGACGGGGGGGCCCAGGGGCCGGTCAGCCTCACATCCATTCTGGAAAGATGGTGGAAAGTCTCAAAGACAAAATTCTAAAACATATAGAAGACCAAACCTTGTTGGGGGAGAATCAGCATGGCTTCTGTAAGGGTAAGTCTTGCCTCACAAACCTTTTGGAATTCTTTGAAAAGATCAACAGGCATGAGGCTGTGGGTGAACCTGTGGATATCATATACCTGGATTTTCAGAAAGCATTTGACACAGTCCCTCACCAAAGGCTGCTGAAAAAACTTCACAGTCAGGGAATAAGAGATCAGGTCCTCTTATGGACTGAGAATTGGTTGAGGGCCAGGAAACAGAGAGTGGGGGTCAACGGGCAATTTTCACAATGGAGAGAGGTGAAAAGCGGAGTGCCCCAGGGATCTGTCCTGGGACCAGTGCTTTTTAACTTATTCATAAATGACCTGGAGACAGGGACAAACAGCAAGGTGGCCAAGTTTGCGGATGACACAAAACTTTTCTGGGTGGTAAAGACCAGAAGGGATTGGAAAGAGCTCCAGAAGGATCTCTCCAAGTTGGGGGAATGGGCAGCCAAATGGCAGATGCATTTCAATGTAAATAAGTGCAATGTAATGCATATTAGGGCAAAAAAATCAAAAATTCACATATGGGTTAATGGGTTCTGAGCTGTCAGTGACAGACCAGGAGAGAGATCTTGGAGTGCTGGTGGACAGCTCAATGAAAATGTCGGCCCAGTGTGCAGCAGCAGTGAAGAAGGCAAATTCCATGCTAGGGATAATTAGAAAAGGGATTGAGAATAAAACAGCCAATATTGTATTGCCATTGTACAAGGCGATGTAAGGCCACACCTAGAGTATTACACACAGTTTTGGTCTCAACATCTCAAAAAGGACATCGTGGAATTAGAAGAAGTATAGAAGAGAACAACCAAAATGATTACTGGGCTGGGGCACCTCCCTTATGAGGAAAGGTTACAGCGTTTGGGGCTCTTCAGTCTAGAAAGAAGGCGCCTGAGGGGAGACATGATTGAGACATACAAAATTATGCATGGAGTGGATAGAGTAGATAAAGGGAATCTCTTTTCCCTCTCGCACAATACCAGAACCGGGGGACATCCTCTAAAGCTGAGTGTTAGGAGAGTTAGAACAAACAAAAGAAAATATTTCTTTACCCAGCGTGTAATTAGAATGTGGAACTCCTTGCCACGAGATGTGGTGATGGCATTGGGCCTGGATGCCTTTAAAAGAAGATTGGATAGATTTATGGAGGAAAACTCCATTACAGGTTACAAGCTATGATGGGTATGTCCAGTCTGAGATTAGTTGGTCGCTCATCATGAGGGCCGGGTAGGAATTTTTTTCCTGCCATCCAAATTGGCCAAGTACGGATGGCAGTTTTTTTTGCCTACGCCAGACTGGCGAGGGAGGGATGGGTGTTCAGTAGGTTGCATGACTTACATTGTGCTTAATAAAGTTAAACCCCAACCTCGGTCTGGTGTCTTCCTTGGGGGTGGTGCAAGGGTAATGGTCTACTTTGAAATGCCAGGTGCGGGGGAGTGGCAGCAGGACACAAGCATCTGGTTGTCCTGTGTGCTCCCTGAGGCATCTGGTGGGCCACTGTGAGATGCAGGAAGATGGACTAGATGGGCCTTTGGCCTGATCCAGCAAGGCTTTTTCTTATGTTCTTAGGTGCTGGAGGTGGAAGCCCCCCCCCCCCCGCCAGGTTGCTGCTGCCTGAGGAGACAGCTTCAGCTGGCCTCAGGAATGGGCGGGTGTGTGCACGGGGGCATGCGTGCCACAACAAAACGGTGACGGGTTTATGGCCCCTGCCTCTCCTCTTTTGTTTCATCTGCACCCATTTTAGACTGTGAGTTCTTGGGGCGCGGACCTGCCATCTGACCCTTTCTGCCGTGCTGTGGACAGAGATGGTGCCATACGAATGCTCACAGCTGTGTCCTCCTTTGGGCAAACAACTGCACTGCATGGAGTTCGGGTTCGGCCAGGATGTAGCCTGCTGGCCCCTGAGGTGGCTGCTCGTTCCAGTTCACCATGAAAGCGGTGCAAGGCAGAAGCCTCCCGGATTTCTGCCCAGGCCCAGCCCCCGACCTCCGGGCACCAGAGGCTGCCATCCACTTTGCGATGTGCCTGCCCCGGGTGCCCCTCCCGCCCCAGCAGTGCTGCGGTTGCTGCCAGCGTTGAGAGGAGACACTCTGGCCCACCACTCTTCTCTCCCTGCCTCGGGTCATCCATGAGGCTGGTGTGGTGCTGGGTCGGGCAGCAGGATTCATCTCGCCGCTTCAGATGCTGGGAGGCTGTGCCCCGCCCCCCCGTGCTCTTCAGGGGCCGCATTTACGGCTGGGGCGGCGGCGCGGGCGGCGGTGGTAGCCGGTCTCCTGCCGAGCAGGGCTGCCTCCGTTCGCCGCCGCCGCCGCGTTCTGGCGGTGCCCTCCTGGCACTGCCCAGATCAGCAGCGGCCCTCGGCAGGCTGCGGGCTCCCCGCCGAGCACCAACTCCGCTTTGCTGCCGTCCAAGCGAGGGGAGGCAGCACGGAAAGGGGCGGCGGCGGCGGCGGCGGCACCGGGGGGGGGAGGGGCGGGACGAGGCGAAGGAGAAGCAAGGTCGCCAGTTTGCTAAAGAAGCCCCCACCCCCGTTGAGCGCCACGGGACCCCATACGCGCAAATGCGTGCGGGGCTGCGTGGCGAGACATGCAGCAGCTGGTGCGGGAGAGGCCGCCTTTCTGGGTGGGTGGCGGTCTGGCTGTGTCCGCGGACACCCTTTGATCCCACAAAAGCGGGGGGGGCTGCTTCCCCAGCACCCTGCATAACCTCCCCCCTCCCCGACAGCGGCGCGGACTGACCTCTGCAGGGACGGGCGGCGGAGGCGGCTCCTCCTCGGTCGCAGCCTGGCGCAGTCCTCGTTGCCCTTCGGCAGCTGCTGCCCGGGAGCTGCTGCCCGGGAGCGCCCCCTCCCCCCGTGCAAGGCGGCGGGACCAATGGCCGGGTGGGCGCCCCAGCGCCTGCTGCAGGGAGGCACCAGCGGAGCGGGAGGCGCAACCCCCCCCCCCCGCTAGACACGCAGCTCGCCCCACCACCCCCACTCCGGCCCTTCCAGCGGAACCCTCGGTCCGGAGCGGCGCGCTGAACTGGGCTGCCTCCTCTGCGCGGCGCGCCTCGGCGGGGGCCTCTCCGCTGGCCAACGCGGCGGGGCGACCCTTTGAGCCGAAGCGCAACCAGGGTCCACTTGCCTTCCAGGCCTGCGCTCCCCTCTCCACTGCTACGGGCCCGCCCCTGCCTCCGCCCCCACTGCACCCACCAAGGGGGCCGTCGGGTTGAAGCTCCAAAGCGCAGGCGAGGATCTCTGGGCACGCACAGAGTGCACTTCCTTCAGGCAGACGCTTCCCTCCCCCCCCACTTAATACATTGACAGGCAGCTCCGTCCTTAGGCCTCAGGCCTGGCAAAATTCTACCTACTGAAACTTCTGCAAAGCAGGCAGCACCAGCGCAGGGTGGGGTCCCAGTTGCAGCCTAGTTAGGCCAGCGAGGAAGCCAGGCAGCCTCCCCAGAGTGATGGCCCCATGGAAGGAGAACCCAGCAATGGGGGTCACAAGTCTGGCTCTTCCAGCAGAGCCAAGGGTTCCGTTTGCCCAAAGGGTGGCACAGCCAGTGCACTGTACTGGGTGGGTGGGTGTGAGTCCCGGGCAGCACAGCCCCCCAAATCCCCCAACCAAAGGCAAGCGCCACTGGTTGGCAAGTGCACTCAGTGCTCTGTGCTGCCACCATTAATTAACCTGGTGAAGAGGGGCTGGGAGCCAGGATCAAAGGACTGCAGCCAAGCAGCGGCACAAACACAGAAGATTGACAGGATTCAGACAAGTCCTTTCTGATCACCCCATCACCAGCAAAGGGGTAGACAGACATGTATGATGGGGAGGGCGCGGGGGTGATGCGGTGCACACCTTCCTGCTCCAGTCCTGACACTACTCCCCACTACAGATCACAGGCTGGGCTTCTGTAACCTAAAAATTTGAGCTTGATGCTAAAAAAGTGAAATTCCTTAGCCCTTTCCAAAAAGGGGCAGGCCATTTAAGTCCCACCCATTCCCAGATTATGGAACTCAGGAACAGGACACAATCCAACCCACCCACAATGAACTACCCCCTCCCCAAAAGAGCCTCCCCCCCAGTCCAGAATATCTAGGAAGGGTTACTCTGCAAGAGGCACAACAGAGTGCCTCCCTGCTCAAAATGCCAGAGGAAGAAAGAAGAGAGCGGATAGTAAGAGAAGCCATCAAAGTTTATGCTCGTTTCTACTGGATTACAAAGATACATAACAGATCTGCACAAAGCCTATTCATAGCAGTTTTTAAAAAATCAGAAGGTTATCTCAAAATAGATGCGGAAACATCAGACCCAAGAAGGTTGCTCAGTCACACACACACACACCCCCCCCAAGAAAAGAACTGCGGCCCCATTTCCATTCGCTTGCCATTCGCCAGCAACCTGCTGGGTGGGGATGCTGGGATGCAGGACCTACCTCCAGTGAGGGGTTCAGGAAAACCAACCCAATCCCCACCCCCAAAAAATAAAAATGGGAAAGGAGAGTTACTGCCTTGAGCAAGAGGCTGCACGTTGTACAAAACGTGGCACAAATTCTGCTTCCTGAGAGGCACGAGCGCCTTTGGCCGCTCCCACACACCGACTCCAACAGGGCAGCTTCAGACCTGGAGAACACAGTCCAGAAGGCCAGACACGGGCCTGGGGGGCACCAGTGGCCAAACACACAGGAGCAGCAACACGCTGTGGCCGGCTTCAAGGACGAGAAAGCAGCACAAGCGACAGCCCATGAACACGGAACGCAGACACCAGGCAGCCCAAGCGAAGCCTGAAAGCCGGACAGCTGCCCTCCCCCTCCACAGGGCCCGGCGTGCCGCAGCGAGCAGGGGAGGGGAGTCCAGGCCCCGCCGACAAGCTCCAGGCAGCTGCGCCAGCTCCCAGGCCTATGGCCCGGCAGGGGAGAGGAGGCTTCACTGCTCCGACTCTCAAGGTCAGTCCCTGGCAGAGCGCCGAGGCGACGACGACGACACAGCGGGCAACAGACTGCGACACCAAACCGGCAGGCTCCCCCCCCCCACCTGACAAGGCTGCCCACATACCGACAGGTGCATGGGGGTTCATGTGCAAAACACGGAAGTACAACCTTTGGGTTAAATCTTTAATACATACACTTGTGCGTGTGTGCATAGAAGCAGAGAGGCAACGGTGAAGTCATAAGGCTATTGAGGCCCAGATTCTGGAAGCAGCAGAGTCTTGGAGAGGAGAGGAGAGGCTCCCCCCCCCCCCCCGCTCAAGCCCACAGGGCCTCTTATTCATGTTAAACAAAACCACACATTCATGTCATTCTCCCCTTTCTGGGAAAAAGAAAAACTGCAGGTCAAATACCAAACCATCATCCACAGCGTGCCACACTTCTGAGTCTCCTGCACTGGTTTTAAACCTCTGGGGCCAATTACAAAAACACCACACACACACACACACACCCTTCAGGAAGGAGACAAACCATCCCTCACAGGTCCCTGGGGCTGCCTTTGCTGTCACTGCAGCATTTGCGGCTTGGCACCCACAGTGAGCCGCAGTGGCCAGCTGGACGCCCCCAGTGCAGAGTGGGCGGGGCGCAGGTGAACCCTTGTCCACCCCACCCCCTCAGCAAGGTCTTCCGGTGAAACTGGAACACACTCAGGCAGCTGCAGGACACGCAGGGACGTGGACCAGTCGAGTTTACAGATTCATATATAAAAGTGGGTGTTGCCCTGCACAAGAATGTCATGGCTGGTATTTGTGCGCGTGTGAACTGTGTATATTTATATATGCATGTATAGAAGGTTTTAGAAGAGCGGAAGGAGGAAGAGCCTTCAGCGTGTAACGAGAGGGTCTCGGAGCTCTCGGCCCGAGCGCCAGTGCCTGAAGCCGTCTGCTGGCCACCCCCCTCCCTCCACCTTTATTCGGCAGGGTCCGCGGCCTCGTCCCGAGGTGCTGCTCCTATGCTCAGTCCTCCCAGGCGCTCCTCAGGCCCTGCGCAGCACCCTGCCTCTCCCGGATCGAGGCCCCCTCCCCCCGCAGGGCCCTGCGCCAGCAGCTCCCCCGGACTGCCCGGAGGCGGGTGCTGGGGAGGGTCCCTGCAGGCCAGGGGCGAGGCCAGGGCGCACAGGTCCTGCACCTTCTTGTTCAGGTCGTTCCTCTCCGTCTGCAGGGCCCGGCACAGCTTCTCCAGGCGCTGGATCTTCCCCTGCAGCCCTTCCAGTTCTTTGTCCCGCAGGGTCTTCTGCAAGGGAACAAGGCCAGGGCTGAGTCTAGCCAGGAAGGTGGCCGGGAAGCTCACCGCTTGGGAAGGGGCTCCAGCCCACCCACCACTGCCTGGTATGGGCCCAGCACCCCCGGCACATCCAGCGAGGGCCTCTGGGGCGAGGGCAGCACGGGGGTGGCAGTGCCTCCCTGTCTGGACGGGCCCTTGGGGCGAGCGGGAGCTTCCACCCCCCCCCCCAGGAAAGGGCGTCATTTTGGGCTGCCTCTTTGCCTGCCCAACGTGGGGTAGGGCCTGAGCGGCCGACTAGGGCCCAGTATGGATGGGGAAGAACACAGAGGCGCAGGTAACAGCAAGCCCAGCTGTGGAGGCCGCTCCGAGCCTTGAGCGTGACAGAGGCGGACTCTGGGGGAGGGTCCCGCACTGGAAGGCCCGCGATGCGCACCAAAGGCGAGGGGCTGGGGGGCAGGAAGGGGCGGGGCCGACACTACCTCTTCCGCCATCTCCAGGAGGGCCTTGTTGCTGCTCTCCCAGCGGGACCTGTACATGGTGGTCTCCTTCTCCAGCTTCTTGATCTTCTTGGTCATCTACAGAAGCAGAAGCGAGACAGCCAGGTTGGCCGGTGCCAGCCAGCACCTGCGGCGCCCTCCAGGGTCTGCAGCCGGAACGAGCGGCCCAGGACTGGGGTCGCGGCTTAGGGGCCTGCAGAGCATGCGGCCCCACACAGACCGCCTCCCCCTGCCTTGTTGCAGGCCGGCACCCGGAGCTTGGTGGAACTGAGCAGTCTTTGTGCTCAGAGCAGATCCCACATTACAACACTGGGGGGGGGGGAGGTGGACCTCTTCTAAACCAAGTGTCAAGAGAAGGGGGTGTTGCTTGGCACGACACGGGGGACCCTTTTCATGAATGCCCATTTCAGCTCCAGTCAAAGGACCTCCTCCAGGCTGCAGGAATGGGGACCGTCCCGTGGGCAAGTCCTGCCTTCTCTCCACACGCAGGTGGTGCATGCCTGATACGGCGCCATGGGGGCAGGAAGGCCTCCCACCTCGGGGCGCAAGCCTGCTGCCACCCAGGAGCCACAGCAAGCCTGCCGAGCTTCTCCTCCCCTGCGCCCGGCAGGGGCGAGTTCCTGGCACCACCAGAGGGACCCCACCAGCAGCACAGAGCCCCTCCCCCCACCTCCTAGGGCAGCAGCCAGCAGGCTCCAGAACGTGACGCTGCCGAGAGCTTCGGAGACACAGCAGCTGCCAGCCCTGCACAGGCACAGGAGGCTCTTCCCTCCTGTAACGCTGGTGGGGAGCCCTGGACCCACCCGCTGGCCCCCGGCCCTGGGCCGAAGCGGTACCTTCTCCATCTCCTGCTTGAAGGTGGTGAAGACCTCACTGCTCTTGGAAAGGGTGTTCTGGAACTCTTCAAACTTCTCCGTGTAAAGGGCCAGCTGGAAAGAGGAGAGGGTCAGGGAAGGCCAGCGGTCACGGCTCTCCTCCTCAGAGCCCCTCCCTCCCTCCCTCCCTCCCCCAGGCGCCCTGGGCCAATGCTACGCACTCCCGTCAGCCCAGCATCACTGGGGGCGGCCTGGGGGCACCGACCAGCACGTCTGTGCGGCGCTGATGCCGTTGGGCAGACACCAGCAGCAGCACTGGCCCCCGGGGGCTGGGCCGAGGCGTCGCTGTGCCACTCGTGCGCCAACCAAGCTCAGCTGGTGCACAAGCGATTTTTTTGGGGGGGGGAGGTGTGCCAGCCCGGGGATGAGGATGGAGTTGGGGTGTGGCCTTGAGGCCGCCTCCAAGCCTCCGTCGCCAGGCCGCCCAGCTCCAGCTCTGGCCCCGCCGTCTCCTCAGCTCTGTACTTGCTCTACAGCAGGAGCCTCCCCAGGGCAAGGGCGCAAACGTGTCCTTGCCCCAGGGGGGATCCCCAGCACTCCAAGCTGCGCTGGATTCAGCACAGGCCTGCTGGCCTCGCTGCTCCAGCGCCGCTTAGGATTGCGCTCTAAGTCCGGGCAGGAGAAGGGGGGGATACCCTTCTTGCACTAGGCACAGTTCACGCGAAAGCACTGGCCTTCTCGCCTTCTTCCACCTGCAGGGCAGAGGGGAGCCGGGCACCTAGAGCTGCTACGCATGATGACGTAGACAAGACCGCTCCCTTGGCCACACATCTGTCACCACTGAGCAATGCTTCCAGCAAGCAGGGATGGGCTTCATTCCAATAATGAGGATCACTGGAAAACTGGGGATCAGACAGTTCCTGGTCCTAAATCAACTGGTATCCGATCCAGTGTACTTGACTTATACAATTAGTAAACAAGGCTAACCCTACCACCCAGCATGTGCATTTGTTATCTATGTGGTATATGCATGTTGTGGTCATCTGGAAAAAATAAATGTCTGAAAAGTATTATGTTTAATTAATTTAGAAAACCACGTCTTTTTAGCAGTCGATTTTGTCCTCAGAAAAATACAACAGCGGACAAAGGTCCAGCAACGTTCCGATTACAGAAAATCCACAACACTCCCATATTACAGTCTCCCTTTCTAGGACTTGGATTTTGTCCATTTCACTAGAAAACAAAAAGGAACCAGGCCAAGGAGGTGGGGAGACAATGGGGGGGGGCGGGGCTACTCCACCTGCTGCTTGAGATGCATCTCCTGTTGCTTCATCAGCTCACACATTCTCTGGGACTCCACAGCCTCTTTCAGCAGCTAGAAGAATAGTTAGGTTCTTGGTTATATTATTCCATCACCAGCCCTTGGAGAACAGGCAATTTAGACTCTCCTCCCACACCAAGCAACATTCAGAGGACAATTCAGGAGAGCAACAAGGCTGGATTCATTTTGGATGCAGCAACATCAGCAGCCTGAAGGAGCAGACCGGACTTCCCAATTTGGGCCCACCTCTCTTCCTACAAGGCAGCACACGCAGTAAGACAATCAACAAGGACCCCCAGACACCAGCAGCCCCCAACATTTTTTTCCTCCTTTTTTACAGAACCCAACAGATTCTGTCTGTGGCCCAACACATTAACAAATATTAACAAAAATCTTGCCCAAATATCTTGCAGACAAACTGTCCTCACCTAGAAATTGCAAGTTCCTTCTCATGCTATAGGGTCCAGTCCCAACAATTCCATAACCTATCCTGAACGATTTAAAGAGACCTCAGCAAAACCGTGCAATGCGGGACTCACAAAATCCTTCTCTCGCTGGTGCCTTTCCTCAGCCTCCTTCAGCATCTCCTGGGCCTGCTGCAGTTTGGCATCCACCAGCTGCTGCTGCAAGTCCTTGTGTTTGAAGACTTTGTCAATATGCTGCCAAGGAAAAAACGAACAGGCTGTCAGGCCACAGCCACTGCACAACCCAGAAGCCACAAGGACTGCTCAGAGCACAGGGATCAGACCATCTTTCATGAATGACACTTGCAAGGAGGTCTTCAGAGATGGCTGTTGCTTCTCCCACACTGGAGAAAGACTGCAGTATTTTTAGACTGTAAGGATATTAACATTTACGTACAAGCACAGAACAGATCAGGGTGATGCTGTCATGCAAACACAGAAAACTAAGTGTGCAACCCTAACCAGGAGTTAGGTCAGCACAGTGTGGCCAGCACACCATAAAGTTTGTTTGGACCACTCTCGGAGTCAGAAAGGCCAGCACAGACGTGCGCCACCCTCCCTGACTCCGAGAGTGATCCAAATGCACTTTGTGGTGGCCCTTGCACCGGCCAAACTTTGCTGGCCTAACTCCAGGTTAGGACTGCGCCCTAAAAGTGCAATTTCTGAGGCTAACCCTGGCTGTTTTTATGTGAAACTCCCAGTCAACTGATTAATCTGAGGAGAAAAAAAAAAAGAGAGCCAACTCAAACCGAAAGTAAGAAACCTTAAAAGCGTTGGCTTTGTAAATCGTGTAATCTGTACATCTTGGCACACACCCGTCTCTTTCGTACTTGTGAAATAATTGTGGCTGAGTGTTCGGGGCATGTTCATAATAGTGTAACACAAGTGCAGGATTTGGTATCTGGCACACAATTAGCGTGTTCACAACCTTTGATTGCCATTTGCCAAAATTCAGGCTCGCAGTTATTGTGACCACAGACAAAGCGTGAAGCTATGATAGCGCCCAGTGCAGTCTCAGAAGGCAAGGCCACCTCCCAGCCCTGAAGGTACCGTCACGGTTGCCACTGAGAGCCGGAACCACATGAATCTGGACCTTCAGAGGGGGCACTGCTCTGTGCACCAACGCCAGCCGGAGCCTGGTTGTCATACACACACACAGGGTCTTTGAAGGGGGAGGAGGGGATGTGGTTTCTCTACAGATTCTGCTGCTGCTGGGGGTGCCTGTTCCACTTCTGATCTGCCCTGGTGTTTTCATTTGCTACTGTTTTCAATCATTTCAAATCACCCAGTTGTCATTGTGTAAAGGCCCTGGGATGAGGGGGGGGGGGTCTGAGGCAGGGGTCGGCAACCTACAGCCCACAATCCCATTGCCAACTAATAGATGGCACGCTTGCACAGGAGACGGCAGTGACACCTGCACTCCGTGATGTTGGAGGAAGGACTCTGGCGCACAGACGCCACGATTCTGGCGTTGTGCTGGAACTCTGGCCTGCAGCAATTTGGGTGGGGGGGCAAGGCCTCCCAAGCCGAGCTCTGCACAGGATGGAGCTCAGCAACCAGGGAATTTCCAAATATCCGGTCCCTAAGCCAGCAAATCCACAACACCCCAATCTACAGGGTTTTCGAAGCCCTGCCACTGTCATGAGGTGCTTTCCACTGTGATTGTACTGGGTGAATAAGAGCCTTGCATATGTTCGGTGACAAAGAGCCTGCAGAAGCTCAGATCGCCACCACTGCCCTCCCCAGAGACGCCCTGCCCCAGCCTCCGCGGTGGGCAGCCCACCTCCTCCCGCAGCTCGTACTGCTCGATCAGCTTCTTCAGCCGCTCGGCCAGCTCCATGTTCTCCTGGCGCAGCTTCGAGTTCCGCTCGTTGTGCTGCTCCATCTGCAGCTGGATGTCATTGAGTGTCACCTGGAAGTGGGACGTCACCTCCTTCCGCTTCTCCTCTTCCTCGCGGGCTCGCTGCACACCCTCCTCCTAGTCAGAGGGCAGAAGAGCCGTCACAGTCCCACAGCAGAGCCCACGCCATCTGCCCAGCAAGGACCTGGTCCGCAGCCTCGGTCAGAAGGGGCAAGGCGTGGGGCTGGAAGGGCCTCCCTCTGTCCGAGCCCTGCAGGGCTGCTGCCAGTCAGAGCAGGCGGTCCTGGACTCGGTGGGTCAGGGGGCTGGTCTGGTACTCAGCTGCTGTCTAACCGCTGGGGTCCAGTGGAGGAGGAGCCTCGATTCCCACAGCAGCACCTGTTGCCAATGGCCACTGGGAAGAACTAGCATCGGACCTGCCTAGGAAACCAGCCGCCGCCCGGAGAGCCGCAGTGGGACCGAAGCCCTCGCGCCAGCCCTCCATCAGCCCTGGCAGCCACTCGGCACTGCTGAAAGGAAGAGGTGGCAGGAGCCAGGGCCATCCTTGCACCTGTGCTGCTACTGCTGCTCCCCCCCCCCCGCCACCTGCTTGCAGGTGGGCTGCTACACCAAGCCTGGGGCAGTTGGAGCCATCAGTAGCCACAGCCAGAAACCCACTTATTTTGCTGCAGGTCACTTTGTGAGGCCTCGGCCTAAGAGGTGGCAAAGAAACCAGTTCACAAGAGAGCACCAGCCTTTCGTGGCAAACAGAGTCTTGTTCACCTGGCAGGAGACGGGAGCAGGGAGGCCGAGTCCAGCGCCTCCGTCCCCACCCCTGCTACCTGCCCGTCCGCAGGACCAGAGTCTGGCTTGGGCCAGGCAAGAGCAAGGGGCAAGCAGGAAGCAGCCGGCCCACGCCTAGTGAGGCGCCAAGACCAGACACCCAGCCAGGGGGTGTCCACCAGGGTTTTCTAGGACCTCCGATCCTCAACCAGAGCCCCATCCATAGGGCCGGCTGTGTTTGAGTCCCAGCACGTTTTCCTCTCATGCCGAGGACCCCTCTGGAGACCCCTGAACAAAGAGCCTTCCTGGGCAGGACGCGTGCCAGGCTCAGGAGACTGACCCAGGCCCGTGGAAGTGCCCCTGCTCTGCACGCAGCGGTTTAGCCCCAGCGGCAGGTGCAGGCAGGGAGAGGCAGATCCTGGCCCAGGCGAGTCCTGGAGAGCCACTGCTAGCGAGAGCCCTCACAGCCTGGGGCCCCCCAAGGACGTGTAGGTTCAGGCTTGGGGGCTGCAGCCCTGGCTGCTTCCCAGCATCCCCACTCAGAGGTCCACGAGGTCGCTTCTAGGTTAGCGGCTCGGAGGCGGCGACCGCGGCAACCCTGAAAAGCATCCCCTGCGCAGCCTGTGAGGGGGAGGGCTCCACGCACAGCAGCTTGCTGCAAAGACCCCTGGGGGCTGTGGTTGGGGTCTTCACAATCGTCCCGGGCAGAATGAAAGAAGCTGTTCACTTGGGGGAAGGACAGGGTGGATGCTGGATCCAGCCTGCAGGGCTGCGTTTGGCAACCCCTGCACTAGATGGTCACATCTTTACGAAACAGGCCTTCACGGGTCGTAACAGTTCAGCTGCTCTTTCTGAGCTACCTGATGATGGGCTGCTGATAGCCCTTTGTCACCACTACAGTCCGGACCCAGGTCAAGTTCGCCCATGAATGCGACTTATGATGGAAAGACCAAGCGTGCAGCCTCTGAACTTAGAAGGTGCATTGTTGAGTCTGACTCCAAGTCTCTACTCTGTAGCTTACTTGGACAGAGAAACATCCCTGATGACTGTTTCTCCCCCCCCCCCCTTCCACAAAGGAGGACCGAGCCACCTACAGTCTAAAGGGCTCAGCAGCCATCTGATGCCAGGGCAGAGCCTGCACTGCAGGAGGAGCTGCTACAGCACCCTAACCATGTGCCGCTCTGAGCTCTGAGGCCAACTGGCAGTGAAGAGCCCCACTTGCCTTGAGGGTGCGGTTGTGCCTCTGGAGCTCCCGGCAAAGGCTCTCCAGCTTGCTGCGGGCCAAGATGGCCTTGCTGTGCTCGCTCCGCAAGTGGTCCTTCTCCTGCACCAGCTGCGTCTGCTTCTTCTGCAAGATCTTCATCTGCTTCTGGGAGTTTCTGTGCTCTTCGAGCTGGCAGAAGGAAGAAAAACAGGTTGTGGTCAGAGACAAGCAACACGAGACTTTTGATAACAATAAGCAACAGGGCCGCATGTGGAACGGAAAGCGCAAGTGTGCAGCAGTATCAGAGACTGGAGCTGCGACATATTGTCACACACATGGTTCTTCTGCGACATGGCCTAGGCAAGGTGGACACTGTGTCAAGGTCAACACACCCACAAGAGGCAGATTCCTAAGCCACAAAGGGTTTGGTCAGTCCCAACAGCAAACTTAGCTATGTGCTGTTCTAATCCTCAAGGTAAGTCAGGGAACTCTCCTCTCTAACCTACCCTTGCATCAGATCCACATGCAAGGCATTCCACGGTCAGGGGTCAGGCTTGTCCTGATGGGTTCAGGCTACAAGCAGGATGGGGCTGTATGTTTGAAAGCTCTCCCCCATGGAGAAAAACTCAAACCAAACCACAACCTCAAGCACACAGGAAAACAGACTAGATGGTTGGACTAGTGATGAGCTTCCCTCCTCTTTAGGACATCCTAGAGATTATGTTCCCACCCATCAGACTCTGGAGATGTGACAGACCAGCCAGACTTCTTGCCTCTGAACATGGGAGTGGCCCTTTCCCCATGTAAGGTGTGCTGTAGCTAAAGCCCTCCACTAGCTGAGTGCCAAACAAACGCAGCAAACAGTGCCTGGAGAAGGAACTGTCAGTATCTCCAAACTGGGGACACTTAGGGGTCAGGAAGAGAGGAAGTGGGAAAAATCAGGGAGAAAGAACGGTCCCCCCACCAGACCCCCCTCATCGAGCACTGCGGCAAAAAGGTGCAGCTCCTCTCTGGTCTGACTGGTTGCAAGGCAATGCAGCAGGTGCTCGTTCGTGTAGGAAGTGGCAGCCCAGGCAGACTCTGGGCTCCCAGGTGCCGCCACCATGGCCAATGCCCCCGGACACAGGCACGAAGGCCACTCTGCCAGGCCGGATCTGGCACAAGAGGAGACAGGAAGGCGAGCTGGCTGAGGAACCTGCACCCTCCCAGGATGCTCTCCTCCACTGAGGGAGACCACCAGCAGTGGTGGGGGACTGGGGGGGGGCAAAGCAGGCAAACGTCCCAGGGTTTGCCGTGCCCAACCCATGCAACCCCCATTCCTCTGTGGATCAGAGGGGCGGAGTACCAGGAAACCACCTGGCCTCGCCACGCTCTGCTCTTCAGGCACATGGAAGAACAAAGCGCTACAGAGCCGAGTAGCTTCCTGGTGCTCCAACCCCTGATCCACGGAGGAATGACGCTGCGCTGCACTCTGCTCTTCCGATAGTCCACACAGAACAGTGCGGGGTGGTGGTGCTGGAGCAGGGGTAGCAGACTGGGGGGGGTGCCCCTGGGTGCAGCCCCTCAGGAACCTCCCTGAGCACCAGTTTGCTGGATGTATGAACAGATGGTGCCCGTTCTTACTGGCCGACATCTTCCCTGCATGTGCTCACTGAAGCCAGAGACATGCTAAGATGTGGCACACTTCTGAGAATGCAGGAAAACATTTCCGAGAACGGGACACCTTGAGAAATTCATGTGCTCACTATTGGACGCCAGTGTAGACTGCATGGGCCCTTCTGGTTCCCATCAACCATGCAGGTGGCAAAAAGGGCACAGCGGCAAACATACTTTACAGTGCCCCTTGTGCTGGCCAAACTTTGCTGGCTTAGCTTACGCCGGCCTAACGTAGTTTAGGATTGCCACACACACACACACACACACACACACACACACACACACACACACAC
>JAJKFI010000132.1:538910-575706 GCA_029204185.1 Lerista edwardsae | reverse complement strand
CACACACACACACACACACACACACACACACACACACACACACACACCCTCGGCCATCAGATTTCTGGGGAGAGGAGAATGGAACACGCTCTTAATGCCAGGACAGCCCTCCCCAGTTGCTTCCCACATTGCCACCCCACTCAGACGTCTTTCCCTCTTGCCTCGCCAGGAACCCACCAGCTCTGCATACTTCTTGCAGAGAGCAGCGAGTTTCTCCTCCGATGTACTGAGGGTGTTGAGAGTCTGCATCAGCAATGTGATCTCCTTGCCTGAAATACAAAAGGCATAGCAGAGGCCCTTTCAGGTCTCAGTGGAACGAAATGGACATGGAGTTTAAGAAGCTGGGACAGTTGTAGTTTCTGCAGCCCGAAATCTCTCCTTTTCAGGATGTGGATGAATGACTTCACTGAGCAAGGCTACTTGCAGGGGTGGGAAGAGCCACACTAGGTCCCCCTCCATCTCCTCCCACTACCTGCCCTCTGTGTTTCTCCAAAAGACCACTTTCTCAGGTCAGGAGCAGTTCACATAATGGTTTTACAGGCAAATATTGTCATGGGGCAAGAAATCTTCACAACTCCTCTGTGATACAGGAATAAGTCATCACAGAAGAGATACAAGAGTAACTTTATCCCCAGTCCCGAGGCACTGCAAGAGAGAGATTAATTAAGAGGAAACCCACTGTCAGGATTTTCCTGGATTACTCTCCTGTCATTTTATAAGCAAGCAACACAGCTAATCTGCAAAAAAAATGAGCCCCCCCGAGGATGCACAAACTAACCCCCTGCAGGTTGTCATTCAAAAGGCAAAGGAGGCCACAGCCACAGAAGGAGGAAGGGACATTTCTTCATTTGGGACGTTTGACAACCGGCCTTGGAATAGAGAATTTAACAATTCCCCTCCAGCACTCAACAATCTGGGCCAATTCCACCCAGAACACCCAACATGCAGGCAAGTGGCAGTTCAAAGAACACTGTGTAACGAAAGGGCCCAACAGAGACCTGTTCTGTCCTCAGAGGACATCAGGCAGTGGCATCAAGAGAGATCCAAAGGCCAAGGACAGATCCCTTCAGCACGGCATTACTCAGGACAACTGCATTTCGGATCCAGGCATCAACTGACTTAGGTCTAGGACAGAGGTCTCAAAACTGTGGCCCAGGGGCCAAATCTGACCAACCACAAGATTTTATCTGGCCCACAGCAACTTAAAACATTTGACATTTTTACTCATTATATATCACTTCTCAGTTTAAACACAGCATTTTTTTTTGTAAATGTCACATTTCTCTTTTGTTCTGAATTACATCATGCTGATTACAAAAAAAAAAATCCAAGTAAAACGTATTCATTCATTCATTCATTCAATACTGATTTTTTCCGCCCACAAAAAATCTGTAAAATATACGATGCGGCCCTCATACTGAAACGTCCAGAGACTGCTGGCCTAGGAGATGGGAAGAGGAGAGATCAGGTCTAGCAGGGGAAAAACCACCTACCCAGCCCCTTGGCCTTCTTCTTCTCCTGGGCTCGTTTCTGGTCCCGCTCACTGCCTTCCTCGCTGGGCCCTCTGGGCCCTTCTTTCTCCCCATTGATCTCCGGGCAATTCTGCTCCTGCTCGCCGTTCCTCGGGGACTCGCTCCGGCACTTCTCAGCCTCATCCAGCTCCACAGGCTCATGCTGCCCACTGTCGTCTCCTGGGCCTTCCTGGTTGGTGTCCCTGCAATACGTGCTCAGGATGTCCTCCAGCTGCCTGCTCAGCTCCTCAGACACGTCGCAGGTGGCAGGCTGGTGCAGGTGGGGCACAGCCTCCTCTTCAAGGAACCCTGTAGGCAGTAGGAGGTAGCAGCAGAAGCTTAACATACTATTTAACACGAGGATTAAAAGGGGTTATTAAAACCCTCCGTGAGTTTGAGAACCGCTGTAAGTGCTTGCAGGGGGGAGGGAATTGCAGCAATGCAATCGCTATGATTGCGTCACTGCTGGGCATAGATTGGGGCGGGGGGGGTCTTCCCAGTGCCAGTCCCAGCGTCCTTTTGGGTTGGGGAGCCCTGTGGACCCCTCTGCAGGACTCCCTCTGCATTTAAAAAGTTAAAAAAAACCAATTGTGACCCACTTCCTGGTCACAATTGTGAAACTGGAAGTGGGTCGCGATCTTTTTTAAAAAACACTTTTAAATGCAGAGAGAGCCCTGCAGAGGGGTCTTCAGGGCTCCCCAACCCAAAACGACGCTGGGGCAGGCACTGGGAAGACCCCCCCCGCCCCAATCTATGCCCAGCAGTGACACAATCATAGCAATCACGTCGCTCCAATTCCCTCACCCCCACCCCTTAAAGGGGCCCAGGGAGGGCTTTTCAGGCTGGGGTGTCGTGACACCCCAGTTTGAACATGACTGAACTAGGGGAAACAATCTGAACGTGCCTGGGTAAAGAAGAGGAGTGAACAAGAACAGAAGCACTGCTCCTTCTAAGGTGTGCAGCCACATACATGCCAGCAGAACTCCACGCAGTGCAGAGCTCAGCAAACCCGAAGTTCAGCAACAGATCACCACCAAATTTCTGGAGGCAGCAGTACGCCTCGCCACAAAAGGGGTCTGAGCAGCAGCATGAGCACCTTAAGGGGAATGTAGGAGGGAGGGTATTTTTTCGCTTTGTTCTTTTATGAGATTTAGGTGGGTAGTTAGAGTTTGTTGCTTATTGCCACAATGTACAAAACTGAAGTCTGCTACAGCTTATGCTGTAAGAAACTGGCTAGTCTTGCAGGTGATATAAAATTCAGTTTACTTTTTAAAAATATGCCTCTGTGGAAAGGGATATTGAGAACCGTCTCCCTTGGCAGTAGTAAGACAGTCCAAGCCTAAAAGCTACTCAGAACCAATAGCAGAGAACATAACCCAAGCCCAAAGATCAGACTTGGCATCAGGGCCACACAACCCCTGATCACACATACCCTCTTTCTTGCTCAATGGGGTCTCAGCGCTTCCCTCCACCAAAGGTTTTGAGTTGCACATTTCAGCTGGGTGCGGACATGCACCACTCGCTGTGGACACAACGGGAGCCTCCGCCACGTCACTGTCCTCCAACCCTAGGACGCCGCTCAGTTTGGAAGGACTGGCAGAGAGCAGGACTGCTTGGCTTTCCCCATCCTGATTCTTCATGGTACGTTCTCTTTAAAACCACTTTCAACAGGTTCTGATGGAGCAAAACACAATTAATTGCCATTAATGCAAACAGAAATCATCCCTTGCTTCGTACGGAAACTTCTGTTGTTACAGCTGCTCTTGAGCCAATCCTTAGTTTAGTGGCACATTTCACCACTACAGATTTGGAAACAAACACTCCTATCAACAAACATGACAACCCCACAGATTCAAGGATGCCTGAACCCCTTGGCCCTCCTCTCCCACAACAAAGGCAACATTCTCTCTCACGCTCCAGGGCACCACAACAGCAAGTGCTACCCAAGGACACTCCAGGTCCCTTCCTCAGTCTCCCCCACCCCAGGAAAACTAGGCTCCCTTTGCTTTTTAACGCTCCCTTGCGCATTTGCATCCTTCTTCTGCAGCCCAGACCCCTTCCCATGTCTGGTCCTCTCAAGGCACACCGTTGTGCACACAGCAACCCGGCTGCTCCTCACGTTGCCTTTTCCCACCCTCTGAGCCACAACTCCTGCAACCCTCAGGCCACTCCGTAGCTGGTCCACGCCCCTCCCGCTTCCTCTCCACTCACCAAGTCGAAGTGCATTTGCCCCTCTGCGCCACCGGGCAGGACACCCCAGGGACCCTCCTCGGGACTGACCTCTTACTACGCTCCCCCTCCCCCGGGCTGCTGCTGCTGCTGCTGCTGCTGCGCTCCATTCAGGAAGGCCCCCCGACGCCAGCCCCGCCTTCTACTCCCCCCGCCCCACAAGCGGGCCCCGGCTCCTCAACTCCAGGCACAATGACGTCACCCACCGTGCCCTGACGTCACGCGCCCCACCGCGCTAGCCAGGCCAGGGCGTCGCCCGAACCCGCCGGGGCGAAAGGCCTCCTCCCCGCCGTTTCCTGGGCCGCGCTCCCGCTCCCTCTTGCCGCCGCCGCTGATGGCTTAGCGGTTGCAAAAACTCAGCGGCGCTACAGGGAAGGGGCTCCGGCCCGAGCCTGCTGCGCATGCGCCACCAACCTCCGCCAGCCAATCAGCGGGCGGAACGGCGCTGGGCATTGTGGGACGGCCGGAGAAAAAGCGGCTCGCAAGGCGGGAGCCGGGACTGGACTACAACGCCCGGCATCCACCACTCCCGGGAAGGGCCAGCGAAAAACTACAATTCCCAGCATCGGACTGGGGCTTCAATCAAACCCCGGGTTATTGTCCCCAGCAGGGCGGGAACGAGTTTCTCAGGCTCTATTGTTCAGTACTGCCAAAGCCAGGGAGCCTCATAAACTAGTATAGAGGTGTTCATCATCATCCATCTCTCTTCTATTTCTATAGGGTCTGTCTAAATTGTAAGGCCCGCGGGGCAGAGCCATACCCTATGTCAAAATTAAATGTTCTGGGCCTTCCATTTAATTTCTTTAAACTTCTGAACATTTTATTGATTATATTTCTATCATTGTGAGAATCAGCTTAACTTCTTCAGGGGCAAAAACAGGATAAAAATCTGCAAATAAAATAAATACATGGATGGATGGCAGTATACATGCAGCCAATCTGCAATTGCGGGGTGGGGAAGTAGGATAAAACAGGTAACATCTTTGAGAAGCAGGTCTGAAACTTGGGTGCAGCTGCCTGCAAGAGCTAGGAAAGTGCACAAGCCCACAGCTACGAGGATGACTGCATTCTGAAGGAGACACCTGGAGAGATGGAGGCTCTGTAAGTGTCTCAAGGAATCGTCGTAAAAATCTCATTGAACAATGGATTTAAATTTAGCCAGACTATGTAAACTAATTTGAACCTTTGAGAAAAGCAGTACATACAGTATATGCTTTTAAATAAACTAATAATAGCATAGTTTGAAAGCACCTAAAAATGCAAGTAAATAGGTACCACTTTGGTGGGAAGGTAAATGGCGTTCCGTGCACTACGGTATATAGTCATGCTGGCCACATGACCACGGAACCTTGTCCTCGCACAAATGCTCTACAGGCTTAGAAACGGCACCACCCCCTACAGTCTGTCATGACTAGACCATTCAGTTGTGGGGAAACCTTTACCTTGTATGTTTAAAGCATACATACTGCAGTTTAAAGAGTCAAAAGTCCTTCCCATATCTTCAATGTATGGATTTGTTTAGGAAATGTTTTGGTTTTTTACATGTGCATTAGATAGACAAGCAAAATGAATACATGCACCCTTCTTGTAACAACCACTCTGTGAAGCCGGCTAGCAGAGCTTTATCAAGGGGAGATTCAAACCAGGGGCTTCCTGATCCAGAGATCAATGTTTCTCATATACAGTACAGTACGTGAGGAGGTGTAAGGTAAATGGAACCACATTCCATTCCCTACGCCCAGGTCATTTGCACACTCTAATTTGTCTAGATACGGGGTTAAAAACCAGACTCATTGCTCTAATAAAATGACATTATCTAGCATTGCCATGAAATGTGCTCCCACACCTCTTCCCTCCCCTCCCCGGCTTTAAAAAAGCAGAGTGGAAGAGGACGTTTGGAGGAAAGGGGCCCCATTTAGCACAGCACTTCAGCAGCTGAGTAGCTCGGGGGCCTGTCCTGCAGGACTTTACTTCTCTCTGCCATTAGGAAAATCAGCTTCAGCACAACATGCCTGTATGTAAGGAAAGAGATAGCCGTTGTGGGGAACGTGAATCTCATACATTTGGCTGGGCAAATTAGGGAGACTAGGCCAGTCAATATGTCATTAGACCTGGGACTAATTCTAACAAAAGGTCTGTCAACTGTTCTTGTCAGTACTAGGTGTACTGAGTGACAGGAAAAAACTTTACCAAAACTGGACAAACGGAAGTGGGTTATTTTCAAGATGGCAGCCGCAAACCATGAAAATCGGCCAAAATCATGTAACTGTGTTATTTTTAAGCTTAGAACTTTTTTTCTTTTTTCAAACTCAAGGTTTTTTTTTATGGTCAAGTAATTCATTTTAACCAATTACTTGGTCCATGGGTTGAAGATTGGATTCCAAAGTAATGAGCATTGCAGGTACAACACCAGTCATAACAAATACCAAGTTGTATGTTTTTATTATAATACATTTGAACTGAACTGTTTCCTTTTTAAAAAAACTACATATTCAACAAAGAACCCCATAAACTAGGTTAAGAAAACTGCAGCAATATGCAGATAAAACAGTAACTCCTTAATTTTCTATTCACCCTCATCACTGCCCTCTAGGTCACCTAACACCTGGTTGTCACAATTCGTAACTTGACACGATCTACATACAGAACTGCATGGAAGTCCGTATGTTCTGCAACTGCAGCGGGTACCACTGCGACCAGTTTTACAACTGCAGTGTATAATTTGCAGTAGACTGTCTGGTGCAGCACTAATATCACACATTACTGGTACAAGTTCACCGCCACCAGGTTTCCAACCCCAGTCCACAGGATTCATTTCCTTAGCCATATCCATCCAAATCATGGTCTGATAGTAAACCCTCAGACAATGGAATTTTGTGGAAGACTCAGCTGGAGGCAGGCGTTCTGGATTCTCAAACGATTTGGCTGTGACGACTTTCTTGGTGAGTGTCTGGTAACACAAGGCTGCCAAAGAACTGTTGCTGTTGCCACCAAAAATAACAGCCATCGCTTGACTGCCAAGACTTACTATGTCAGTGGGGTTCTTGCCTGGTAAAGTGAATGCAGTTGCACAGGATTGAAGGACAGAATCCCCTTTTAAAATTTTGTGGAAAACTGCTTTTTTTCCAACCCCAAAAATACGCGAGTTGGAATCACATCCTGTGAATGCATGAAGGAATAACAACTGTGCACATAACTCACTGCCCAGAGTAGACTTCAAGTAACTTATGTTGTACACTTTTGGAATGCCTCGTGACTGGCAGTACAGTGGATTGCCATTCACTTCTGCGTAATGTAGCAGAAGAATTAACAGGTCAGTATCCTCCCCAATGAGCGTGGTGGAATGTTCCTTGGCACTATTTACTGCGGCCTTTGAAATGTCCACATCAGCGTCACCTTGTGCTTGAAAAACCACACAGCCTCTCGTCACCAGTTCTTCAGTGATTGATTAGTTGGTGTTTGTTGCATCCTACTGAAAGGAATTCTTCCTGCTTCCCTTTGAATTCAGTATCAGTTGTGAAGTGAACAACTGGATAATTAAAGTTTTTATGCCTTCGCTTGTGTGTGTTATCCTTTATTGAAGGTCGTGCATCATATCCATCGAACACTACAGTTGCCAACCCATACTGTTTAACTGTAAAGTCTGCATATACCTTTGCTATTTTGCTGTATATGTCTCCCTTTTTCCACTTCAACTTCCTTATCAAGTAGCCTCCGTCAATAACGTATCTTTGCGTGCTCGGAACAGCATCTGGTATTTCCATTGATGCTTCATTTTTACAATGCTCATCAATGGCACGGGCTAATTGCGGTTTATCGGCCTTTCTCAGAATGTGGTTGTCCTCAAAAAATGATGTTGGGTAAGTTCATATCTCATCACCTCCTCCAGATCTAGTTGTCCTGTCCTGGAGACGACAAGAAATAGCTGGAAGAGCAAGCCAGGATCAATGCTTCTATCTGGAGCAACAGTGACAGCAGATGAGGTACTCAGGGTTTTTGCTTTGTCAATTCTCTTAAAAGCGTAGGAAAATACATTTTGCCCAAGCATTCTTTGCACTGTGTTTTACCTGCAATGCTCATTACATTGGAATCCAATCTTCAACCCGTGGACCAAGCAATTGGTTAAAATGAATTACTTGACCATAAAAAAACCTTGAGTTTGAAAAAAGAAAAAAGTTCTAAGCTTAAAAATAACACAGTTACATGATTTTGGCCGATTTTCATGGTTTGCGGCTGCCATCTTGAAAATAACCCACTGCCGGTTGTCCAGTTTTGGTAAAGTTTTTTCCTGTCACTCAGTACACCTAGTACTGACAAGAACAGTAGACAGAACTTTTGTTAGAATTAGTCCCAGGTTATGGGTTTTTTTCCCCTAAATTGACTGGACTAGACGGTGTTGAGGCACTGGAAAATTCCTCAGACCATTCTGATGTCTAAATCCACCAGTATTTGCACGCAAAGGTACTCCTAGTCCAGGAGATGTCAGTTTGCCTCCTTACCAAGCACAGGATCCTGGTCCACCTTGAGTTAGCCATGATGCCTGAATGCTGCAGAAAACCAATGGGACAAAGCACGACTAACCGCCTTGAAGAGAAACGGGACTCTCAGCAGCCCCCTACCCAACTTTCCAGCACTGATGCAGCTGTGCCAACAGAGCACGTATTGCATTGGGGAGGGGGCACTAGAGAGGCCTCTCAAAGCAAGGGAACATTTGAAGAACTCTCATTCACATGCACTTGGCAGGGTGCTTGAAGGTGCCAACACACGAGAAGCTACAGCTCACTAAGGGCACAATCCTAACCAACTTTCCAGCACTGACACAGAATGACCACCTGTCCAGGACTCACCAGAAGCGATGTCATGGCTGGGTGCGTGTCACTGTGATGCCAGAGCGCCTGCTGCTTTCCTGGAAAGCGGCAAAAAGCTAGGTTATTTCTCAGCCACATTCCAAAAGCAAAGTGAATCAGAAAGAAAGAAAATACTATTTACAACCTTGACACCATGCAAAGACCCCACAGGGCCATTTCCTCTCTCAATGCTCCACTTTCTCATACAGGCAAGGGTGGCGCATGACAGCCTCCCAGCTGTTTTTGAATCAAGGCAGACTTCCAGCCCTGAGAAGCCGCCCACTGTGCCATGACCCAGCAGCTGGAGCACCAGCTCAGACACAGGAGACTGGCAATGGGCTCCGGCTCCCAGCCATGTCAGCCTAGAAACAGGCCCAGCTGGGCTTCACTCAGCCAGTGAACAAGAACCCCACACAGGGCTGTTGAGAGATGCTTCAAATTGGCAGATTAAGTCACGCAGCAACATTTAGAGGGGCAAAAGAACTTCACTCCATGCACATTTGGATTGCAGTTGTTGAATGCACAGATGTAGTTTATTAGGTTTTCTTGGCATTCTTTTTTTTAACAATGAAGAGCAAATCTCTTACAAAATACAGCCCAAGGCTTCAAACCCAACTTTCCACCTGCCTGAATGTCTCTGTTCTTGAAGGCTTTTGAGAACCCTGACTTCAAACTTTGGAAAGCAAGCAGGGTAGGGGGGAAAAGAGGGATGTGTGCATACGTAAGACACTAGAGACACCTGAAGGGCCCTCCCCTGCCCCAAAAACAAATTGATACATTTCTCCCCTCACCCCCGCCCCCCAGCCAAATGCCTGCTGTAATCACCATCCAGCCTTCGCCAAATAAACGCTTCCTGGTAAGGGGAGCTCAGCCAGCCTGTCTGCTCCTTCAATAGGGAAAACAAGGTAACACCAAAAGGGCTTCATGTTTCAAGGCAGGCCTGCCATACGGTATCCTATTTATAAACCTTAGAAGAATGTGACCATTTCCCTCACCTTGAAGACCAAATTAGGCAAATTTGTGTGTATATAATATATAAAAAATACAGAGCTTTGACTTTTTTCATTCTGAAATAAAATGTACACAAGGGTGGTGAGCAGGAGGTAATTCTGAGAGACACGAGCTATTCGACCACTTGGAATGGGGGACAGACTATGTGCCAAGTGTAGGTACTCCCCCTCCCCCACAGAAAATCCATCAGATCTGTCCCCACCCCAGCCATTCAAGAATAAAAAAAGACACCCACAAACCAAAAGGCTTTGACAAGTGTTGCCATTTTTTCAAGTAAAGAGGCAAGATGGGGTTTCTTCCTCCAGTCCAACACCTTGGTCAGTAGCAAAATGTTAAGTGAAGCCCCCACTCCGGGCAGCTGTGCTTCAAGTCCTCTTGTGCCTCCCCCTTAGACTGGGGTTTCAGGGGCCGAGGGGAGGGGTCCTGCTGCTGGACTTGAACATTACAGCCAGTTCAGAATGAGAGAATAGTGTCTCCCCACCCACCCCACCCCAAAAGGGTAAAGTCTCTCAGTATGGTGTGGGGTTATTCAATGATTCCTGCATCTGAGTACAGGAATGCATCTTTAGCAATGGGATAGGGGGCTGGGGGGGGGGGTTGCAGCAGCAGCAACTTGGCCCATCTCTCTTTCAAGGTGTGGTTTGGCAAGAGGGTTTCCAAAAACAAAAAATGTGTGGGCCGAAGGGGTGCTTTTGGCAGATTAAGAGTCCAACAAAAATTAAGATGTGCAAAAAATATTTTTAAATAGCTGAACATAAGCATCCAGGATTAGATTCCTTGGTTATCATGTGTGTCATTCTGCCTTCTCCCCCTGAAGAAGTCACCTGTCAAGTACCCGAGTGAGGTGTAGGGGAAAAACCACCACAAAAGAGGGAGGACACACACTGGAAGGTGTGTCTGGTTCACCTCTCCTCTTCCCTCCACCTCAGCACCTGCTTTTGACAAGCGTGTGCAGCAGCAAAAAGGAAAAAGAAACATGTTTCCTGCAAGAATCTCTCCTTTCCCACGAGAGTGAAGCAAGACTGACAGGTGTCAGTGAGAAAGCGGCTTTGGAGCAGGTGGAGCGAGCACTTTGCAGCCGCCCTTTGCCTGGCAGAGGAGAGAGCAGCCGCCGGTGTGTGAAGACTCTGCAGGCCCCTCTCCAGAGAAGTCCCGGCATCCGTCCGCCCCGCACACTCGACACAGGTGGCTATAGCTGGTAGCCTTCCATGGGGGCTTCTGGCTGCTGGAAGATGAACTGCTGCTGGGCCTCGTCGACCTGGGGCGCCAAGGTGGGGTCGTCATCCTCAATGCCGAAGTAGTGCTCAATCAGGTCAAAGGCCTTCTGGTAGATCTCCTGGTTCTCGTGGCTCTGGAGGAACTCGATCTTGTCCAGGCCTGGAGGAGGAAAGGCATCCATTACCATCTTGCATTCTTTACTGGTTTTGCAATCAAATGCACAGCACAGCAGAGAAAGGAGACCATGGCTCATCCTTGTTTACAGATGACTGAATGTGGTTGAAGTTTCAGTGGCAAGTTGGACATTCAGGTTACCATGAGCTACAGAGCCCAAGTAAGTGCAGAGCAGAATTTCAATAACAGTCCTATGCAAACTGGTTTTGCTGTGTGCAAAGATAGCCTGGTGTATATGGAATGTTTGTTATGCAGATGCCCTATCACCAGGCAGAGTGCTTTACAAAGAGGCTAAAGTTTCACTCTGTGGATCAGAATTCAATACATGCAGGACAGATGAAAATATGCACTTTTTCAGTCACAAGTAGTTGGGCTCAATGGCAACAGGGTATAAGGCAGGGGTGTGAAAACTCATAGTGGGCCAACATTAACATTCATGGCACCAGCTGAGGGCCAGAAACCAAGTCATCAAGCAAGCAATGACCAGAAATAAGCACTTTATTCCAGAAATAAGCACACTGCTCCATGAGGCAGGGAAAGTATTAGAAGGAACACTGTTTGGCAGAAATGGTGCTGCTGAAAGGGCAGCTTGTGGACAATTGGGCTCTCCATAGCATGAAAATATGATCAAGATTGGCATGTTTTCTCTCGTCATTTGCAGCTCCTAGGTGAGAACAAAGTGCTTATTTCCTGTCATTTCCTGTTTAATGATGTCACTTCAGGCCCTCAGCATCCACAATGAATGCTAACCGGTCCTCTGTTTGACACCACTGGTCTTAAGTAACAAAAAGTAGATTTTCTTAACTCAAAAGAAGGTGTTAGTGTCCTTCTCTAAGTGGCCTGAGAGAGAGAGAGAGAGACAACAGTAGTGACCAAAATTGTGGCAATTGTGATTGTCAGAAATAACATCATCATGTTATATACTGTATCAGTGGTTCTCAAACTTTTTCACACTGGTATCCACTTTTTAAGAATGACAATCTGTATGGACCCATCGAAAGTGATGACATGGCTGGATGGACCATCATTATAATGCCAGAGCATGCTAATTTCCTGAGAATGCAAAAAATCCCATTTAAAAAAAACCCATTTTTTAAGGGGGTGGATGGTATGGGGGGTTGGGGGGATTGTTGGGAACTTAGTGTGTGTATTGGTTTGGTCTCCGGGTGTCAGTGAATTTCGTTGTGTAACAAAATGACAATAAATAATAATAATAATAATAATAATAATAATAATAATAATAATAATAATAATCCACATAGCCCTCCCCCTTTCCAGCATCCCATCTTCCCATATTATTATTATTATTGATTTCTACCCCGCCTTTCTGCCTGAAGGCACACAAGGTGGCTTACAACATTTAAAAGGCAATACAGCCACAATATACACAATTAAAACATAATAAAAACAATGTTTAAAAACAGTTAAAATTCATACTTTCCATATGGCTGCTCTAGGTGCTTTGCAACCCATCTGAAATTGGCTCCTGACCCACTGGTGGGTTCAAATCCAGTTTGGGAACCACTGTTATATATCATTCAGTGTGTAATTTAAGGCAGGTTTCTTTCATTACATTCTTACTGAATTATCTGTGTTATATCAAAAGCCAAACAAAACAAAAAACACAACTCACTTACGTAACAAAAAGTAGATTTCCTTAACTCAAAACTGACCAATGACACTGTGTTCTGAGAGCTAACAAGATGTTATTATGATACAGCATAGAACCAATAAGTTATTATATCAGTTCCCTTTTCCATGTATCAGAACTAATACTAGAATTCTTATTCAGTTGTATAAGTGTCAAATTGGCCATTGTTTTGTTGGTTACTGATTTGCTGGGTGACCTGTACTTACATAAATGAAGTTAATGGGGGCGACACTATATGTTATCTCACCGTTTATGTCAACCCTAGTTGATGTCACTGGTGGGAAGTTTGGGTGGTGTTGGTCACTGGCTCAGATGACTTTTAAGGTGGATTCTAAATATGGTGGACTATCATCTATCAGCGGTCATTAACCATGATGGCTACCTTGAACCTCCAGATGCAGGGGCAGGATGTCACAAAGTACTGTGTGCAGAGGAGCAATAGCAAGGGAGGGTGCAGACATTCATCCACTGCTTGTGGGGAAATATTCACTGCATTCATTTTCTGGCCAGGATTACTCTTCTTTTCATGTCATGACTATCACCATCTCAGCCTCACCTCCCAGGGTGTGGGTTGTCAGGATTGTTGTGAGGACAAAAGAAGTGGAAGAACTATGCACGCCCCCCCTGAGCCCTTGGAGGAAGGGCGGGCTAAAATGTGCAGGAATAATTTTGCCGTGGTGTGTGTGTCAAAAATGTAAGGGCTCCAAGAGTCAAACGACGGAGCTACGCCACTGATGGGAGAGCACCACTATCATGTGCGTCCTCCTCCTTCAGCTGCGCCACTTCGGACAAGCAGGGTGCCCTCCAGTGTCTTCCCCTCCCCAAGCGGGACATTTATCCCCCATCCTCTTAAAATGGGCAATGAAGGGGACAGCAGCCCACAGAAGCTTAGGCCGCAATACGTTTGTTGGTCCTTAGTCACGGGATTCTTCAACCTCTACTGAGATTATTCACAAACCCACAACAGGCCAGTCCATTTGGGGAAAAGACTTTCAAAAGGTTCTCTTGGAACATTTTTATCCCTTGGCCAACTTTGCCAATTGTATTTTGCTCACATCCCTCTTTCATTTTCCTACACAGTTTTACCATGCTATGCATTTACCATGCTATGTGAAGGCTGCTGGCCAAGAAGAGGCACACACATGTCCAAAAATACACTCCATGACCCTGGAGGACGGCTGTGCGTGTCGGCGCCAACTCACCATAGGCCTCCTCAATGAGGCTGCAGTAGGGGTTGATGCCTGAGCCACACTGCTTGGCCTCCTGCTCACCCAGCCGCAGGATGTTCTCCAGGCCGTTCAGGGCCACTTGGACTATCTTGGAGTCCATCACTGTCAAGAGGTCACAGAGGGGCTTAATGCACCCCAGGTTTACTAAGTATCTGGGAAAGAACACACACATTCAGAACACCAACATCTGAACCAAAGCACCACATTACTGGGCTAAAGCGTGACTCACACCATGCAGAGTTCAGAGCTTGAATTTGTGCGGAGATGCAGGGCCTTGCATGTGCTCAGGAGACCGGGGTTTTGGCCCCAGCTGTCCACTATCCTGCATTTCAGAGTCCCTGGGTTAGGGTTGCAAGCCGTGAGAATGGCTAAAGCACTCTACGGGGAATGCAGGAAACGTGAAAGGTTCTGGGGTGCTCAAGTTTCAGCATTGTAGCAAGTGAGAAAAGCATCCTGGTTGTCCAGTGTTTTCTCCAACCAAAACGTAGTCCTTGTCTGATACTAAAGTTATTCACCACCACCACCCGCCTGTTCTACACTGAAGGACATTTGTCACTGCCAGTAGGCAGGAAGTTGCACCCTTGGCCACAGCAGTCCCAACAGCAGACTAGCCTGCCAGATAGTCATGCCCGGATTTTGCAGCCTTGTTCCACGCAGCACATGCACTGAGCAAAACACACTTGTGTCTCATTGACAAGAGCACGGCCACGGGAAAAAGTGTCCACTGTAAGAGATCAGTAAGGTCTTGCAGCTTGGATGCAGCCATGGGAGAAACTGTACAGCAGGCAACAAGACACTAGACAGGCAGCACAGGCAGGGAGGAGCGGTGGAGCAGAGCACGCCTGCATGGGCCTTCCTGTCTTCTCTGGGCCAGCTATCCAGCTCCGCTGGGAGCAGCAGAGGCAGGACTGCACACCGCTTTGTTGTCCCAGACCAAACATTCCACACAGAGAATTCAACAGCCTCCTAAGGCACCAAGTGAACAGATCTGCCTTCCCAAAAATTAGTCAGGGCATAAGCAAGCCGAGGGCCCCAGCAGGCCCCATTCAGAGACACTCCAGACCAGAGCTCTGAAGCCTCACAGCCGTGCGCACGGCCAGAGCACCTGGTCTTCCAGGGAGACGGGGAGGGAGGGGCCGAGGGGCCAGTAAGGAGAACAGCCCCAACCTACTTGATCTGCTCAGAGGTTCCTCCCGACGTGGCATTTGTGATCGCCCAAGCGGCCTCTTTTCTCGTACGGAATTCGGCCTTCTGCAAGATCTCAATCAGCACTGGGAAAATATTGGCATCTATGACGGCCTGAGAGGGCAGAAGAAGCGGCAGCAGCACACACTGAGAGTCCTCCTGGGAGTGGCCTCCACCCACTCCACTCCACCCCCCCCCCCCCCCCCCCTCCCTCCCCCCCCTCCCTGAACCCCTCTGGGGTGGGCTGCACAAGCAAATGCACACCCTGTCTGAGAAAGCAATACAAGCGCAAGGCCTCTCGGCCTCCATCGAGTGTCATGATCCTTGGGATCTGGGCCCCCAGGGGCAGACTCCCTTGGCTTTTGTTTCAAGTTATTTTCAGGGCTGCACTCTGGGAGGGCAAGACCGGCTGCCAACTCTGCGTATCCTTCCTTTGAATAGCAGGCCTTAGTTTAAGGCAAGTGGCGGGAAGCTACAGGATGCCCAGGTGTGCTCAAAATGGCACTTGGAGAACAGAAATGGGAGGGGGGGGGAGAACAGCCGTTTACAGCAGATAGAAAAATGATGTCCAAAAATGATGTCCAAATCCCACCCACCTGAATTTGTCTGCAACACTTTGCAAAAGGATGCTTTTTGGAAAAAGCAGCAGAGTCCTAGAGGAACGCTACAGGCGGCGACAGGGAGAGCATTGACAGAAGTGGACAAGAGAGGGAGAAAGCCAGACGCCGCTTCCTGTCAGTGGTCTCGCCTTTAGCGTTCCTTAGCAGCTGCGAGTCTAGCAACGACTGCTTCCTTTTCCAAAGCGCACCCCTTTGCAGACCTGCTTCCTGCCAGCACAGCAACTACAGCACAGAGTTTGCGATCTGCAATTTTGGGCATCCGTGCGAGCAGGAGGACACGTCCCTCGTGGATCCAGGGGCAAGCCTGACCCTTAAACGTTAAACTCAGCAGGATCTTCCTCCGCTCTCTTTCCAGGCCATGCAATCAAAGTGCAATCCGATCGTGGCTCCTCCGGCACACAAAAGCATTGCACCCTTCTTGCTGCTTCTCTGCTAGAGAAGGGAACTTATGAAGCCGTCCAGGAGTAGGCCAAAGACGTGAGCCATTGCTTGGTTCCTGGAGATGGTGACTCGTTGGACGTTGCACCCCTCCCCAGCAACATTTCCACCAGACATTTAGCAGCCACCTACGCGTGCCATCCTAGATCTGACCGTTACAGTTGAAGTTTTCCTCTACACTTTTCTTCAACCTCAATCCCCCTCACTGAACTGCTTTTTCCTACAGCATCTCGACAGTCTTGCCCCCGGGCTGCTGCCAAACCTGGAGCCAGCAGCATCACTCAAACCAGGACTGCAGGCAGGCAACCCATTCCTAGGCTCCTAGAGTCTCCCCCCTCCCCCTTGCCGAAATCAGCTACTTGGTGGCAGGTTAGAGGGCATGAATCAAGGAAGTCCACCCTGGGCAGGAGGCTGCACTGGCACCTGTCCAAGGTCCTAGCAGGAAGGCTGGTTCTGGCCTCTGCTTCCAAGAACGCTGTGATGGCTCCTCAGTGCAGTTCTGGCATGGAAGCCCTACCTGTATTTGAGCCCTGTTGCCCGCTGTGACATTCGAGATGGTCCAGCAAGCCTCTTTCCGGATGGACTCTTTGGGGCTGCTGAGGAGGTGAAGGAGGCAAGGCAAAGCCGAGCAGTTCAGGATCACCTGGGAAAGCAAGAAGAGCCGTCAGCCGAGCTTCCTCCACCTGTCAGAGGACGCAAAGCTCCACCAGTGTGAAAAGCACACCAGTCCAAAACCTTTGGCAAGTCCCAGAAGCATCCCCAAGATAGAGCACATGAATATTATTGCCCCCCCCAAATTAAACTGGTGCTTGCTTTTGGGCAGGGACAGGCAGCCAGGGCCATTCTTTTGTTCTGCCACAAGAGTGATTAAACTGGATCGTCTCCAGACACAGCACCCCCCACCCTCTAGATAACTGCAGGAGTTTGTCAGTTGTATGTTCTCAGCATCCAGACTCAGCCCCATCCTGTCACCTGGGTCTGGATGTCATCGCCGGTCACAATATTGCCAACAGCCCGCAAAGCTGGGGACGCCACCTTGTAGTCACTGTGCCTGTGGAGAGAGGAAGACCCAAGATGCAAATCTTGTGCTGCAGCCGCAGGAGGAACAGGCCAAGTTGAGCTGGGCTTTTCTCAAGAGACTCAGATCCAGGCTGACAGACACACCCCTGCACGGTTCCCTACTCCAAGCCACAGAGTGCCGTCATGGGCAACAGCAGAGCCAGACCGCATTACAATCCCACAGTCTTCCCTCGACACCCACAGTGCGGCAGTCAAGAACAATAATCATAATCAATGGTATTTATGTACTGCTTTTCAACAAAGTTCACAAGGTGGTTTACAGACAAATCAAATAACTAAACTGTTCTGCATGTTTTAATACACACTGGGGAAGCATTCAGACAAGGGCAGTTGCCAACTCTAGGAGCCAAGTAGCGGTTGCAAGCTTGGGATTTCCATGACCAAACACTCAACTCTCTCTACTGTCCTGGCAGGGTCTGCAGATCAGAGGTTCCCAACCTTCAGGAGCCACGGACCACCAAGGCAAAAATGGGAATCACTGCGGAACACACGCCGCTGCACACAAAAAACACAATTAAATTTGGTAGTCTGTGGGGGAGCATTTGGGAAAATGCTGGAAGTCCCAGCTGCGGCCGGTCCGCTGTCTGCCTTCTCTGGTGGTCTGCGAGAAAGTGTCTTGCGAGCGAGTGTTCCCCCACAGGCCACCGAGGGGGCAGAGAAGAGACTCCCGCAACCGGGAGTGCCAGTGCCAGCTGCAGGCAGCCCGATCTCCACCCTCTTGGGTGGTCCAGGGGGGAGCAGTCGCTCAACGAGACGCTGGGAGTGATCAAAAGGGACTCTCCCCCCCCCCGACCTCGCAGACTACAAGGTTGGGAGTCAATGTATTCGACTGTCAAATGCTGCTTCTGCCCCACATCCCTCCATCCTGGCCTGTCCTCTGGCATTTGGAGTTCTGCCACCTCAACCCCACTTTGCCTCCAAAAATTCCTGCTGCGGCACATATGCAGGGGACGCTCCCCTAACTCCACTTGGGGTCTGGTGCACATGCAGTGCTTCCAAAATTGTCATTAGGAATGCGGGAATGCCATCATCGCTGCACACTGCGAGTCCTCACAAGGACTATGAGGACTATGAGAACAGTGGGCAGCCTTGCTTAGAACCAATGCACTCCAGGCTGGAAGCGCCAAGGGGAAACCTGAACCTCCCCACCTTCAAACTGCTGAAGGAAAAGCAGAAGCCGATGCCACTCTGTTGGGATATTGAAGGAAGGCCCTGGGAATTTACAGGCCTGAATGGAAAGGCCTATCACTAGGCCTTGCAGACCAGCAGTAAAGTGCTAAATCATTCTGACTCTGCTTTAGCAGATCTTTAATGAGATCATGTGATCTCGGGTGGAATGTTGGAGACTATTTAATCAGGCCCAGGAACACTTGTTGCTAGTTCTGCTTTCTGTTTCTCCCTGTGTGTGTTGCTGCTGCTGGACTTGCAGAAGTTGTTTGCAGAACTTGCTGGAGCTGCTATTTGAAAAGCTTTACTGTATCTGTTATTTGTTTGCTGTTCTTTGCTGCAAGAAGCCTACTTCTGGAAATACAGAAGTTCTTCCTACAGCAATTGTCTAACTGATTTCTTACTGGAGCTCTGCAACCTTGGGACCTTCCTAAGCCTCACAGCTATAGTTTGCTATGTGCTATCATCACACTCCATGCCGTTGCCCAAACTGCCATGGTCTTGGCAGCACTCATGTACACCAGCGGTCTCCAAACGACAGCCTGGGGGCCAAATCCAGCCCACCACAAAATTTTGTCCGACCACAGCAACTTTTTTTGTTAGGGCATTTGCTAATGTTTGACATTTTTCTCATCATGTATCATTTCTGTTTAAATATGGCATTGTTTCTTTATAACTCTCCCATTTCTCTTTTGTTCTAAATCATGCTGATTACAAATACAGATCCAAGTAAAACATTCATTCATAAAACTGATTTTTCTTCAGCCCACAAGAACGTGTAAAACACACGGTGCGGCCCTTGTACTGAAACATTTGGAGACCTTGATGTACACCAACATTCCCGTCCTCTGGATGAATGGAAACCACTCCAGCCACACGAGCAGCTAGATGGTTGATGGTCAGGAATGCAGCTGCCAGGGCCAACGTGTCACCGTCCCGCCCAGGCAAGCGCAGAACTTGGGGACAGCAGCACAGGGAAGGCACTCTCTCGGGTTTTGCTCCAAGGCCATTTTTTACCATTTAACAGTAGCTGCTCTGGGCATCTCCAGCTTGGAGAGGACGAGCAGAACAGCAGCGAGCAAGACGGACTCTGGTCTTCCAATGCAACTCCCGCCAGGGGCTGAACACTCACATTAGCAACTCCACCAGCCGCCGACACACTCCGGAGTCTATGACGGCCTGGATCTTCTCATTGGGGCCGTCTGACAGGTAGGAGAGGGCCCAGCATGCGTCTGCCAGCAAATCGGAGTCACTACTGAAGAGTAACCGTGACAGGACCGGCAAGCAGGACGAGACCTACCAAAAAGCAAAGCCATAACAGCCAGTGAAGCCCTCCAGAGACAGTGGCCAGCAGCCCACCACACTCAAGTATAACTGGGAAACTAAACCGCAGACCCCCAAGCCGTTGGCAGCAGAATCGCTCAGCTATCAGTAGGGGCGGTTTTTTCTGTGACCAACACAGAACACTGAATAATGATAATTTCTACTCAAGACGCTATATACATTTAGCTCAAAATGCAAACAACACTTTTGATTACTTTTGACGCAGTTCAGAAGAATCCACAAATAGTTTTCATTAAGGAGGAGGGGCACATGTGTTCATAGTTCACAGTGCACGCTGGGGCGACGTTAATGGAATGCGGAAGTAGTAAGCAGCTATTTCTCAATGCCCCAAGCAGCAGCCAGAGTGCAGCACGGGAATTTTTGAGCAGGTCGTTTCTGGCTGGGGTGTGCCAGAAACTGCTTGCCCTCTTCTTGCTTGCCAGCCAGCCTGGGCTTATATCCCCTCTCCCGTGACAGCTGATTTACCGCCTTCCCCATTCCTTGGCAGGGAGAGTGTTAAAGTTCAAAAATTCATCAAAAAATGAATTTTGATGGGCCTTGTATCTCCCAGGCGCTGGCTGTGAGTGCCACTGACCTTTGATCTAGGGACTGGAATGCTCCAATCTGCTAGCAATTGTTTGGGCCAAGTCCTTTTGCAGTTTGCACCTCTCCAGGCAGCAACTGTAATGGAAACCTTCCAGGAGAATGCAGGACACACTTCCTTGGAAGGAGGCTGCACTGAAATTAGGGGAAGTTCCAAATGCAACTGAAAATGAGATACTTTGCAAGTTGTACTGTATACCGAGACATTTATACCTGATCGTAGGACTGGACAGTGAGTGTGAATGGCAATTTACTGTTAATTTGCTGTGAGATAAATGTGATCCAGTTCTTGTTCCACAATAGTGAGCTATTTTCTCTCTCACAAACATATATTGTGCTTTATTGCACTGTTAGTACAATTTGCAATTTAAGTTTGGATAAAGACACATAATACCGCAATTCGCTGTTTTAATTAAGAAATTTTGGAAAAAACGTCACCAAAAAAACCCCTACCTATCAGTATCCAGACACAACCAGGATCCCCATTAATTGGTCAGGTGAGACCAATTGAGTTCTATGGCTGTTTGAACCAACACGCTTTGCAACACAACAGGCGTAAACTGTGGTCGCCACGGCTAACCACGGTGCCCACCCCTCTTTGCTTGAGCAGCAGCACTTTTTGGGTCTCCACGCAAGGAGTCACTGCTCCTGCAGGTGTCCAGCAGGGACTTGGCAGCACCAGCATCCGGGATCAGAGACACGGCCGTTGTATTGGGAAAGGGAGCCGTGCGGGACCTTGCCTGCTGCTGTGCCGGCTTCTGGCTGCAGACGGTTTGGGCCCCCCCCCCACTCAGAAGGACTAGGAGCCCCACCCCAGAGGTCAACCGGCACATTCCACACAAGGTGCAGAGCACTGCTCCCAAAGGAGCCACGCCATGGCCAGACCAGGGGCAGCACTGCACAGAGGCACCTTCTCACCTTCTCAAATTCGGGGGGTGGGTTTTTCCCTCTGCACAGGTTGGAGAGCGCCCAGACGGCATTCCGCGTCATTGTCAGCCGGATGGACTTGGTGAGGAGTCTGAGGGCAGACAAAGGCAGGCATTTCACCCCCAGGACGTGTTCTGGCAGCCTCACTCAAGCAGGGCTCCCTCCCACCCTTCTCCAGCAGGACTGGCAGGCGCTCGCCAGAGCTTCCAGCGAGGAAGTCTTTCAAGCCCTGTCTGGAGAGAAGAAGCGGGGACTTTCGGCATGCAAAGTGGGGCACAGTCCCCAAGCTGAGTCCTCTCCCCAAAGCGCTGCAGCTTAAAATCACAACACTTCCCTCCATCCCCAGGCGGCTGCATGGCGTGTCTACTGCTCCGCAGCACTTCTAAACACCTGAGCTCTTGCAAGGGCGACACTGCTCCAGCTCAGCCTCATGATTTCCCAACTGAGCAGGACTTGACCTGAAGCCCCCTTGACACAGGAAGGAGCAGCAGCCCAGGCCAGCGCAGGGGGGTCCAGCCAGGGAGCGATTCTCCCACGTGGGACAGCCCGCCAGGCTTCTCCAGCTCTGCCAGGGAAGGGGTCAGGCAGGCCGCTGGGGGACCAAGCACCCAAGTCTGTGCACTGCCACTGAGAGGTCTCTGCCCTTCACACCCACCCTCAGCCCCGATGGCTGTGGAGCCTCAACAGGGGAGGGGGCACACAATCTGTGGGAAGGCAGCCCTCCTGCTGCCAGTCTTTTATTCCCTCCCCCCCCCCAAAGGCAGCTTCCATGGACCTCGTTTCACCAGGACAGTTGGAATGCCGAGGCTGAGTGCACACGAGGGCACCCAATGGGCTTCCTGGCCAAACGGGGATCGGAAGGAGCAGCTTCTCTGTTCTGAAGATGATGAATCCCATCAGCTTCCCATCAGCCTTGGAAGGTGGGGAGGGCCCCACACAGAGCTGCAAAAGTGACACCCGCAAGCTCCAGGTTCCAAAGACAGCCCTGGTATTTCTCTGGCCGGCTACTCACAGCAACAAGGGCGGGAGGATGCCGCAGTCGAGGACATAGTCACGGCAGGTGGCACTGTCTCCAGCGATGTTCCCCAGCGCCCAGACAGCCTGGAAGAAGAGCAGGGCTTCAGCATTCAGTCCTTTAATGGAGCAGAGAGGCAACAGTGGAGCAGCAGGCCATTGGCTGGGCCCCTCAGCTGTGCCACTGACATCACACTTCCCCGCTGCCCATTGCTACTGCAGAATGCAACTGCACTTCACAGGGCTCGGTTGGGGGGCAGTGGTTAGCCCGCCCCTTTTGGGTCTAGCTGTCCCTCGCCTTGCACCCCCAGGCCACTGGGCATCAGGGACCAGTTTCCTGCATCTGCCCCCTCTGTGTTTTTTCCTCCCCAGCAGCACCAAGCCTTACTTCACACCAAGCACTAGCCTCCCCCGAGCCTGACCACTGGCTAGTTAGTTGAGACGCCTCTCCCCGAGCACTGGCTGCTACCCAGTGCTCACAGTGCCCCATTTGCTCCATCGCCATCTCCGTCACTGCCTGCTCAGTCCTGCGCAGCCGGAGTTCCTGGCCATCCTCGGCAGCACCACTGTCCAGCCCCTGGCAGAGGGGGCTTCCCAGGAACCGAAAGTGCCCTGCGAGGATTTCACTGGCAGGAGGCTGAAGCCAGAGTGACTGTGGAGAGACTGAGCGCGTCTGAAACCAGATCTCCCAGCTCGGGTCCCAATCTGACTGTGCAAGTAAGAACTCTTCCTCCGCCTCAGCCCCCAAGCACGCCTCACCTGCTCCTGGACGTCCTCAAAATCGGAGCTCAGCAGCGAAATGAAGATAGGAACAGCCCCCGCCTCGATGACTATTTTGGTTTGCAGCGAGGTGCCCGAGGCGATGTTCGTCAGGGCCCACGCAGCTTCAAACTGAAAAGCAACACAGGGACATGGTCACAGAAATGGCCCCCGCCCCAGAAACGCCCTGTGCAGGCTTCACCAACAGCAAGTCACAAAGTCGCCTTCTTGCTGAAGCCTGTGGACTTGAGACGGCACCCTGCCAGCCAGCTCAGCTCAGGCACTGGGCTCAACACACCTTTCCTGCCACATCAACACCTTTTTGGCACCCAGGCCAACAAAACCTGGAGCAAAGGCGATCCCTGCAAGCTCCCTTCTCCTGGAGAGAGTCAAGAACTGTAAAGCTTTTCTGCCTCGTGTTCTGCTGTGGCTGAGCTCAGCAACACAGGTGGGAAGCAATGGACACTTGAGCCCAAGTCTAATGGCTGTGACGTATTTATCAGGATGGCACATTACAAGTTTAAGCACAGACCCAAAGCATTCAGGGCTTTTAAATAGCTCTAGCTGCATGTTGACCTCAGTGGGTTTTATATATTATGTTCTGACTCATCCGCTACTTGTGATTTAACTTCTTTTCCACCAGCTCTGGCAGTCACCAGGCCCCCCCCCCCCATACAGAGGCAGGACGGTCCTTGAAGTGGACCCAGCCCAGGCACCAGCAGGTCAGCCTCAGCCTCCAGATGGGCAGGTGCCAACCTTGCTGGCCACAAGGAGTCCCTCCACCTCGCTTACCTGTAATGTGCTGTTTTCACTTCTCTTGAGAAAGTCAACAAATCTGTCCACTACTCCCTGAGTGCTGATCACTTCATCTATGGGAGGATTTGGCTCTGAAAAGAAAGATTTTTTTAAAAAGATTCCGGCATCACACCGGGTTTTGAAGACATTCAGTCATTTGCTGAAGCTCTGTGAGGGTCTCCAGACCCTGCAGTAGGAGCTGAATTGAGTGTGGACAGATCCCCAGCCTCTGCCTAGAACTGAAGGGGTGCTCTGGACCCAAGAAGAGAAATAGAGACAAACATGCAACCTCCAGAGCATGTGACTAGCTATGGGTTTGTTTGTTTTTCCAGGAGTGAGGGAAAGTATTACCATATATACTCGTGTATAAGTTGAAAAATGTATGCCTTAAAATTGCCCAGAGTACCTGACCGGGGAAATACACGGGGAAATATGGTAAATGCATTCAGTCACATGGTGAGCAGAGCAAGGCCAAGTACAAGCCACAGAGCTCTAACCAGCTGTAATCTTCTGAGCATGCTCAGCTGCTGCCCAAGAAAATTCATGGAGCCCTATGGAAAGTGAAACTGAGGCATATTGTATGTTTATTCTTGAGTAGGCGACTGTGCCTTGGCCCACTGAAAAGGGAGGGACAAGAGAAATGCAACACCACTAGAATGGTCCCTTCGATGAATGTAGGCCCCCAAAACACTCGAGAAGTCCCTCTAAGCTGAGAAACCTTATGGAAAGCGAAACTGAGCTACACATTTGCATTTACTTATGAGTAAGCAACTGGCCTGCCAGACACATTTATCCCGGCCCTGCTGGTGGGGATGCAAGGCTGCAGGAACTTTTGCCTGACCTGCAGAAGGCATCCTGACCACTTTCATCCTGACCACTCGCGCAACCTGTAGAAGGCATCGCAAGAGCTCTGGCCTTAGCCTTGCTGAGATCTGGAGCATGTGAGGAAGCACAAACCAGGACCGCTGCAACAGAACAGGCTGTGAGTGATTTATTGCTGCTTATCTGCCAATGGGGGGTGAAAAATATGGGCATAACCTGCACTTTATCCCTCTGATTTACTTGGGTATTTGGTGAGATCCTCAAAAGTGTTCTTGTGCTCCTTTTGTTTGTGAGTGATTTATTGCTGCTTATCTACTAATGGGGGGGGAGAATGTGGACAGACTTTTTAATATTTTGCTTGGGTGTTTGGCGAGATCCTCAAAGGAGATCCTTTTCCTACTATATTTTAATTTATCTACTAATGTGGAAAGTGAGGGATGGGGAAGCAACTTGGAAGCCCCTAGTTTTTCCCCAATTTTTGCCCGAGATTTATTTGCCTGAATATCTGCAATCCTGCGCTCGCTCATGTGCATGTTTTTTTGGAAGCAAATTGAAAGCTCCTGATATTTATTTGCCTGAATGCCTGCATAAGCATATACAGCATTTGTGTTTGGTAGCATTAGGTTCATTGTTGTTGTTCATACAAGCATAGCATGCAAATTTTAAATGGCTCTTGTAAGTTTAGTTCAAGTAGTTGACTATGGCTGCAATTTTATGCACAATTTCCTAGGAGTGCCACGGAACACAATAGAACTTCTCAGTACACATGCATAAGACTGCATTGCAAGTAGTTGTGCGGGCAGGGGGGGGGAGAAGGCCAGTTTTATTTCTATGGTTATGTCTACTGATGGCCACTGTTATAAAACACACATACTGTATACCACTTATATGACAGTAATTACACTTGATAAAAATGCTTTAAAATTGATTGAACTATTAATTTGGAAAACACATAACACCACTTCCAGACCTCTTTTTTTAGGATAAAATCCACACAATCAATCAACAGTATTTATATACAGCTTTTCAACACAAAATTCACAAAGCGGTTTACAGGCAAATAGTAATAATAAAGTTAAATGGCTCCTTGTCCCAATAGGGCTCACAATCTAAAAAAATGCAGACCACCAGCAACAGCCACTAGACAAGACACTGCACAAGGGTGAATAGGGACAACTGCTCTCCCCCTGCTAAATATAAGAGAAACACCACTTGCAAAAGTGCCTCTTGCCCAGTCAGCAGGGGTTAACACAACACAACACAACACACATAAATTTAGACTGTCTTTACTGATAAGAGAATCAGACTATGAAGGATTTCTAGAAGACAGAGGCACTTTAAACATCTAGTAACAAGAAAGGCATTTTCTGGCTCACAGCTTCTTTTAGTATTCTGTGTTAAATGAAAATGCACCTTATAATTTTACTTTTTTACTTCTCTTCAATGAATAGGTAGACTGTACAGTTCAGGTAACAAGCACTGGAATGTCATTTGTTAGGATAGACAAAATTACCTAATTTTGGGTAAATTAGATACCCAAATTATTAGCCGTAGGTAAAAATCAGACAAAACCATCCAAAGAATTGCATATACCTGTATATTTTACCCTTGACAAATCCACAGGTCATACCAAATTCCATGGTTTTTGGGTTTAAAACGTGCCCTCAACTTATCCATAAGGTTGACTTATATACAAGTATCTACAGTATTTAAGTTTAGGGTGGCTGTTTCACTTTACTGCATGTAGCACTGGAAAAAAAAACATGACTAGGAGCTTAAAACTGCCTTTTAAGACACCTTGTTGAAAATACAAAGCCAACCTACAAAGAGTAGCATGAGAGCAAATTTAGTTAACTTTCCAGGACACTATTGCATGACTTTTGAAGCTGGGCAACTATCTTGAGAAGAAATTCAGCTTTCCATCAAAAAATGAACCATCAGGATCATGAATCATGGGGAACTATCAGGCTTAGAGCAGCAAGTATGTTCTTGACCCTCACCTCCACCCCATCTGAACCTTTTTCCCCTCCCTTTATTATTCTTCATCCCCTCAACCTTGGGTGCTTTATGCTCACCCCCCCCTTATAATTTAATGTGATAAAAGAGCTCTTTCTACGCTATACAATAGTTACCTTTGGAAAGCAATTTCCTGAATCGCTGCGTGGTCACCAGCTGCAGGTCAGGGTCCTCTGAGAACAACATTTCCACCATCTCCCTGGTGATGATGCCCTCCTAAAGAAACAAGGAACACAATCATTCCAGGTCTGGTCATCTGAAGGAGTTCCCAGAACAAACACATGCAAGTGCAACCTCAAGACCATTCCACTCTTCAGAGATGAAGCTACCAAATCAGGATGACACACAAAGCCACAGGGCAACCGCTTATTGAAAGCCTTAAGATGCTTCATGCAAGAATCTTTTCTGCAGGAAACTGGAGCAGCTGCAGCGGAGAGCAAGGAAGCCCTTCCAACAGCTCCAATACCCACTGCAAGGCAAGTCTCACTGCTATTGGTACTGGCACTTCATTATAAGGAAACACACAGCAGCTGCCAAGACTTACCCCAGTTGTACTGGAACTGACAAAGGAATCGACCAAGGGACTGTCAAACATGGCAGCATCTTCATTAATTAGTTCTACATTTCTTCGTTTAAAGAGCTGAAACAGAAGGAGAAGGGAGGGTCACAAGGAACACACCGGACTGCAAGTGTTGGCCAAAGAGCTCTGGAGATCACTGAAGTTTCCTTTACACTTGTGTTCCACATCCTCTCTAAGCCACAGTTGACATTTTAAACACTGCTCACATTTTTGAGTTCATGTCTGCAGCCACAACTGCATGGTATGAAGAAAGCGGCAAGAAATACCTCTGCAATCTGTTGTAGTACATCTTTTACAGGAACCTTTGTAAATGATTCACTACTAAAGCTCACCATTTAATATGCCTTTTTTAGTGGCTGTTGCTGGTGGTGTTTTGCATATTTTTAGATTGTGAGCCCTTTGGGACAGGTAGGCATTTAACTTTATTATTACGATTTGCCTGTAAACCACTTTGTGAACTTTGTGTTGAACTATTTGAATGAATGAATGAATGAATGAATGAATGAATATACATAGCAGTCTAATATATCTAGCAGTATTTCCCACATATAGCTGGAGTAACACTGAGAGACGTTTTGCAATGGCCTAAGTAGGGGAAACCATCACACTGACAAAGGGACGCAGGGGAACTAGTTACTTATGAATTTGCAGTAACCCATATAGGCACAGTGGTACAGCTCCTGACTCTCTCTTTTCCTTATTTCTGGTTCAAGAATTGAATTCTGAATAATGACATTGGTGCCGCAAACTATTTCAGCAGTGGGTTCCTTGGACAATTCCTATATGGGCTGAGGGTCAGCCTGTCAGTAACCCTATTGTGACAGTCCTCAGTCTTCACGATTGCACTGCCTTTGTCTGCTGGTAGAACAACAACGGATCCATCCGTATTCAAATCCTTCTTTATTCTACACTCCCCCATGGTGATGCTATCCTTCAGAGGATGGGCCCACTGTAAAATTCTTGTTCCTGACCTGCCCTGTCTCTTCTTTTGGCAATGTCTGTACAGCTACTTCTATACTGGAAATAATATCTTCCACAGGTACTGTACAGTCCTGGGAACAATAGCAAAATTGCCTCCTTTTTAAAAAATAGAAATACTGCTAACACTTTTTCCACTATGCTAGACTTGACTATAGCAATACCCTTTTCACTGGCTTGCCTTTTTCCCATCTAGTTTTTGTTGGAACAGTGGAAAATAAGCTTTCAACCGTCAACATTGTTCATTTCACAGCTGGTTTCATTTTTCTTGCTTTTAACTATGACCACAGCATTCGTCCCTCTTTCCACCAGCTTCCCTTCCCCAACCAGCACCAGTCTCTTAACTAGGCCACTGATTTCACTTGCTGCCTCTTGCCTTCGTGTATTTCCTTTGGAGGAAGATGGTTCCAAGGGCGAGGGGCTGCCAGGGAACCTGCAATCTGTTCTTGGTCGCCCACTTTTTCAAGAAGTGCCTCAGGATGGATTTTTCTCCATAACCTTCCCTAATTATTGCTTAACCCCTTTGGGTTCTTTCTCCCATGGCTTTGCCTCACTCTTTCCCAGCCTGCATTTGTTTAGATTACAAGTCTCTAGCCAGGGATTTGTGCAGCCTAAATTTAGGTGCCTAAATTACGACAATTCATTGGTTGTTAGAGGCACCTACCAAGTAAGAATTCAGGCTACAATCCTATCCACAATTACTTAAGCGTAATCCCCACTGGCTATAATGGGACTTATTTCCAAGAAGGCATGCATAGGATTGGGCTCTCAGACAGGCTCCATTTTAGTCACTTAAATAAATTTGTACATGAACAAAACTTCAAATCATGTCAGCAAAACACCTAAAGTAACAAGTTATTATCCTTTTTAGAATGAAAGGCAAACATCAATATTTTTTTATACTCCCCACAATTTAAAATGGCCTTCAACCAACTAGAGACAACTTTCGTTTCCTAAGAGCGCAATCCTAACATGGAGTTGGACAGGCACAAGTCCCTTGTGCTGGCCCAGGTATGTCGCAAACACCATAAAGTATGTTCGCACCACTCTCAGTCAGGGAGGACAGCGCACATCCATGTGCCAGCCTCCCCGACTCCGAGAGGGGTCCGAACGTGCTTTGCAGTGTGTTTGAGACACTCCTGGGCCAGGGCCGGCCTAATCCAAGTTAGGATTGCGTCCTAATCAATTGAGGGTGTAGCCCTAACCAACGTTCCAGCACCAGGGGAAGAGCAATGCAGCTCTGAGGTAGGAGGACAAACATTCCTTTGCCTTGAGACTGCCCTCCAACTTCAGGCTGCAACACAGGCCCCCTTGAGACCACTTTGTCGGTCCTGGAAAGGTGGTCAGGATTGCGTCCCAAGCCAGCTAAACATGACAGTCCCAAATTGTTGTACAAGTTGGGCATCTCTCATCTGAAGTGCATGGGATCAGAAGTGCTTCAGACATCAGGTTTTTCTGGATTTTAGAATACTGGCAAATACTTACTGAGATATCTTGGGGATGGAGCCCAAGATTAAACATCAACATGAAATTCATTTATTTTCATATAAGCCTGAAGAAAGTTTTATACAATATCTTTACTAACACTGTGCAACCTGACATGCATATCGGGTGAAGTGTTTTCCATTTGTGACGACATGCTAGCGCTCAAAAATTTAAGGTTTTCTGAATCCTTTCGATTTCGTAATTCCAGATAAGGAAAGCCTTATTATTTGGTGGTTCTCTGTGCTGTCCAAGGACTGGATTGCAACAACTGATAACCAATAATACATTCATTATTTCATTATAGGCAGCAGCAAAACCCATCTCCCCGCCCCCACCCCAAACTGCTGTCTGGGGAGGAGAGAATTCAAGAGAGCTGTCTTGCTTTCTTTTCCTTTCCAAAAGGAACATGCACATGCGCATACCTCCACCCTCCCACCACCCAGGCAAGGGTCACCTGCTGCTCCCGTTTCTGTTTGCGCAGCTGGATCCCTTCCTCTTCCCTCCTCCGACGCATCTCCTCTGGGTTCAGGGCCTTGTTTTTGTAACTCTTCATCCTGTAGTTGTTCTCTTTCACTGGGCTTGCCATGGTCTCTACAGAGTAAGGAGGAAAGCAGCTGTCAACCCTGCTGGGTTTTTTGCATAGTCAAAATAAAATGGGGCACTATCTTCTCAGGATCATGGAACATGCCAAAAAAAAGAGGCCCCTAAAAGATACCGACCATTTAGGTAACAAATTCAACAACATATCTACAGATGGGAAACAGAGTGACCTTCTTAGAGTTGAGCTATGAGCCATCAATGCCCTCCTTCTGGAAGACTATATGCCACCTTATATTTCTAGTTCAAGTCTTAAAAATCACTCTTAGGATTGATCACACAAGTTCTTCTCTAAGAGAGAAGAGAGAAGGCAAGGAACAGCTCATGGCAAGATTGATAACACGTCAGAAAGACATCGGTTGGAAAGAAAAGCGGTTCACTGCTGCTCACAGATGCTCACAACCTGCGCTTGTTTCAAGCCAGGCCCACCTGAGACTGCCCTGAAAATTCTGCCCTGGAGAACAATAAGCCCAAAAAGAAGCTCAAGATCAAATGGCCATGTCAGCAACACCCCAGTCAGGAAAGTGAGAATGTTCAAGCACTTATACACCCTGCAGGATGTGTCAGATTTAAGATGATCATTAAGCTGAGCTACTGCCAAGGAAAACCCAAGAGGACCCTTTCAGAAGGAGCCCGGAGAGGTCTTCATCATGCCCAACTTCCCACCACACTGACCACCCACCTCCTTGCCCAGGTCTTCTGTAACCCTCACCAATGATGATGACAGGACCTCACTCCCCCCAGTAACCATACAGGTAATAAATGGAAACTTGTGACTTCAGCAGCTGTGCGAGTGATGCAGCCTTACCTGACAGAGCAGGGAGGAAACGGCCAAGCATCAGAGACAGGAACACCTGCTGGTTTCCTGTCTGCCTGCCAAGACCGGTCCTGGCAAATGTCACATCTCAGGTGCATCACCAACTGCCTGCCAATGACCAAGGACTGGGCCTGGAGGCAGGACATGGAAGAGACCCCAGCCCCAAGCACAGGTCCAGCAGATGGGCACAGGACCAGAGCCCAAAGCCTCCTGTGGCCGTAAACCAGAACGGAACCCCTGAGCACAAGCAGCAGTCACCGGAAGAAACAGAGTCATGGGATCCAGATTATTCTTTTCCTTAGGAAGAGGGGGAGGGCACTTCTCGGCTTCAGCTGCGTTTGGGAAAGTGGCATTTCCCAGTGATCCATTTGAAAAGAATGGGGGGGGGGGCAAGAGAGACCACGTGGAAGCATCCCGGTCCTCCTGGGGCTCACCCACAGGCTGCAAAACAAGGACTGCTGATGCGGCCTCAGCCTCTGCCCGCGCCACATGTCCTTTCCCAACCACACTCCAGCAGTCTATGTGCATCTGCTCATCCTGTTGTCCCCACCCTGGTTTTCACCACTTGCCAAACTTCATATTAGGAGCTGCTTCTACAGAGGAAGGATGACGGCTGGCCTCAATCCTTGAAGGTAGGGGAGATTATGGCCTAAGCCTTGACAAAGGCCAGCGAGCAGCCGCAGTGATTCGCAAGCAGGGCGTAGCTCTCGCTGACACCGACCCAAGCCCCAGAGCCCAGCCAGAACTCTCTTCTGGCTCACTGTGCCAGCTCTTTCCAGCTCCCTACCTTGCCGACTAATCCCTGCTGAGTAACACCTGCTCACACTCACATTGCTGAGTCAGAAAAAACGCAGACAGGCAGGCGGAGAAACTGAGGCCCAGCAGACCAGGCAAAAATGGCTGCATTTTATCCAAGGAGCACCGCACACAAGGAGGGAGACCCAAGCAAGAGGGCTGGGGTGGTGAGGGAAGACGAAAGCAAAAAGAAACAGCCTGTGGCCCCAATTGCCTTTGTTAGACCTGAGCCTTATGAGCCATGTCCAAAGCCCATTTGGGAGCAGAAGTCGCACTGGAGGTGCAGAGCGGTGAAGTATTTCTCCAGGCCCCTCTCAGTACCAAAAACGTCACCTTCATTGCTATCCATTCACAGCCATCAAACAGAGTGTTGCAGGGACTCTGTTTCTAAACTGGGTCTTCTCCCTGGGAATAATCACACAGGTGGTCCCAGCCAGGGATCACAGAGGTAGAGGGATGATGTCACAATGACAGCTAGCCAAAGGGGCTACGCATGAACCCAACCCAGGGCAGAGGAAGCAGCACTACCCACAAGAAGCAACTACTTCTGTCCCTTTGATGAGACACCCAACATATTAACAGTGGGGAAACATGCTTTGCACTGTGCCCCACCTGTATATTGATGCAAAGTATTTTGACTGGGGGGGCAACACACACCACACTGGCCAGCGGAACCAGTTACTCAGACACTTGGAAGACAGAGCACGTGCACATGGTCTAGAAGTCACAGAGGTGACGGTGTTTGAAATGCGAGTGCCCCCTCTCTGCCCCACAGAAAGCTCACACAATGACAAAGGTGCCTAGCAGCAAAGACGACAGCTGGACGCTGCAGGAAGTCTGTGCTGCTTCGCTGCAGTTCCTGCAACATAAACAAGTCTGAAACACAGAATTTTCCATGCTCAGGATGCAACCAAATCCCATCATGAAGACCAGCTTCAGAACTGCGGGGGTGGGGACAGAAGGAGGAGAAGATGCCAATTGTGGCAGACACCTTGACCAATGAAATGAAATAGAAATGCAGGATCATGAACAAGATGTAGAACATCCACAAAATGCCCACAAACAGCCAGAGATGTCAAAGGACGCACCTCAAACACGTTCTACCCAAGTCGGTCTCCTTCAGCCTGCAACACATCACCTAATTTTGTATTCCTCTCCTGAATTTCCAGCTCTCCAAGCAGGGGGGCTGCTAAGAAACCAGACACAACACGCCTTTAAGGAGGCCAATAAGGAAGACATGCTGGGCACAGCAACAGATAGGGGCCAGGTGGAACGAAACCCTGCAGACCTCTAGCTCCTCATGATGAACACGGCAGGTTTCCAGCTTCAGAGAACCTCCAACTAAATTCCCCACTTCCCAGTACGGTGCTTCTCCTCCTTGCCCGGGAGATTGGCTCATGAGTTAAATCAAGTGAGCTGATGACAGAAGTTGTGTCACCTTGGCTCATGGAGACTGCCAAGGGAAGCACAAGTGAGTCAGCGAGCCTTTGGGCAAGAGACACCACCGGGAAAGTCAGCTGAGCCACGCCAACCCAGAGACCAGCCTGCTTCAGAAGTCAAGGACCCCGAGGAGAATTTGGCAACCGCCTCACTCTTTGCCAAGCAGGTGACCGTTCCCAGAGAGTGACCCCCATACAACTAGAAATCCTTTCCCCTTGCTCATTTCTGTAGCTTGAGCAAAACGTAAGGGTAAGTAAGGGTTCAAGACCTGCTAGGCTGCCCTGGACCATTCAGTAGTCACTCAGTCCTTCAGATAGATAGAAATTTATTTGTCATTGTACTCAAGGTATGAGAACAACGAAATGAGGTGCTCTTCACATCATACAACTGGACAACACCAAATAACATATACAAATAACAGTTAAAACACTAAAAAAATATAGATATAGATACCATACAACCATGAGAAAGGCTCACATGGGATACAGACCTTCCCCTATGGACCATCCACCACTAGACACAGATGGAAGTACCACTGCAACATTTGAAGACTAGCTATAGTGGTTTCCTCCTCTCCAAGGTTGACCATTCACCTCACCATTCATTAACAAGGAAAGATCCAGTACCAAAGAACCATGGAGGAATTCTACATGGTGATGCAGCAGTAGATGCACAATGAAGTTACATGCTCAAAAATCTCTTGCACCCAAGAGTGGCCACTTGCCACCAAGAACCACCCTTGAGGCACTAAGCCAGAGTATTGACTTTCCCACTGAACCCAGAGTGGCTGCCAAGATTTTGGGGTAGGTTTGGGCCCATATTCCATTCACACAGGACATGGAGCAGGCTGCTGGAACGACAGGATCTCCCCCCCCCCCACCGTGTGCTAGGCCACAGCTGAGCCCTGTGGGAGAGGATCTGCAGGGGTGGGCCAGACACACGAGCCTCGAAAGGTTGCCCTAGCCCACCGCCTGAGTAGCAGCCCTTTAAAAATGCATGTCCACCAGCATCCATCAGAGAACCACAGGATGGGAGAGCTCACCCACCCCTTAAGCAAGTGCTGCATATATTTTGGCTTAAATGTGCTCCTATCCAAAGGAAAGAAAGACTCCTGGGTGTTTCAGTCATAACTAGGGGTGTTTGAAAATGGTGTTATTTTTTCCACAGATTTTGTTATTTGAAAGGCAAAAAGCAGCGTTATGTGTTTTTACTCTAAGTTCCCATTCCAAGTTGAAGTTTTCGTAATTTTAAATGCTTTCAAAGTATAACAGGTAGGTGATCATATCAGCAGATGCAGCCACAGTATTATTTCTAATTGGAAAAGTTAATTTCTGGAAAACATTTTAAACACCAAAATGTTTTAAGTCAAGATACTTTCACACTAAAAGGCAGTGTTTTGTGTTTTTGTGCATTTTAAACAGAAACAAGCACCCCCAGTTACAACTGTTCTGCTATTAAGTATCCAAGCCTCGGGATCTCTTATACCCAGATCCTCTGCAGGATTTCACGTGGACACTTAGGGACCAATCCTATCCAACGTTCTAGCACTGATGCAGCCACAATGAAGCCCTGAGGTAAAGAAAGGAATTTTCTCTTCCTGTGAGGGGGGCCTCCGTATCTGATCCCCCATCAGAGTATGCATCATGCAACCCAATGGCAGAGCTGCATCACTAGTGGAAAGTTAGACAGGGTGGAAAGTAGACAGGTATTATGCAGCAGACGCAGCCACAGTATTATTTCTATTATTCTAGTTAGTGTTATCCCAGGAAATCTGGGAGTGTGGGGCTGAGTGGGGGCGGGCGGGCACTGGAATTGTATGTGCCCATGCACACTGTCATCTGTGCCAGAGTCAAGATGCAGCTACTAGAGCAAAGGTACCAACTGGAGAAAAGTATTTTCTAAATATTAGTAGCTGCTTTTTTCCTCTCTCTGGGCAACCCAGACCAGCAGTTGCTTCAGATAACAGGAAGGTGTGTGGAGACCAGTGGGGATCGGGGGGGGGGGAATGGAAGGAATGGGTGGGGGCTGCTACCTCAGCAGGCTGGCTGTGACCCACAGGACAGCACTTGGGGGCCCTTGCTTTACAGTCTTGAAGAGGGGCTGAAACTGGATGGATTTCCTGGGCATGCATATGTTTGTTTCTTTATACACTACCTTAAATACATCACAAGGCAGCATATTTGAAAGTGCAAGTGACCTCCGGCAGAAAACGATATGAAACCAAAGGAACCACACTCCACCCTAACCAAAAGTCCAGCGCATCAGAGGAATACAGCTCAATTGTGAAGGCCAGAATCAGCCTGCTCGTAAGCAGAGAGGAGGGGGCTCCACAAATCCCCCTGGCGAGGGAATTCCACCAAGAACCCACCTATTACTGCATCGGAGCCAGGATGGTGTAGTGGTTCTGTGCTAGACCTGGAAGATCTGGAGTCAACACACACACCCCTGCCACAATGCTTTTTGAGGAACCGTGGACCAGTCACTCTCTCTCAGCCTCACTTACCTCACAGGGTTGTTGCAAGGACAATAAGGAGGGAGGGACTATGCACATCACCCTGAGCCCCTTGGGGTAAAAATGGTGCACACACAACCTAGGCAGAACAGTGGCAGGTGCTACTCCGTTTCCTTGCAGGTTTCTGTTAGCCCAGCACCATTCCCTTCTGCCCAAAGGCTACCCATTCTCACGGTGACCCTACTGTGGGTCTTCCCAGACCCAGAGAAGCAACTGCAACAAAGCCAGCCCCCCCCCCCAGAAGGACATAGCAGCATCTGAAAGGAGAGAAGCTGTTGCTCACTGGGGCGGGAGTGGGGGGGGGGTTCTGCACAAGGCTGGTGGCTGTTGACAACTGGCCCGCTGAGGCCTCTGCTGTTGCTTTTGCATAGCTCCCTCCCGTTCAATGAGCTGAAAAGTTCTGCTGCTGCTTGACAGTCTGACAGTGCTGCTCCTTTGTAACAGGTTTCACTTCTGCAAGAGGTGGAAAGACCTGTTGGTGCTCAACAGCCAGCATGACCCAGCACTCAATAAGCATCCAGGGGCCAAGGCAAAAGCCAAGGCAGGAGCGGGGGAGAGGAAAGCCTGGCAGCTGAAGAAGCACAGAGAAGAGTTGAGATCCAGCTCCACGGAGACTTCCAACGCCCCCTTCCAGGCCACCCGCTTTCCTCCAGGACCCCCTGCCCGAGAAGGACAGTGTTAGCAGTGTTCACTCTGGTCAGGAGACACAGTAACCGAGGCAAGTGGGACTTTGCTCAGGAATCTGCAGGAGGCCACACCCAGCACACAAGCAGCAGCTGCTGCAACCAGCCCAAGGAGATCTTCCCAGCCCAGGCAAGCAGCTCCACAAAGCCCGGACAAAACCCCTCTTGGGGACATGTGTCTGTGTCAGGGTCCAGCAAGCAGTGGTCCCAGGATCCAATCTGCACCCCCAGGACCGGCCCAGCCACGCAGCTGACCGAGGCAGCCCCCTTCAAGTGGTGGCGGGGGGGGG
>JAJKFI010000132.1:487559-518910 GCA_029204185.1 Lerista edwardsae | reverse complement strand
ACTCTTTTTACTTTGATAAATCATTCTGGTTGTCTTCCTGTTGCATGGCAATCATCTATTCTCATCCCTATCCATAAAAAAGATGATCCGTCACAACCTTCTAACTATCGTCCAATAAGTTTATTATCAAATATCGGTAAATTGTATTCCAAATATCTTCTGTCTAAACTTTCTTCCTGGGCTGTTTCTAAAGATCTTCCTGGGAAGGAACAGATTGGTTTTCGCACTGGAGCCTCTACTCTTGATCACATTTTTGTGTTGACACATCTTGCTGAAAAATATTCAATCTATAATAGATCCAAACTCTTTGCTGCATTTGTTGACCTTCGTGGGGCTTTTGATTCTGTAAATAGAGAACTTTTGTGGGCAAAACTCTCCAAATGGGGCATTGATTTACGCTTGCTTTTTTTGCTTCGCCAGTTACATTCTCAAAATTTTTGTCAGGTTCGTTTACCCAACCTTAATACTCTCACAGATAGAATCCCCATTCACAAAGGTGTTCGACAAGGTTGTATTCTAGCCCCTTTATTATTTAACTTATTCTTAGCCGATCTTCCTTCTTTTCTGTCTTCAGGTTATCAGTCTGCTCCAGTTCTCAATGGCGCCCCTGTTTCTTTACTTTTGTACGCCGATGATGCTGTTCTTTTATCTCTTACTAAATCTGGCCTTCGGTGTATTTTATCTAAATTTCAGGAGTATTGTGATTCTAATGACTTGTCCATTAATGCCAGGAAAACCCAAGTACTGGTCTTTTCTCATTCTTGGTCTCCTCGTACATGGACAATTGGATCTAATACTTACCAACAAGTACAGTCTTATAAATATCTGGGCCTTCATATTCATCACAAACTTAACTGGTCCCTTCACAAGAAAGCTGTTATCTCATCCATCTCCCCTCAGCTTAAAGCAATTTCAAAATTTCACTATAATTCTGGAAATCAATATATACCTGCAGCCATTCAGATATTTCACTCTAAAATTCTTTCTCATTTGTTTTATGGTGTTCCAATATGGATTCAGACAGTTAATAAGGATATTGATCAAATTGCAGCTATTTTTTTCCGCAGAATTCTAGGGGTCCCAAATCTTATACGTCTTTCTACTCTCATCTTAGAATTAGGTATACACCTTCCCTCCACAACTGCTTGGCTATTAACTTTTAAATTTTGGCTTAGACTGCATCTAAACTCTCTTCCTGGGTCCCTTTTATATGATTTAGTACGAGATTCTTACTTTTCCTCTTGGTTTCGTCTTCTTGACAACAAGCTTTCTTCACTCAATCTTTCCTTGGAATCTCTTGTAGATTTGAGCCTCTCAAGGGCTTACACCATGATAAAGGATAGACTCTGGCAATTTGAAATTAATTTTTTATGTACTAATATTAATCCTACTTGCTCTCCCCTATCTCTAGGTATTACTCCATCCCTGGATTTTGTTCCCAATTATTTTTATTCCTTAATTAATCCGTCGTTTAGAAGAGCTTTTATGTTGGCACGTTTTAATATATTCCCTTCGGCTGTTCATGCTGGCCGCTTTCTCCACATTCCCCGTGAAAAAAGGTCTTGTTTATTTTGCCATGGGCCCCCTGACACTTTGTTTCATATTTTTTTTCAGTGCCCAGCACACCACCATCTCAAAAATATTTTTTTTGAACCCTGGATCTCATTCTTTTCTAATCGAACTGATGCTACACTTTCTGTTTTTATGAGTGATGAGTGTGATTTTCTTACTGCAGCCGTTGCAAGTTATCTATATGAGATTCTTAAATCTACCCCTTCTTCCCTTTTTTAATGGCTGCACTGTTTGTATCTATATTCTGGTTGTTGTTGTTGTATTTATGTATTTTGTGTATGCCAATAAAGGTTTTGGGAAACGAAACGAAATTTGTCGGCATATGGAGTGCAGCACTTTGACAGCATCATCTTTTAAGAGTTTGAGTAACTCAGCTGGAATGCTGTCACCTCCACTAGCTTTGTTGTTGTTGTTTGTTACTCTGAAATAACCTACTACTAATGTAAGGATGTTGCACAATCCATCATGGCCTATAGCCCACGATGGACTTTTCTTCCAGAAATCTGTCCAATCGCCTCTTAACGGCATCTAGGCCAGATGTCATCACCACCTCCTGTGGCAAAGCCTTCCACAGATTAACTACCCGCTGGGTAAAAAAAGTAGTTTATCTCTTTTAACTCTCCCAACCCTCAGTTTTAGCGGATGCCCCCTGGTTCTGGTGTTTTGAGAGAGGGAAAAGAACATCCCTCTATCAACTCTATTCCTTCCATGCATAATTTTGTATGTCTCAATCATGTCCCCCCTCAGGCGCCTTTTTTCTAGGCTGAAGAGCCCCAAACGCTGCAGTCTTTCTTCATAAGGGAGGTGCCCCAGCCCCGAAAGGTGACACTATCTTACCATCTCCTCCTCTGCCGCCCCTTCTCCTTTGGCCTTCGATCTTTCCCAGCATGAGGGTCTTTTCTAAAGAGTCCTCTCTTCTCATGAAGTAGCCAAAGTATTTGAGCTTCAGCTTCAGTATTTGTCCTTCCAGGGAGCAATCAGGCTTAACTTCCTGCAGGATTACCCGATTTGATTTCCTTGCAGTCCAGGGGACTCTTAGAGCGCAATCCTAACCTGGAGTTAGACTAGCACAGTTAGGCCAGCAAACTTTGGCTGGCACAAGGGACACCGTAAAGTATGTTTGGACCACTCTTTGGAGTCAGAGAGGCCAGCACACTGAACTTTGCTGGCCTAGCTGTGCCAGCCTAACTCCAGGTTAGGATTGCACTCTTCAGAGTCTTCTCTGCCAGCTGTGTCCTCTGTCCCACTTACTAGACCAGTGATGGTGAACCTTTTGAGGTCAGGGTGTCAAAACTTAGGAAAATGCTTACCTTGACTCTGCTGGTGTGTCAACCCCCCTCCCAAACAAAAGAGGAACAGTTATATTCATTTATTTAAACAAAAAAATACAGTCCAATCATGTGTGATGTTATGATATAAAAAAACATCAAATAATTAAAAAATGAAAAATGAATAAAACTCAGCTTTTGTCAGGCATTGGTGATGGCTGGTGTGTCACCCGAAACGTTGCGGTGTGTCAGCTTTGGCAGGCGTGTCATAGATTCACCATTACTGTATTAGACCTTCACAGTCTCCACACAAGTTAGAGTAGGCTCTAACTAACTTCAAGGTGAAACTTAACCTTAAAGTAGATTTGGGATTGGACAAACAAGAGAGGACACTTGCCTTCCCCTTTTCCTTGCACAGACCCTTTTTCCTCCTCTCCCCCCGCCCTGATGCGTAACTCACTTGTCTCGCCTCGCCCCTTCCTCGCAGCCGCAGGGCTCGAGTCACAGCAACGGGTCAGCAAGGCTTTTGTGTTTGAGGTGCACAAGTGCACAAGTGAAGTGGTGGTTCGATGGAAGGGGGGGAAGGCTTTCGGCAGTGCAGCGCTGGCCCGCTGGAATGTGATGTGTGGAATGACAAGGGCAAGAGCACCCCCCAGCGCCTCCCTGGAAGCACAGTCCACTCATCTGCACTTCTGATGGGCGGCATGACCCTGGGCAGCTCAGAGGCCCCTCCCCGCTGGTCAGAGTCTGCCCTGTTTGCCCTCACTGCCTTGCACAGGGCCGCTTCAGAACTGGGAGCTCTCTGTGCCAAGCGCCTCACCAAGGCGGGTGCCTGTGTCTCTGCCGCAGATAGTGTCTTTCTGGGTCACAGGTGCTCTAGGCATTTGCATACAGTCTGCTAGGAGCAGCTTCCCTGGAATGTGTGGGCTTCCCTTGTATCTGAATACCCCAAACCTCTCAATTTCCATGCCATCAGAATGGGTGCATGTGGCTCTGGATGCCCAAATGGCCCCTGCCACAGAAGACTGTGCCTCTGCGGAATACGCCATGTTTTTTGGCACTGATAATCTTACCAGATCTGGGAACCAGGGCTCCTCAGCCACCCTGGTGTGATCATTGCTTTAGAAGGACTGCCTAGAAGGACCAACAATATTCTGGGCTGGAAAAGGAGATGGGGTAGGTACGATGCAAACTGTGTTCAGAATAAACGTAATCTGTATGTACATTTAGACTATAAGTAACTTCTCCCATTGTGTTTGGTAAAGCTGGAGTTTCTTGTCTAGTATTAATTGGCCTAGCAATTTTTTAAATGCTGAGTATCTGCACGGATACGTGAAGTCACTGAAAAACAAATCCTTTGAGGAAAGGTTGAGGGCTTGGTCTGTTTAGCCTGGAGAAGAGGGCTGAGAGGCTGAGAGCACTCTTCAAAGACCTGAAGGGCTGTCATAAGGAAGGAGGGACAAATCTGTTCTCACCTGCCTCTGACAGTAGAACCGGGCTTTCTGGAGAGGGCTCCAATCCTGCCTATTTTGTCCGGCCTTTGGATGATGGTTGGCTGGCTGCTCTCTGGAATACTCTCATAGTTGTTTGCTCCCCGGGTCAATCAGTTGTTTCCCACTCTCCAAAGGGCCTCATGAGCAGAGTTGGGTCGCAGCTTATTTTTGAACGTTCTCCGGGTTCATGTTCAACGTTTAATGTCCTTAAATATTTTTGTGTGCTTTACTCAGAGCGCAGTCCTAGACTGGCGTTGCACCGGTGCAGGGCTCTTGTGCTGGAGCAGCGCTGTTGCAAACGTGCTGTCAGGCGCGTCTGCCCCACAGAATTGGTTGCTGGGCTGGCGCAACCAGCAGTGCTGAGGCATGGGCGCCTCTAGTTGAGCGCCGGTGACACTTGGCCAGTGCAGGACTTCGCCGAGCGCATTCCAGAGGCGTTGCCGCCTTGGGCATTTGCTTCGGCATGGGAAAGGTGGGGCATAAACTCTTGAAATAAATAAAATCAGAAGATAGACATGGAGAGGAACTCAAGCCCTGGGGAGTTGTTGGCGTTCTTTTAATAACGGGTGCTGGCGATGCAGCGAGGGTCTCAGTACATGGGGGGTGAGCGATGCCTTGAGACGAGGGAGCAGAGGGGCTTCCCTTCGTAGTGGGGGCTTTTTAGGTCTGCTGGAGCCTGATGAGCACCTGCTTGGGCTGAAGATGATGTTCTCCTGGAGACTCTTGGGGCAGGATGACTGGCAATGTGCGGTGCATCAGCCACAGAGAGCAACATCACTTCAGGGGCCGGGTCTATTTGCTGACTGGTCCCCTTCATATCGCCAAGCGGTTCAGCTCTTCTGTGGTCCAGTTTCCTCTGGATTGACTCTTGTTCAGAGTTTGCCAGATCTTAAAAGGCCTGAGTTGCCTCAGCTCCAGTTTGTCCGTCCTCAATAACTAATTGCAGCAGCAAGTCACTGGGAGAAAATTCTGTCGCACCCCCTTGGGGGCCTGCAGGAAGGATGGTCAAGGTTGCTAGATGATGTTGGGAGTATGTCGTAGGAACCTGAGAAGGGACCGGTGCTTACAAGCTCTCAGAAAGCTTATCCTGAGGAGGCGACATTTTTAAGGATGCCATCCGAAACTGGAATTAGGCCAGCAAAGTTTGACTGGCACCAGCTCTGGCCTGTGTATGAGGGTTGGCTGTCTGCCCTCTGGAATGCTGTCCTATTTGTTTGCTCCCCGGTCAATTGTTTCCCACCTTGAAGCGCCTTTGGACCACTCTCGGAGTCAGGGAGGGTGGCGCACGTCTGTGTGCCGGCCTTTCTGACTCTGAGAGTGGTACAGACAGACATTACGGCCAGTGGTGTCATCTAAATGATTTAAGAACAGGTACTCACTTTTGATTGGCATGTGTTGGGACCCGCCCACTGGAAGTGACGTCATAAGCCGGAAGTGATGTCGTGGCAGGAAGTGACATGAAAAAAGCCCTTTTTGAGGCCTCAGACAATTTTAAACTGATCCAACAGCTGCAACAGTATTCCACAGCACCCCCAGAACATGTTAAGGAGGCCTGGCATCATGTTAAAGTGACCCAACTGTTCCAAAACCCCAGAGCAGCTCATTTTTCAGTGGCAAGGCAAGGCTCCGCTCACTGCCTGCCTGCCTGCCTGGCTCTGAGAACGTGCAGGAAATTCAAACGTTGCAGGGGGCGGAGTCGACAGGTGGGCGGGTGAATGGGCGGGGCCAGCTGTAATCTTAGAAACCGGTACTCGCATACCCCCTGCATGACATCACTGATTACGGCGGCCCTGGTGCCGGCCAAACTTTGCTGGCCTAACTGTGCCAGCCGAATTCCAGGTTAGGGCTGTGCCCTGAGTCTCTGGTCTCCCTCAGAGCTGCCAAGTCCTCCTTTAATGCATATAACGACTCTTGGAAATGCACGGCCTTACCCTCAGTTCCACAAGCACAGTGTCTGTCAGAGTGTGTGCATTTTTGCCGCACTGCTGCGCTCTCTGTGTCCCAAGGGGAGACTGCTCAGAGTGCAGGTCAGCAGCCAGAGGCCCCAGCCTGAGGCCCAGCTGGGCTGAGCTTTGTGCCTGCACAGGAAATGGTGGGGGAGTTCTCCCACCCTGGCGAAACTAGCGAGCTGTTTAAGGGCTCTCCTCACGGCCAGGCGGAATCTGCTCGTAAACCCTCACAGCCTCGGCTCATCAGTAGAATTACATGACTGTATAACTGTAGGAGCCTTCCAGAGAGAGAGAGAGAGAGAGAGAGACTCTCTTCCCAATATATTAAAAACTTTCAACTGTTTTTAAATCAACTGGTCCAACGTCTATTCTCAGAATAGACTCGGGGAAATGCACACACGTTTCCTGTTAACCCAGCGCCCTCTGTTCCATTTCAACGCCTGTCTGCTCAGTTTGAAGATTTCACTTGGCTGAGGAAAGGACAGATGCTTCCCTGCCAGGGCTGAGCACCAGAGGCAGACCCTTGTTATCTGGGCAGGCTGAACCAGGCAAGTGGAAACTCTTGTTGGAGGGCTGGGCTGTCAGGACCTGGCTTCCCTCCACGTAGAGCATTATTCTGGGAAGACTGCAAGCCCAGTTCTTCCAGTTAGCAGCCTGTGTTCCCCCATCACACTCAGAAGATTAACCCTCCGCCGTCCCAACTGCTTCTAAGATTGCTGTTTGATGAAACACCTGCTGCTGTATTCAAAGGAGGTGGGGCCGCCTCAGTAAGTTCCCCCTTTGACTTTGTGGAGGAGCAGGTAAGGTCAGGTCATTCCAGGAGACCAATCAATCAACAGGTACTTATATACCGCTTTTCAACACGAAGTTCACAAAGCGGTTTACAGGCAAATTGTAATAATAAAGTTAAATGGCTCCCTGTCCCAAAAGGGCTCACAATCTAAAAAAAGGCAGACCACCAGCAACAGCCACTAGAAAGACTGCGCAGGGGTGAAGAGGGATGCTCCCCGCCTTGGAGTAGCTGTTATTTCTGCTTGCCAAACTCCCTATTAATCTGCCTGGGGAGGTTGCTACTACAGTCCTGTTTGATAAGTCATTGATTACCTCATTTGCTGTCCAGTCCAATAAATTATCCCCCCCCCCAAAAAAAAGGTGTTCTAGTCTCAACTTTGCTGGAGGGCTTGATCCTGATTGGGTTCTCTGCTGCTGCTTCTGTGGCGGTGATCAGCTCCACAGTCCAGCCCAATCCTATGAAATAGCTCTGTGCAACTAAAAAGTTACAATTTGAGTAGGTTGCCAAACAGTTCCTTGTCACATCCCAGAAAAAATTGCTAAGGGCGTCTTCAATAAAAGAGCAAAATTCCAGGCAGACCATTGTTGCCGTTGAACCAAAGTGCAGCCATCTTAAGATTTTTGTTTAAAGTCTCTTCTCTAAAGTTGCTAAAGTACGTAACTTTTGTCTCCTTGCTCATTGTTCTCCTACATTTGCCCCCGTGTAACTTTTGTTATCCAGTGTTGCTAATTCTCACAAGAACTGGTTCAAGCTAGCGCAGTTTCCTTCCTTCCTTCTCACAATGGTCACGGCATATTCTCAAGGCCCACTCAACGCAGAGCTTCTCAAGTCCCAGCCCTGGTGTAATTTTCCATGCCAAGCAGAGGCTTGGAGGAAGAGGAGAGGGGCTTATAACAATGCTTGTAATCTATATTTTTTTGCCTTTTCCTTAAGAATTGGTCTGCCTGCACAGGTGTAATAAACATGATCCTCATACTCTCAAGTTTGGTTGCTTGCCTTTTCAAATATTTTCCCCACGATAAGAAACCCTTTTCAAGCCGATTTTCTGCAACCCCATGATAAGGCAGGAGCAGCTGCCAAAAGGGATGTTACCCAGTGGCCCTCTCAGCTCCTCTCCCAAGGAATGAAGAGAATGGGGTGAGGCCCGCTCTGTGATGCCCCTGCTTTGAGGCTGTGCATAGGATGGTGCCATTCATTCTGCATTATCCGGCATGGGAGAGGCTGGTCTTGGGGGTGACGCAAGCCCTAGTGAGGCCTCTGTGGCAGTGAGTTCATGGCAGAGGCAGATTCAAGTCAGGGAAGCCCTGCCTCGCGGGTCAGTCTCCGACAGCTCAAGCAGTGTCTGCTCAGAAGTAAAACACCCTCCCTTCTTTTGTCCAGGGGGAGGAAGGATAAGGTGTTGTTCACTGGGACACTCTAGCCTGCCATTCTCCTCTCCTCCCCACTTCCTTTTCGGCTGTTTTTGCCCTTTGAATCCAGGGGGCAGAAGGAGCCTGGAAAGGTATCACCAGACTCTTTGGGTACAGCTTGCAATCTAGGGCCATGGGGTGCAATTCCCCCCCACACACACACCCCACCCCGGGATGCAGACATTAATTTGTCTGCTGATTTTCATGGTTTACCCCACTCTATTCCCACAGGCTTGGGGGGGGGGAGCTTTAGACAGTCTTCCAAATAAACCTGAGGCTGCATTCCTTGCTCAAGAGAGAGAAGGTCCTGCTTGGGAGTCCGTGGAATCTGAGCTCCTTGACTAGGAAACTTCCTTCCACTTTGCACGTGCACAGGCCAACTCTTTTGTGACTTGCACGTCCCCGGGTTCCGCTTAAGGCCAGGTGCTGCTCGGCTGGAAGGTGCCTGCAGCTGCTCTCGCGGCTCCGGCCGGCCCCCTGGCCTGGAGGGGGGCGCGTGGCTGGGCGGCGGCAGTGAGGAGAGAGGCGGCAGCACTCCAGGAAGGAGCCCCACAGGAACGTTTTAAGGTGTCCTTTTATTAAAATGTGCGTCACTGTTCTGTGTGGCTTGCTTTGCTGTTCTCTGGCTGTCAGTGTGGTTCCTGGGACAGCCGCCGTGGCCTCAGCACTGGAGCCCGACCCGGGGGAGCCTTCAGGTGGTTCGTGGCCTGTGGCTCCCGCCCATGGCAATGTAGACGTCAATGGGGACGTTGGGCAAGGTCAGGCAATGGCACCCTGGACATCTTCGCAGCTGCCTGCCCGGGCGGAGGGGGGAGAGAGGGAGAGAAGAAGAAGCGGCTCAGCACACAACGCGCGGGCCCTGGGGGGGGGGGCCCTGCCGGCCAGTCCTCCCCCAGCCTCCCCTGGGCCTCTGGCCGCAGGGCCCCGCCACGGCTCCAGTCCCCTCCGTGTGGCGGGCGGGGCTCCCCCAAATGCCACAAAGGCTTCCCTGGCCGGCTCCTGCGGCTCAGGGGTCGGGAGCTCCTGCTCTGGCCCAGTCAGGCCCCCTGTTCTGCAGAAGGGGGGCTGGGTCCTTCCTTGTGCCACACAATTGTCTTGCGCTGGGGGTGGTGCAGCAGTCGGTCGCCCCCGCTCCTCCCCCGCCCCCCTCGGCCCCGCTTCCGGCTTCCGCCTAGAGAACGGCTGGCGCAGCAGCAGCAGCAGCAGCAGGCAGGCCGAAGCCTGCGCTCCCGCGGCTCCCACCCCAGCCAGCCCCAGGGCTGGGCCAGCTCCGGCTGTCTTGGGCGGCAATGAAGGAGCCAGGCAGGCTGGAGGCCGAGGGGGTCCTGCATGCCCGGACGCGCTCCTCTGCCAGCACCACGGAACGCGGCAGGAAGCACTTGGGAGGAGCCGGAGACGCGGCAGAGCAGGGGCGCTGGCAGCGTCCAGAGGGACAGCTCAGGAAGCCGCCCAGCACCCGGCAGCTGCAGCGGAGAAGGCGGCCGAGTCCCCAGCAGATAGGGGGATCGGGCCCCTTGGCTGCAGGCCAGGAAGCCCAGGGATAACCTTAGGGCCTAGGGCGGCCCCAGGGGTGGTTGAGAGCTGCCCTGGGGATAAAAGCAGCACCTGGGCGGAGAGCGGTGGAAGATGTGTGGGGAGCGGGGCCCACTACCAGAGCCTGACCAATGGGTGGTTTGACTCCACGGACTTCAGGAAAGACTGGCGTCTGCTCAGCTGGACCTGCGCGTGGCCCGGAGACGCCTGGAGATCAGCGTGCGGCTGCCACGGCCAGGAGCCGAGGAAGGAGGACCTGCGTGGCCTGGGGGGGGGGCAGCTGTCCGCCAGTTGCCTGCCTTTAAGCGGGGTGCAGAGTTTGGCCAGGGAAGCTGACAGGGCAGCCGTGGAGGCAGAAAAGGGCGGTTGCCACTGCGGCTGGGACCAGGCCCCGCTTCCAGGCCACGCGCTCTGAGCAGCTGGGGGGCCTGTGTGCTCACAGCCGTGGGGCCCTTTTCAAAGAACTCTGGCAGGGCAAATCTGCCACCCCTGCCCAGCCTGCGCTTGGTCTCTCTGCACTCCGCCTACTGCTACTCGGCCTGGCTGCAGAGGCCGGCCCCAGGTGGCAGGTTGGGGCCGAGAAGAGGCACAGGGCAGTGCTGAGGCCGTGGGGCAGCGGGGGGGGGGCCCTCAAACTTTGTCCCACATAACTTGGCTCCTGAAGGTAAAATAGGGGTAGAGTTCAAAACTGACACTCCCCCCCCCCAAATGCAGAACAAAGCAGCTGGTTTGGCTTTTTGGACATACTGATGTGTTTGTGCAGTGACCATGAGAAAGGGACGGGAAAATCTGTGGAAAGGTCTTTCTTTCCTTCCAGTTGCTGCAGAAGTCCAGCAACGTGAAGGGTGGGGGAGGGGCTGAGCTCCTGGCCTGGGGGGTGCCCGCCTCCATGCTGCTGCTGGGCCTCCTGCCACCTCCAGGCTGCCTGTGGGGCATAGCAGGCCCAGACGCTGACCTGCTCCACTCCCGCCACGTTGCTGTCTCGTCGCACAACAGAGCGGGGGGCGCAGGGCTGCTCCAAGACTGCCCGAGGCAGAGCCGCCAATGCCACTTGCCCCTACAGCCATCTCGACCCACCCCCTTCCCTTAGGAGCCCCAAGGAGGATGGGACCAAAGGCAGGACGCTCCGCTCCGCTCCGCTCGCCCTCCTCGCCTCCCCCCTTCTGCTCTGTCCCGCCCCTTCCTGTTCAAGTCCAGGGGGGAGCAGCTGAGGGGGAGCTTTGACAGCCCCCACCTGCCAGCTTATCAATGGGGCCAGTCCATCGATGAGGCCCGCTGAGGCAGCCGCCTCTGGGGTTGGTGGGGCTCCCCCCCAGTCCTCCAGGTGGCTCCCTGGCTGGGAAAGGAAAGAGCCACACAGAGCAGGGGAGGGCGGGCAGCAGCGTCCATTCGGCATGCCACACGCACCCCCGGAGGGCTTGGGCTGGCCCCAGTTGGGCCGCGGCTGGCTGCTGGCTCTCCCTCTGCCACTGCAGGCTTGGCCCGGGGGCAGCAGTGGCTGGCTGTGCGGCGCGGCTGGCAACTGGTGCTTGCCGGCTGCCTGCATGGCTCCCGGGGGGAGCGCCTTCTCTGAGCACTCACCTGGGTGGCCAAGGGCAGACAAGGGCGGCTGCTCTTCTCCGGGTGTGTGTGTGAGGAAACGGCCTCTGGGGGGCTCTTTCGACTGCACCTGTCCTTACCTTGTCGCAGTGCGCTCAGGGGCAACTGGCTCCTGGGTTTCGGGGGCAGTCGCCAGGCTGGGAGAATCTCCTGCCTCAATGGGAAATCTCCGAGCTTGTGGGGTCTCTTGGGAGCTCATGTCCGAGCCCCAGACCTGTCTGGGAGAGACAGTGGCGTCACTAGAGGTTGCGTCACCCGGAGCGGGAGGTCAGCGCGTCACCACCCATGATGGATCTCCTCCTCCCAAGCCATACAGCAACTTTATTTATTTAACTACAGCACAGGTCACCCAACCGATTAGTAACCAACAAAAAACCCGTGGCCAGTTTGATGACACTCACACAGTTAATAAAAGTTCTAGTATTAGCTCTGATACATGGAAATGAGAACTGACTCATAATAGTGATTTTTTAAAAATCGCGATTTATACGTAAGAAGTTGTATCTTCAGGTTTTTGGCCATAGCTTTTGATAAAATAAAGATATGACACTCTGGTTTTTTCACTGAATTCCGGAAGAAATTCCACATCCAACAGAATATAATGTGATGGAATTATTTTTTTAAACCGCGATTTTGGTCCCTGGTGGTGTCACCCCCTGAGCGGTGTTTTGGTGTTTGTTACCCCCACCAAGGAATTGGCTTTAGGCACCCAGGCGTTATGGTTTTAGGGTCCAATTCTGTCCAGTGTGGATGCAGCAGCTGTGCTGACGGGATGTGTACTGAATCCTGGGGGGGGCGGGGGGGTCACAGAGGCCTTTTCTCAAGAACATTTGTTCCCTTACTTGGCAGCTGCATCAGTGCTGGAGACTTGGTAAGGATCGGGCCATTAATGTTAAAATGATGATTTTAGATGGCATTTTTCATGCACCAGCTAGAGCACTACGTTTGCTAGCTAGAACACTACCATTACTTGTGGTACATGAAATACAGAGAAAGTCCCCGGTTCATGGCTGGCAATGCGGAAGGATTGTGACGGCAAAGGGGAGTGGATCTTGCGCTGGCAGAGACCACCCCCCCCCCCCCCACACATGAGTATATCTGTATTTCTGATCACCTGTGAAGCAGCCCTTGCTAGGCCGGAAATGGCTGGCTGGCTGGCTCCACACACCCAAAAGCGGCCCTGCCCAGAAGGGTCCCGCGAGAGGGAGGGAGGGAGGGACGGGGTGCCGCAAGGAGCACCCGTCAGGCCAAGGCCAGGCCTTCCTGACCAAGGCGCCCCCTGCTGCCAGGATCCTTCCTCTGCCGTCACTCACCACACCCCGACCCCAGTGCAGGCACCAGCTTGCTGGGAACACTGGGACAAAGCTCTGCACTGGGCTGCTCTGCCCCCCTCCAGCTCTGCCCCCCACCACCCCTGATATCACAGTGGAGGGGGAATCGGTCTGGTCAGGAAGCCCCCCTCCCTGAAGATTGTGGACCCTCTGCCAGTGCCCTCTGGGGCCTGCTTCTGACACTGCCATGACGGCTCCTGTGCCGCCCATAATGGCCTGGCACAGAAGTGGGGCAACCAAAGCTCTTCCGGCCAAGAATCATGCCGAGGGCGCCCCCATTACAAACCTTCAACCCAGGTTCCAGGACTGGCCAGGGATGTCCCCCCTGATGGGGGGGATGTGCCATCACGGGCAGACCCTCTCCGCCCCCCTCTCCACAGCGCCCCGCCCAGAGCCTCACCTGTCAAAGGCGGAGGAGCGCTCCCTAGAGACGACCGGGCAGCCTGAAGGGCCTATTGCAAAGGGCAGGCTGGGGGGAGCCCGGAGGGAGGCAGCAGCTCACTCGGCCACATTGTGACCCGGGAGGACAGCTCGCGCATCACAATGCCCAGGGGCACGCGAGGCCAGGCCAGGCCAGCTCTTCTCTGCCTGGAACCCTGAGGCGAGCGGAGGCCCAGCCAGGCCTGGGCTCAGGGCAGCCACCCCGGAGCGGCTCTCTCGCCCGGCCCTCGGAGGACCCGGCCCCTCCCCGGCCCACCCTGCCTGCCCCTCAGCCCATGCGAGAGAGAGCGCGCCGACTGCCTCCTGGGTGCCCACAGCGAGCGCCTGGGCAGGCGTCTGAGCACAGGCCGGGAGCCTGATGGGCTGGGCTGGGCTGGGCTGGCCCCCCCCCTCTCACCAGGGCAGTGGCTTCCTCAGCCCGCTCTGCTCCTTCTTCGTAGTTGGGGAGGGGGAGGGTGGGCCAGCCTCCACTGCCCCCCCCCCGGTGCAAAGCATTGACTCGCCCATATCCAAGTGCCGTCTCAGCTGGGATGCCCCCTCCCTGCCGCCTCTGCCCCTGCCCCTGCTCAAGGGGTGTGCGGCTTCCTGGCCCCCCTCCCAGGCCGGCCACCGAGGGAAGAGTCTGAGGGGCGCCCTCTTCGGAAGGAGCTGCGCCAGCCAGGCCCGCGCTGAGGGGTGAGGGTCTGCCGAGCGCCTGGGCACGCACGAGGCCTCTCCCTGTGCCTGTGGCCTCGCCTGCGACCGGGGCTGGGCAGTTCCCACCAAGGGGCGTCTCAAAGGTGCTCCCTCGCTCAAGCTCCACCTTCCCGGCCTTTCAAACCAGGAGCTTCGGACAGTCCAAGTCTCGGATTAAGACTTGCTGCCAACAGACCACAGCAGCGTCTCATTTGCTGAGGAGCGGCAGCAGCACCCAAACGGCCACCGCGATGCCAGAAGCTCCTCCCACAAAACTGCCATCGCTCGTCGTCCTTCCGAGAACCGATCACCTGCCAGCCACGGGGGCCGCTGAGGCACAAAAGACACTGTGGGTCTGGGAGACCGTCCACGATGGGCCGACAGTCCTCTGAGCATGCAGGTCCACGCAGACCAGCACTGCCAGAGGCTGCAACGACCACGAACGCCCGGGAGCTGGAAGGCCTGGGCGGAGGCTTCCTGTCGCTCTTCACCCTGAGCCGTCAACGCGGGGAAATCCAAGGCAGCGCCTGCCCCGCAGCCTCCCCTGCGCCTGGCCGAGGCCGCGCGTGGCTGGAATCCAGCTCCACAAGAGGCGCTGCTGGCAGGGGAGCTATGGAGGGAACAGGGGGGGCTCCCGCCTTGCTCTGTGAGCCACTGTGGGAAACGGGGCGCTGGGACTGGTGGGCCCCCAACCTGATCCAGCAGGACATCCCGCACTGCCTCCCTCCCCCCCCCAGGGGGCCAACAGCACCTCACTGCGGAAGGCGAAGCTGGAAGGTGGGGACTGGCCCTGGCCACCGTGAGAGCTGTGCAGGGGATGAGGGGCGGGCTCCGGGATTCTCCGGTCCACGGCCCAGCGCTCGGGCCCCTGCACGGTGCTGGCCTCCTCTGTGCTGTGCTGAGCAGGATCAACCCAGACAGGCGGCAGCAGTCCAATGCCCCACTCTGCTGCATGGCAGTGCCACAGCCCCCGCCTCTCCCCCACTCCTCCTCCTCCTGCCCACTCCATTCGAGAACGGAGTACAGAGGAACAGGAAGTGAGGAGGAGAGCGAGGGCCTAACAAGGTGTGGGATATGCTCCAGCCCACCGTTCTCTCCTCCACTCCAGTCGCTTCCTCCTTTCTGACTCCAGGGAAAAGGAGGGCCACGTGGCCAATGGAGGCCTGCACCCCTAGCCGTGCGAGGCCTCAGCTGGCCTCAAATGAGCCTGCTTGCACCGTATGTGTTGGCACAGCTTCGAGATCCAGTCCCCCAAGACTGCCAGCCTGATGCCCTGCACATTTCCCTAGTGAAAGCCTGGACATGAGCTCCCCACAGAAGAAAGGGTTGGAGGGAGTTCAAATACTTACTCTTAAGACTCGCCGCTGCAGTGAGACCCAAACCCTGCCAAGTAAGCCAGCAGATTTCCATGATGGGGTAAAAACAGAGCAACTTAACTGTCCATGTTGAGACCAACTACCTAGCAAGCCTACCTACGCTACCATACAAGTGACAGTTGTGATCTCTTACCCCAGGCCCCACAGCTGTAGGCCTCCTGGCCAGTTAACCCATCACCCCCCTGAAGGGCACTGCTGAGAGCGGAGCCCAGCCCCAGGTGGCTGGCCTTTGTGTGGGGGTCCTGCCTGACCCCCGGCTCCCCATTGGTGCACAGCCACCCCCTCCAGCCCGGGGCCTTGGGTAACACAAGCCCGCATCACAATGGGGGCTCAAAGTTTCAAGATGTCCATCTCCAGTTTCACCCCTCCTCAAAGGACCTTGTCTGGGCAGGAAAAATGATCTAGCATCCTGGGCTGCTGCAACCCATGCAGGCCCTGGTCTGGGAGGACGAGGACGGGCGATGCACAGACTTCCTGACGACAGGATGACCTGAGAATGACAGATGAGCAGGCTAAAGACACGATGGAGGAGTTTCTTCTCTCCCATGGTTACCAGATGGGCAAAACCATTGGAGAAGGGACGTACTCAAAAGTCAAAGAAGCTTTTTCAAAGAAACACCAACGAAAAGTGGCCGTGAAAATTATAGACAAACTGGGAGGACCAGAAGGTGAGAACCGGCACAGGGCAGAACGAAGGGTCCCGCGAGAGGGAGGGAGGGGGGAGGGGGGAGGGGGGAGGGGGGAGCGGGCGCCGCAAGGAGCACCCGTCAGGCCAAGGCCAAGGCCAGGCCTTCCTGACCAAGGCGCCCCCTGCTGCCAGGATCCTTCCTCTGCCACGAAACACTGCCCCCCGGCGCGTGTCCCGCCCCCCCCCCCGGCAGATGTGGCAGGCTGGAGCCTACCGACTGCTTGTTTCCAGGCTGCCAGCGAGGCTCTTCTGCAGCTGCCCCCCTTTGGCAGCCTTTCCCCCTGAGGACAGGGGCTGTGTTCTGGTCGTGGAGGCCCTTTTGGCGGCTGGCCCAGCCACGAAGCCACAGGAGGCGGCTGCTTTGGGGGCAGGAGGCGGGAATGGTGGCTGACAGCTCCAGAGGGCTCCCCCCACTACTTCTCTTCCCACTACTGCGCCGCCGGTCTCTGCTGCTGCTGCTGCTCCCCCCACTCCCTGGGCTTGAAAAGAGGGGAGGAGCCCAGTGGCCGAGGGGGAGGGCAGCAGTCCTCCAGCGTGTTCGCTCTGCAGCCCTTGACACTTCTCAAGGCAGCCTTCGGGAGCCCTGGCACATGTGCAGAGCGCAGCAGTGCTGAGCAGGTGGCTGTCCCGGGGCTCCTAGGAGCACAGTCTGAGAACAGGGAGCCAGAGCCTTGTTCCAGGTCACAACCGTTCACCTGCCCTCTTTCTTTCCCCCCACCTTACTTCTGAAACTCAGGACTTGGGAAGAGGAAGAAGGGTGGATGGGGCCCCCTCCCCCCCGGCCCCCTGAGGCACGTGCACCAGAGGGCCTCCGGGACCGCCTGGCCTGGTGCATGGCTAGGACCCTTCCCCGCAGTTTCCTGCCTCCCCCAGCTCTGCCTTTGTCTCCTCAGAGTTTATCGAGAGATTTCTGCCCAGGGAGCTCCAGATCGTCAAGCGCTTGGATCACAAGAACATCATCCGGGTGTACGAGATGCTGGAGTCGACGGACGGGAAGATCTACCTGGTGATGGAGCTGGCCGAGGACGGGGACGTCTTTGACTGTGTCCTGCAAGGGGGCCCCTTGCCGGAGAGCCGTGCCAAGGCCCTCTTCCGCCAGCTGGTGGAGGCCATCCGCTACTGCCACAGCTGTGGCGTGGCGCACCGCGACCTGAAGTGTGAGAACGCCCTGCTGCAGGGCTTCAACCTGAAACTGACCGACTTTGGATTCGCCAAGCTGCTCCCCAAGAACCGCAAGGAGCTGAGCCAGACGTTCTGCGGGAGCACCGCCTACGCAGCCCCCGAGGTGCTGCAGGGGGTGCCCCACGACAGCCGGAAGGGCGACATTTGGAGCATGGGCGTGGTGCTGTACGTGATGCTCTGCGCCAACCTGCCCTTCGACGACACGGACATTCCCAAGATGCTCTGCCACCAGCAGAAGGGGGTCTCCATCCCGGGGCACCTGGGGATCTCCGAGGAGTGCCAGGACCTCCTCAAGAGCCTGCTGGAGCCGGACATGATCCTGCGGCCCTCCATCGAGGAAGTGAGTTGGCACCCCTGGCTAGCAAACTCCTGAGGGAAGGACCACATCCACTCTCCCCCAATAAAAGGGGACAGGCTTGTTTCCAAAATGCTCACATATATTTTAACGTTATGCTCCGTTTCTAGTTTCTCCTTGCCCAGTCCTGGATCTGCGCCTGGGAAGGGAGCAGGGAAGGCCGGCGGCTGGCCGTCCCGTCCCCCCCCCCCCGTTCTGAGGCCCCCTCCTTGGGGAGGAGAGTCATCGTTTGTCGTTTACGTAACGCACTGTCCTTCCCCCCAGGGGCTCAGAGGGGGTGCCCCTTCCTCTCCTTTCAACACGCAGCAGAGTTCACCTGCAGAGATTTCCAGGGGGGTGGGAAAAGCAACGTGAACCCAAGGAGAGCCCCTAGGCGGGTTCTGGCCATCCAGTCCAGTGCCCCACCCGATGCCTCTGGGAGCGCACGAGACCACGAGACCCCTGCATTCTGGTGCCCTCCCCCGCAGCTGGCATTCAGAGCTGGCCTACTTCTAAAAACTGGAGGTTGCACATACACATCGTGTCTTGTAACCTGTGATGGACTTTTCTAGAGGAAAATTTCTGATCTATCAATCCCCCTTTTTAAGCCAGGCCAGACGCCATCAGTACATCCTGTGGCAAGGAGTTCCACAGTTTAATTACCCATTGACAATGGCACCTTGCACTGCTCTTACTCCCTTGCACACCCCACGGCTGGCACCAAGCCCAGCAGCAGCTCAAACGCCACGTGCTCCCTGCGCAGTGTGTCCCCCCCACACACACACTCGAAGCCTTGAACCAGCCTCCACTGCTGCGCCTCCTTCCAGGACGCAAACACAAAAAAGGGTGTAGAATGGAAGAGGCCATCCCAAGGTCGGGATGGGGGGGCGCTAAAAGGGTGCAGGGGCTCCAGCCCACCTCTCTCCTCTGCACGTCCTCTTCTGCCCCCCTTTTCTCCTCGTTTTCAAATCCAGAGAGGGGAGCAGCAGCAGCAGCGGCAGGTGGCGGAGGCAGCTGCTCGGTTGTCCACAGGGGTGGGCCAGCCCCCTCCCCACAGGTGCATTTTTAAGGTGGTAAGAAGCAGGAAGAACACCCCCCCCCCCGGGGGGCTGCCCAAGGCTGGCTACGGTTCCCCAGCTTCAAAGCCACAGGAGACGGTGCAGGGGATCGGGTCCCTCGAGGGCGTCAAGGCGCAGCAGCACAAGGGGGCCGGGCCCTCCAGCCAGTCCTTGGGGCGAGCGGGGGGGGGGGCTATTGCCCTGGTGCTCTTTGGGGGGCTTCTCGAGGGGTGCTGGGTCCGAGGGTCCCCCGGTGGTGCCTGGCGTCTTTCCAGGGGGTGCTTGGCTGGGGGTCCCTCTCCTGGGCTGTGCACGGCAGCCTCAGGGCCACCCAGTTCAAGCGGCCTCCGGCAAAGGAGTCCTTTGCCTGCCCAGCCCAGCCCCTGGGAGCCTTTCCAAGGGCTGCTTCCGGGGATTTCCCCTGGAGCTCGGGCAGAGCAAGCCGGTACTCGCGCCCCTCCCCCCTTGGTGGACACCAGACACCGCCAGCGAGTCTCTGCCCGCTTCCCTGGATGCCGGTGTGAGAGGGGAAGGCACGGATCGGGGAGACCCCCCAAAGCAGGGGGAGCCGGAGCCGGAGCCACGGCCGAGGCCGCTCCCGCCCAGCCTGGAACTCTGCCCAGCAGCAGCTGGAGCCAGGAGCAACCTGGCAAACCCACATTGCCAGCCTCCCCCCCGCCTCCCCCCCCCACAGCGTGCCTGTGCTCCTAGCCGAGTGGAGCAGCTCTTTCGCACCTTCGCTCAACCGGTTCCCCCAGCGTGAAAGGACAGCGCTGCCCCCCCCCGGCCCCGCCCCCTGGCCAGAGTCCTTCCCCCACCAAGACAGGCAGAACCTCCGGAAGGAAGACAGCCGAGAACCAGCTCTGGGACAACCACATGGGAGGGGGGAGTGAAGAGACCCACAAGCAGGCAGGTCGCTTCTGTGGAACGCCTTTAATCGCGGTGAACGGCAAGTCTGCAAAAGGTTCAGGAGAAAGTCCTCGTTACAAAACTGACAGCTGTTAGAGTCACTTTTTCATCCCAGCTACAAAACAGTCCAGGGAGGTGCCGCATAATGTAAAGAGGAGGAAATATTGCACAACCAAGAGCGGAGAGGCAGGCGTCTGATGCCGTGACAATGGAATCGGAGCCCCGGGATTCTCGGGCGGCCCCACGAGCCCCATCCTCGGAGCGGAGACCTGCCCGGTGGCTGCGCCCCTGCGTGGCCTCTTCGGGGCAGGAGGGCCGGGGGCTCTTCCGGCCGGGGGGCCTTCAGCGCAGGCCTTCACAACAGGCTCCTCTGGGCAGACGCTGCACCGCCCCCCCCCACAATGAGAGCTGTGGTCACGCTGTCCAGGGCAGAGGGGTCGGCGGTGGCTTCTCACCCCAACGCCAAGGTGCTCTGCAGCCCTGGGAATGGCGCCGGGCTGGAGACCCCTCCTGGGCCCAGCCTCTCGGTGGGCGACACAAAATCAAAACAATTCGGAACACGACTGGCCCCGTCACTGGCCGGCTGGCCGGGCCCGTCACGTAGCCCAACAAGGCCCTCAGGCAGACCGCGAAGACCTCTCCAACGGGGGCACCCTCAGGACTGCGGCACGGCAGGGGCAGCGCCGCACAGGACCCACTGCACTCTGGCCCCCACAGCGCTGCACGGCTGGTCTCGCTCAGCGCCTGGGGCCGGCCAGGCAGCTCCTGGGGACCGAGCCCTAACCCTAACCCCTCCCCCAAACGGTTCCTCAGCCCAAACAAGCTGCAGCAGCCAGCCAGGAGTTTGAGTCCCCTCGATCTGCTCTGGGGGCCGCCTCCCACTCTTTTCAAGAGATTCACTTCCAAGGATCACCTCTGTGAACCCCGCAAATGAGTCTCCCTGTGTTCAGAAGCCTCTGGCCACTGCAGCAGCCGTCCAGTCCTGGGAGGTCTCCTTCCATCCCCCCCCCCCAGTGCCGCCACCTGCTGGCAATGGCTGGCTTCTTGCAACAGGAGAGAGCAAAGCAACTTCCTTGGTCCTTTCTGCCAAGAACCGGGCCCTGCTGGAGGGGAGGCGGATGCACTGAGGAGCAGCAGCTGGAAGGGGCCTCTGGCAGGCGGTCTGACGCCTCTGAGCACGGAGAGTCACTGGCTCTGGGGCGAACCTGCTGTGAACCCAAAGGCGGGAACGGGAAGCCTGGCCCCAGCTCCGGCAGGGGTGGTGCTCCTGCCCTCTCGCTCCCCTGGCTCTCCTTCCCACGAAGTCTGCCCAGAAGACTTTCCTTCCTGGGGAAGGGAGAGCGGCCTCCGTCCTGGGCCCATCTCGGGGAAGGCGGAATGGCGCAGAGCAGCACTTCTGCGGCTGGGCCCTCCAGGGACGCCAGCAGCGCCTTGCTGCCTGAGCTGCGGTGGGGCCAGCGGCAGGAGGGGGCGGCCACAGTGCCCCCCAGCCATCGCCCCCCACCCCAAGGGGCAGTGCCTGTGCGAGGAGGACCACGGCCCAGCGGGCAGCAGCCCGTCCGACAGCTCGGGGGAGCGAGGCTGGAGAGCAGGCGAGGCCCATCCCGGCCGGACGAGCGCCCCACTCCACAGCCGCCGCCCCGACAAGGGCCTGCGGAGGTGGGCGGAGGACTCGGCTCTGGCAAGCGCTGGCCCTGGGCGCACTCAGCCCTGCCCCCGGCCAGGCGCCCAGTTGCCAAAGCCCCCCCGCCCCCCCCGCCCCGGGCGCCCGCGGGAGGGTTCCTGAAGGAGCGGCTCCCGCGCCCCCCACAAGGTCGTGTCCAGGGCCCTTCCTGCCAAGGCCCCCCACCCACCCCCCACCCCCAGGAAGGATTCAGCCTGAGAACGTCTCCATTTGGCAAAAGTGCTTCCAGTCACAGGCGAGCCGAGAAGGGCAGCGCCAGGGGGGAGACGGCCCCCTCCCCAGCAGCACAACGTCCGGCGGGGCCCAGGGAGAGCTGCGGAGGCAGCCGGGGGCTGGGCGGAGGAGCGTCTCCGGACTGACCGGGGATGCCAGGGGCCCAGAAAACGGCACTGGGCCCCCGGGACTCCCCCGGCTGGCATTTCAGAGGGGAAGCGAGTCCTGGGGCAGGAGAGGCCAACCCCCCGCCTAGACGCCCAACTCCCCGGCCCACTCGCAACCCACACCCGCCTCACGCCAGGGGAAAAGGGGGGGATAAAAAAGGAAAGCTGAAATTCACACGGGGGGAATCCTTATTAGTCCGGGGGGGGAGAGGGGGACCTACTGGAAAGGCGCACCCAGTGCTGTGCCCCTCACTGCCCTTCGGCACCCCCTCGTGCACTACCAGCCACCACCATCGGGGTCCAGGAGTGGGCTGCAGTCCGAGGCCGCCAATGCGAGACTTGAGCAGAGATGAGACACGTCCAGCCCGGAACACACGACACGGGGGAGGAGCCGGTTGCGCTGCGGTTTAATTCACACTGGATGGTGCGGAGGCAGGGCGAGGGGTGGGGGGCAGCCCAGGTCGCGGCACGGGGGGGGGGGGAGCAGCAGCCTCGCTATTCCCAGTCCTCCCATTCTTCGTCCTCCAGCTGCAGGCGGGAGAGAGGAAAGAGGCGGGGGCTTGAGGCAGAGGCCGCCCCGAGGTCCGGGCGCTGCAAGGCCGGCAGCCCAGGCGAGCGTCTGGCCCAGGCAGCAACCTGCCTTCGGCCCAGCGGGTGAACCCATGAGCACGAGCACGGCCTGAGCCTGGCCCCTCCCCCTCTACTCCCACGGAGACCCTCCGGTCTCCCACCAAGGAAGCCAGCGTCCCCCGGAGCCTCTCCCCACGGACCTCCCCCCGACTCTGGGCCGCTCAGTCTCGCCACAGCCTGTGCACTCAGACGAGGAACTTCTTCCCAGCCTTCCCAGCCCAGGGCTCTCTCCCTGCAGCCCCGGCAGCTTCTTCCATGCAGGCTGCACTTCCTGACATCACTGGAAAGGCCCCCCCCCCCCGCTGCTCTGATCTGCTTCAGGGCACAATCCCAGCACCGACCCCGCCGTGCCCCGGAGGCCTGGGCTGCGCTCTGCAGGGCAGTCGGTCACGGGGGCCTCCTGGAGGCCAGGGGGCGCTGGCGGCATTGCCCTGACGCCCAGCGCGGGGAAGGCGGTGTGGACTGCGCCCCAGTCGGCCTCTTTTTCTTAGTCGTATAACCGTCCTGACCGACCACGCCCCCCCCCCCGAAGAAAAGCAGTCCCTGGGGAGCTCAGGGTTCTCGGGAGAGGAGCGGCAAAGGGCACACGATCTTCAGCTGGGAGGCGGGGGGAGAAACCCCCTCTCTGCAGAGGCCAGCGCAGAGCCCCCGGGAGGAGCCAACTGTCGCCCAGGCGGCCAGTGCTGACTTGCCGCCCTGGCCCGGACAGTGCGCAGACGATGACGCGGCTGTGACGAGTGGCGCTCCCCTCCAGCCCCCCCCCGCAAGACAAGCGTCACTTCAGAGGGAGGGAGGGAGGGAGGCAGGACCGTCTTCATTTTAAGCCGCGACACACTGCGTGTGCCAGTCTCCAGGCAGACCAGCTCATTTTAGAACCAGCGGAAGTTAAGCACAATCCCAGTTCAATGAGCGCATCCAGCTTTAGAGCAGAACTGCCGCCCTTCCCCGCCTGGACTCCTCCCCCGCAGAAGGGGCTCCTGCCGCCCCCCTGTCCCCGGGGCCAGGCAGTGGGGCTGCTGCAAGGACTCACCTCCCCAGAGACGTCGGCCTTGGAGAGGGCCAGCTGCACCTCCTCCTCAGTCATGTCCAGGTCAAAGTCCTTCTCCCAGTCTTCGCTGATGTCTGTGCTCGAGCCTGGGGGGGGGGGGGCAGGGAGAGCAGCCTGAAGCCCCTCCAAGCGCAGTCAACAGGGGCCTCAGTGGCGCCCCCAACGGGCTGTCTCAGCCAGCCCCCGCAACTCACCTGCAGCTCCTCCTGCCTGGGGGCTGGGAGCCTGGCCTCTCCCACCTGCGGAGCATGACCAGAAGGAGCCTGTCTGCAGGGAACACCCTGCCTTGGCCTGGGCCGTGGACACCACCAGCAGGCAGCCCCCGGAAGCACTGCTGGGGCCGTGGGGACTCCACAACCTCCACAGCCCCAGCCTGCACCTTGCCAGCGGGGCCCGGCCCACCCCGCCCCTTCCAGGCGACCCACCTTTCTTCCCGTTGTTGGAGGGGGTGGACTTCCCGCTGTCCGAGTTGAGCTCGAAGATCCGCAGGTCCGCCGGGCCGTCCTCGCGCAGAGCCTCTGTCCTGCTGGCCAGCCGGCTCTCCGCCGGCTCCGGGGGCTGCCTGGGCGGGCAGCTGGCCTCCTGCGGGGCCGGGGAGGGCCGTGTGGGCTCGGCTGGCTGGGGCACCGCGGCCTGCTCGTCCAGGGTGGCCTCCTGCAGCCTTCGGGCCAGGTCCCGGGCCGCCGGGGAGAGCGGGGCTGCAGTCTGGGCGGAGCCGGCCGCGGGCTTTGCCACCTGCGTCACCAGGGAGACGCTCTCGCTGCTCTCGGACAGGGGGGCCTCTGCCAGGATGGGGCTGAGCACGGCCCAGCTGTCCGCCAGTGCTTCCGGGGGCGGGGGGGCCAGTGCCGCGGGGGCGGGGGGGGACCGGCTGCACCTCCGGCGGGGCCTGCAAGCAGACGCGAGGCTGCGGGGGCAAAGACCCCAGGAATTCCTCTGTGGCAGGAGAGAGGGGGAGGCAGAAGCGGAGGGTCACCGAGGACATCAGGTCCGTCTGAAAACCAGCACCGGGGGGGGGGGAATGTGCCGGGGAAGGGGGAAGGGGGGGGGAAGGGGGGGGGGAAGGGGGAAGGAGGGCTGCCTGGGGGTACGTGGGAATCGCCGTTTACCGGCGTATCTAAATCCGACGACCCCCCTGAGCAGTTCTGCCCCCAGCCCACCCTGGCACCCGCGTGAGTGAGGAGCCCCCCACCAGCAACCGAGGCCAACGCGTGGTGCTGGGAACCTCAGCCATGGAAAGACAGCCGGAATCCAGACCCTCTGCCCCGGAGCGTCCACCTGCGCCCCAGAGGAGGGAAACGACCCCCCCCCCCGCTCCTGCCTGGACGGGGCTGAGGCGGCAGCCGAGGAAGGGGGCGCTCCGGCTCCTGCCAGGCACAGTTCCAAGGGCTGGACCCTCCAGCTCCAGGGGCCCGGCAGGAGGGGCCCCTCGCCCCACTGTGCCTCTCCTCCCGCCAAGGAGACCCTCTGGCCAAGGCCCTGCTGGGGCCCCTCCCACTCCGGAGGCTTCCAGGCGGCCAGGCCCGCTCAGCCTGGCTCCCCTTCCAGGGCTGCGGGGAGGATAAAGCGGGGACAGAGGAGACCAGCCCAAGACCTTACGAACACGGCCACGAACCGCCGAGGACGGCTCCCAGCTCACTTACCCTCCTCCTCCTCCTCCTCCCAGCATGGCTCTGCCGAGTGAGTGCTCTGCTCCGCCCTCTGCTTCAGGGCGTCCCTCCGCACCTCCTCCTAGGGCAGAAGGCAGCAGGGCAGCACAGCGCAGGGGGGCAGAGGCTGCACGCTGCGGCCACAGGAACCATCGGGGGGTTCCGAGCAGGGCAATCCCCAGGCCGTGGAGCCCAGGCGAAGGGGGGCTGCTGCGCAGTGGCCTGGCAAGAACCAGGCCCAGGCCCCGGTGGGGGGACCCGCGGGCCCTACCCCCCCCCCCCCCCGCAAGAAGCAGTTCCGAAGAGGAGCAGTCAGGCTGGAAAGGCCAGCCCTCGACTCAGGCCCAGGCTCCGACCCTCACCTGGAGGCCAACACCTCTCTGAGGCCAACACCGACCAGGCCCAGGTGGGGGCGGCCAGAGGAACAAGCCCCCCCCCCACGGCCAGAGTCACATCCAACTCTGCACCTGCACCTCAGAGCTGGCAGTGGGCCATGACGGACTGGAGGCCAGAGGGCTGCCCCTCAAAGCCGCCCCGCTCTCCAATCCAGGGAGGTGAGGGGGAGGCCTGGAGACAGCCGGCCCACCACCAGGTCAGCTGCGGCATCAGGCTCCCTGCCTCAGGCGCCAAGAATCCAGCCTGCAGTGCCAGCCAAGCCTCCATGAGCCTCCATGAGCCAAGCCCCGGATGACCAGGAGGAGACCGAGAGGCACAGAGAAGGGACGAGGCCTGGGGCCGCCGCCCCCCCCAGCCCCCCCCGAGCACACAGCTGAGGCTCCACGCCTGCCCCGCAGCCCGTCCTCCCTCAGGCCCCTCTGCGGTGCTCAGCTGCAGCACCTGGGCAGGGGGCGGCCTCCCAGCCTCCCCCCCCCCACTGCCACTCACCTGCTCCAGCTGGTAGACTTTGTAGAAGTAGCGCTGCCAGAACTCAGCGTGGGCCACGGCCACAGGCACCTGAGGGCGTCAAGAGGAGAGCGTGAGGGCACCCTGCCCCCGGAGAGGACCCCTTGGGCGGCTGACTTGCCAGGCGGACGCCAGCTGCCCCTCCCTGGAACCTCCTGCCCCCCCGAGTGCCAGCCAGCAAGACCACTTCACAAGAAAAAACCCGGCCCTGGATACGGCTTCCTTTCCACGGAAACCCACGAACTGGAAGGTCAGGGCAGTTTTGTCCTGGAGCTGAGCAACACGTTCCACGTTCCTGCGCAAGGACATTGCAAGCGGCCCTGAGCGCCCGGCCACCAAAGACTTGGGCGAACGTGGGCACCCCCAGCGCTGCTCCGCCTGGGAAGAGACTGTGAGCTCCCAAGCAAGACAAGCGCTGGCAGGGAGGGAGACTCTCTTGCCCATGCCTCCACCTCCTGGGGCTGGCAGCACACGAGGGGCCTTCTCAGTAGTGGCTCCGCTAACGTGGCCTCTCCTGTCCTCCTCATCTGTGCTTTGCTGGAAGTGAGAGGCCTGCCCCCACTCACGGGCCTTCTCCAAATCATCCTCATGCGCAACTCTCCCCAAGTACGCTTCTGCCTATAGTTAATGGGTCATTTCTCATTGCTGCTGTGGCTTTTCTGAAGGGGTTTGTATTGTTTTCACCAATACTATTAAGCTGCCGTGAGTCTCCCACAAGGGAGGAAGGCAGGAGCCTTTCTAACAGGAAATGAATAAATGCCTAGAGAAACAAAATGACCCCTTCGCCATGGAGGTGTGGTCGGCCGGCAGCACCCCAAGGCACAAAAGAGTGGGCACTTTTCTTGGAAGCACGACCTTGAGCAGGCTTTCCAGTGACGGTCTTGCCCCCGGTGAGAGGTTTTTGGGGGCCACAGATCCATTTCAACCCCATATGATGCGGGGGGGGGGTAGCCAGGGGAAGTGCTGGAAGTGAAGTTCCCAGCATGCTCCTTGAATGCTTCTAGCGCGGTTAATTTAAAAACAGCACAACGGCGGACTCTCACTCCCCCTCGTGGAGATCAATTGTATGGCGGTCGCTGTGTTTCCCACAGGGTCCGGCCTGTGTGTCAGCAGAGACACAGGCGGAAGTGATGCCACGTGGAGGCAGCCCCCTTTCCTAGCTCCAAGCCTGCTGTGGAACGTCCCAGTGTGGGGCTTCTGGGCAGCCAAGATTTCTCTGCTGCAACATTTGTCTTGTGGACAGGAACACATGAACGTTGCTGTTTTGCGATATCAGAACGGGGCTCTGGGCAGCAACATTCCCTACTCCAGAAAGGGGGAGGAGAACCCCGGATTTTGCAGCAACTTCCTCTTTGTTGCCTTTTAAAGGTTGATTAAAAAGGAGAGAGAGAGAGAGAGAGAGAAATCTCCAAATACAGTGACTTGGAAGGGCTTGGCTGGCCTGAAACCTGGAGAGCAAGAGGCTGGAAAACGGAGGATTCTCCTTGGGCTGGGCTGTGGCCCAGAGGCAGCCCTGTGCCAGGGTGGGTGGGGACAACAGGGGGCGAGCCTGCCCATGGCAAGACCGTCCGAGGGGCACCGCCCTCCACGCGCCAAGGGCTGCTGGAGGAGAGGCAGGTCAGGACTCGGCTGGACTGTGAAGGGACCCTGGCGGGTGGACACGCACGGCCCTGGGGGCACTCCATGAGCGTCACTCTGGGTGGGGGGAGGGCCGGCGGTCCTGGTTCAGTGACAAGGGGGGGACACTCTTCACCTGCTCACAGGTAGGTTTCCACTGGAATGAGTCGGCCACTAGAGCCTGGGGGGGACGGGGGCACTTTGGGAACCGGACGCTGCGCTCCCAGGGTGAGTGTGTGTGTGTGGGGGGGTAGTGCTGAGAGTAGGGGTCGTGTGCCCATTAGGTGAGGTGATACAGGCGGGGGGGGGGGAGAAAATTCAGGGTGTCCTTCACCCCAAGTCTGCCGCTGCTGCCCTCCACATTGACCTGCTTTCTGCCTGTGAAAAGGCCCCCACTTCCTCCCCAGGCTTCAAACACAGAACTTCCAACGTGATTTCCGGGGACCACGCGAGGGAGAGCCCCTCTTCACTTGCCTGGTCCCTCCAGATCGAGCCGGAAGTCCTGTGCTTCTGCCACTGGAGAAGCCACACAAAGAGCATCATCTTTTCACGCACCCCCTTTGAGTTGTGCAGCAGTGGCATCCAGCAGCGTTTTGGGTAATGCAGCTGTTGGTTGGGGACAGCCTGACGCCGTGCTGGTAAGCCCCAAGCCTGGGCAAGGAAGCCCAGAGGACAGGTTGCTGCTGTGCGTGGAGACCCTCACAGGAGAGCCTGTCCCTGCGCAACGTGAAGCCGGCCGGGTGCGGAAGCAGGAAAGTCAGCCTGCCGGTCTCCTGGGTAAGGCCTGACCTGGGTGGCAGACGGGAGCAGCAGTGGGGCTCACACCCGTCCCTGGCAGAACAGGAAGGATCCCCCCGGCCCCGGCTGGATTCCATTAGCCCCTCCCACTGACCCAGTCCGTGAAGGGAGGGAGAGGGGGCTGAACTCAGGCTTCCTGCCATGGGACTGGCCAATGGAGAAGGCAGCGTCTCAATTCCTTGAGCTCTCATTCAAAAAAAGAGGCCAACTGGGGTCAGCGCATGTGTGTGGCATGAGCGATACACGGCTAACATGCTCTCCTGGATCCGAATTAATACTGCACGTGCCGCTTTTCAACAGAACAGAACTGCAGGGCCACGTCTGTCCAGTCTCTGAGCTGGGATCTCATTGTCTGTTGCCTCCAGCGTCAACCCTAATTTTACCTACTTCACCCTTGCGCATTCCTTTCTAGTGCCCACTAATAATCCCGTGCTTTTTTAAAGGCTGACCTGCCTGCTTAATGCAGACAGGGGCTTCTCGGACAAAAGACCCGCCTGGGTAACTACAGCGAAGTGTTGGCGTGCCTGGGCATCAAGCGGTGCAGGGGCCAGCCTGGCCAGCCCCTCCGCCTCCTCTCCCGGACACGTGGGCTAGAGGGCTAACGCGGGCCTGGAGGAAAGGAAGCCTCTGCAGCAAATTCCTCTGGCGGCAGCAAATCCATCCCCGAGGGCAGGGGGTCCCAAACTGGGCGCCAGGGAAAACTCACAGGGGCGCCACAGGATGTGCCTGGTGGCCTCACCAGCTCTCCCGGGTGCCACCATCTTGAATCGTGCCAGCACTCCTCTGACTCAGGACGGTGGCATCTGGGAGAAGCAGGCAATGCTGCCATCACCGCAACAGGGCTCTACAACCACAGTAGGTATGGGAGCCGCTGCCCTCGGCTGAGGCAGGCCCCGATGGCCAGAAGAGGTCGTTGGGGCTTGCCTCAGCCGTCCCTCCAGGAACCCGCGTGCATGGGGGGGGGGAATTGGCGCCCACAGCCTGTATTGGTTTTGAAGCTCCCCCCACCATGAGGCAGCCCTGCTCTGGCAAGCAGCGTGTCCCTCCACGTGGCTCAGGCGACTCAGCCACGGCACGCAGGAGGCCCAGAAGCCGTGGAAATCGGGCTGGATCCGAGAGCTGGTCCATCAGGGCCAGCACTCTCCACGCAGCCGGGCAGCGGCTCTCCGCGGTCTCCAGCTGGCGCTTCTCTGCTGCACCTGAGAGCAGACCTGTGCAAAGAGGATGCTCCACCCCCAGGCAGGCAGGCAGGGCCACTCCCCCGTGTCACCGCAGGCCCGCTTACCATCTTGGAGTAGAGGGAGCGGATGGAAGGGCTGTTCACCAGCAGCTCCGAGATCTCCGCTTTCTTCTCCTCCAGGCCGAAGTGTGAGAGCCAGGCTTCAAAGAGCTCCATGGGTCCTGCAGGGGGAGGGAGGCGAGACTGTCAAGCCAGAGGGGGCTGCCCACGGGGGGGGGCTGCCTACACCGCCTCCCACTCCCACCGGGATTCACACAGGAAGAGGGGACGGGGGTGTGTGCTCCTGCACGGGGTCTCCTCTGGCCCTGGAGGGCTGGGCAGCAGCGTCTCCCCCACGGCCTCGCCAGCCACTGACCTGCCCACTGCAGCCCCCGTCCCCTCCCCACGTCCTGCGCACAGCAGCAGCCGCCCAACACAGTCTCACTCCCAGCCCCGCCCCGCCCCCAAACTGCTTCACACCAGCACAGCTTCCCATTTACCGTCTGGTTCATTGCAGTAGGTGGCTGGGTCAGACTGGAGGGTGTACAGCCGAGCCTGGAGGGAGAAGGCAAGGAGGAGCCCCTCAGCGCGGGGAGTCCACCCCCAGCCCACCGCCCCCGAGAGCTTCCCAGACAGGCAGGGGAGCGGGCAGGGCCGGGGCGGGGGGCACCTTGGCACTGTCGTACAGCTCCGTGGTCCCCGACGGGGTGGCCATCAGCGTTATGACGTCACAGTCGATGGTCTTGTCTGGCGAAGGTGCAAACGTGTCCGAGATGACGCCCAGGAAGTTGGAGAGGCCCTTCCGCACTTTCTCCGTTGCGCCCGAAGAACTCTCCGTCTTCTCAGAGAGACAGACAAAGACAGTGAGCAAGGCGAAGCCCAAGCCCCGGGCAGCCTGTTCTGGGGGAGGGGGAGGACCAGGCAGCCCAGCCGTCGAGTGGGGAAGCCTCACAGCCACAGCAAGGGGGCGACTAAGCCAGGCGACCTTGGGGGAGGGGTCGGGGTCTGCAGAAAACCAACCACTGCCTGCCAACAGGCTGTCCTGCCGCCTCCCTCCCTCCCTCCCCCCCCCCCGGCCCTGCTCCACACTCACAGCCAGCCTCTCCTTGACCACGCTGGCGGTGGCGGCAATGGTGCAGGCCGTGTCATGCTGGACCACCTGGGTGAACTCCGTCAGGTCCCGCTTCATGAACTCCAAGGCCTCTGTAGACTGAGGCAGGGAGAGAGAGAGGAGAGGAGAGGACGGGCTCCACGCATCGCGGCGCACTGCTTATGCACAGGGAGGATCTGGTCCACTTTGACCCAAAGCCCCCCAAGCGGAACAGCAGCACTGAAAATGCTTTCTAACGCCACAACTGCTGCAGACTCTCAGGGGAGCGTGCGAGTCACACAGGGAAAATTGGAGCACACAAGAGGCAGAAACCGTCGTGCAAATGATTCAGTATGTGGCATGCACAGTACGGCATTCATGTAGCACGAGAAGCAGCCATGCTGAACCCAAAATAAAATCCTAGAGGCACAACTTCAACACGCAGCTCTCAATAATCTACTCTGCACACTGTCTTGAGCCCAGGGGTGTCAAACTGAAGGCCTGCGGGCCAGACGTGGCCTGCAGAAGCTCTTTGTCTGGCCCCAGTCACAGATCTACGATTATGTCTGGGGGGGGCACAAAAGCCCCAGGTGTGGTGCTCCTGGGGGGGGGAGGAGGGCACCGACGAGGCACCTTGCTGAGAGGCTGGCAGTTTCGGCCCGCCCGCCCTCCCCTGCCATCATATGGCTCCAAAATGGAGTGCTATTGGGGGGGGGTGGAGCG
>JAJKFI010000132.1:462779-487459 GCA_029204185.1 Lerista edwardsae | reverse complement strand
GGGGGGGGGTGGAGCGGCACACGGGGAAGCAGCGGAGGGGGGGGACCGCCTCCTTCTCTGTCCCTGGGCGGCCCATTGGCTGGGCCTGGTGATAACTGGGCCCTCCCAGCACCACAAGCAGCTGTGCAGTGATGCCTGTGCAGAAGTGGCCCTGCTGGAGTGTGGCCCTGGAAAAGCCCCTTCAGGGCGTGGGTCACCCTTTCAGCAGCACCCCCACCTGCTGCGGAGCTCAGAGGGAGAGGCGGGAGGAGGCTGCAGAAGGCAAGGAGCGACAGGAGGAGGGGTGGGAGAGGGAGACTCGGCCGAGGAAGCCCAAGTGCCAAGCAGGCCACCCTTTCAGCAGCGTGACTTCTGCCAAGGTGGCACTTCCTGGGGCAGCTCTCAGCTGCTGGGCTGCAAAGTGGGGCCTCAGCAGAAGCAACTCTGTAGCAAGGGCAGCCCGAGTCTCTCCCGAGTCCTGGAAGTATGATCAGGGGACCCACATTTTCTATCATTGGCAGCTACGGAGTTCCTAAGTGAGACTGAAATGCTTATTTCTGACCATCACTTGTCTACTGCTGTCACTTCTGGCCCTCAGCAGAATGAATGAGGATCCTCAGGCCAACGGGTTGGATTCCCCTGCTCGAACCCAGCCCCGCCTCTCCACCATGTTTCCATTTCCACTCTGTTCCCTTAAAAATCTCTGAAACGGGGGAAGGAAGAGGACTGGCAGAAAGAGGCAGCCCTAACCCTTCCTAACTGGCTGCCTGAGGTAGCCACATTCAGGTGGCCCATGTAGTGGAACATGTGGAAGATTCCAAACCCCCCCCCTTCAAATTCTGGAGATACTGGGCCAGTAGTAGACTTGTGGCCAGCTGGCTTGTTTAGTGTGTGCAGACACCAGTCTCAACCCAAAGCCAGCCTCCGTGAGCAGCCAGCTCCCACCACTCATTTCTGACCAGGAACATGGAGGTGCGAGCAGATTCCTTTTCACTATGGGCTGGCCCTGCCTCAAGGCCGCCTGAGGCACTTGCCTCAGGTCATGTCCGTCATGAAGCACCTGCTGTTGCCCACTTCTGCCACCCCTCCTGCTCTCACTCCCTGGATTCAAAGAGGAGCAGAGCAGAAGAGGCAGCACGAAGCAGGGGAGTGTTGGAGGTCTCTGTGTCCTGCACCAGGAAGTAAAAGGAGGAAGAGGAATGGGGGAGACGGTGCCTGGCCTGCAGCCAAATAAGGGGACAGAGGTGACACCACCCCCTCTGGAGCTTAGAGGTCCCAGGGTGGGCCCAGTCCATATGCCGCTGAAAGGGAAGGGCTCAAGGCAGTGATCCCAGATCAAGAAGCAGGTAGCAACAAGAAGATCTCAGGCGAGGGTCTTCCTCCTGCTTGCTGGGGCTCCTCATTTGGCAGAGAGAAAGACCCTGTCCAGCCCAGCACCACTGCTTTTCGGACGGCCGCTTGCTGGTGTCTCTTCCGCATCTTTTTAGACTGTGAGCCCTCTTGGGACAGGGAGCCATTCGGTCATTTGATATTCTCTGGCAACCACTTTGGGAACCTTTCAACGGAAAAGCTGAACACTGCAGGACACCACCACCAGACTGGCCAAGCAGCCCCTGCCACTCTCCACGGCTGTCCCAGGCTGCGTATTTCGGACCACTTTCCTCTAGAAAACGGACAAGGAGCAGACGCGACCAACCTTCTCCTTGACCGTCTGGATGCTCTGCTGCAGCCAGCTCCTCCACCAGCCTCCGTCTTCCCTGTGACAGGACAAACACAAGAAGCTGCAAGTGGGAATTGGGCACCATGGACACAGGCCAAGAAACAGACTCCTGACCGACAGCCAGGTGGCCCAGCAAGCCCTAAGCAGTGGCTTCCGCAGTTCTGAACTTTTGGTGGAATCTTTTCCTTGCTTCAACTTGGGAAATTCCCCACTCGAGAGCAAATGCAGAAGCTGAGAATAAAATCCATGTCTGTGTGTTTCATTTGGCCTCCTTCTGCCAGAGTTAGAGAAATAAGTTCCATCACTAATCGCCAGTATCAAATGGTTCAAAATGCACGTTATGCTTTTAAGTACCATTTCAACATATGGCTGAAGACAGCCCTTGTTTTAAGTTCAGGCGGAACCTTTTTCTCCATGAAGGTTCCGTTCCTGGAACCCTCATGTATAAAAAAATTCCACAGGTAATTAAACGCACAGATTTTCCTTACACCCCAAAGCCAACCAGCGCTGCGGCCGGCGGGTGTCTGGAAGCCTTTCTGAGCCCCGCCGAAGTCGGGCTGGTCTGCGTGCAGCCTCAGCAGGGCTCAGAATGGAAGATTTCCTCCACCTCACCCTCCAGACACCACCAAAGCTGTGCTCCACTGTGTCTGGAGGTCTTTCTGAAGCCCGCCAAGGCGATGCAATTCCTCCTATGGCCTCAGAATGGCTGTTTCAGCCAAAAATAAGTGACTTTTTAAATGTCTTATAAGGCATTATGAGGTCCAGAAAGCCCTTTGGGGGCCACCTGAAGGGCTTCCCCGGGCTTCAAAATGCCTTATAAGGCATTACAAACATCACTTCCAGTTTTCCCCAAAAACCAGGGAGTAACTTTTTTGGCTGAAGCAGCCATTCTGAGACCCGCCAAGACCATGGAAGGACCTGCATGGCCTTGGCAGGCCCCAGAAGAGCCTCTGGAGGTGCCTGGAGCTCAGCTCAGGATGCCTTCAAAAGCTTCAGGCTGGCTCAACACAAGTCCGGGGGACTCGCACTGAGTCAAATCCACAGATGCAGAGTCTGCAGATAATTAGGCTCAACCGGTACTGGAGTTTAGCAATAAACAGTCACTGCCAGATTGAAAAATATTTCACTGCCAGCTACATATTGCAGGTAAACACCACCTGCACACGGAAGTTTGCAAATTCTCCAAGGAGTCACTTTACCACATAGCACAGACAAAAGAGGGGATTCCTACTGAAGTCAATGGGACTACTTGTGAGCAAATTTTCATAGCTGCATCCTTATAGTGAAAGACTCATCCAACTTCCATCACACATACACTTCCAAAGAAGCTTTACTACACAGATCCTATTGCCTATGGAAGGATTTTCATTCCTTTGAAATAATATAGCACAAAAATGTCTCAGAACAAGTGAGAACATTCTTTCAGACACACTTCTTGGGTGTTGACATTTTCAACTTCAGCCTCTTAGCCATAATCATAAACAAGTTTGACATGCTGTGATAACAGGAAGGCAAAAATTATAGGGTTATTGACACTTTCTGCAAATGAACAACTAGCTCAGTGGAACTAGCTCAGTGGAACAACTAGCTCACTTTCCTGGAAGTAAATCCCACTGAACACATTGGGACTGATGTCTGAGTAGACATGCATAGGAGGGTACTGTCAGACACACTGTTCCACATACAGGATTTTGTCCTGTTTTTACTCTTTACTTTTCCACTGAACTTGGGGTGTTTTGGCTCCAGAACTGTACAATGCAACTTAAAAAACCAAAAAGTCAATATCTTTTTGACTAGTAACACTTCTTGTTAGGACCAACCAAAGGCTCACAAACCTAAGGAAGCTTCCCAGAACTCTTCATCGAGCAGGACATTAAGCACCCCGATTTTGGCGGCGGTTATTGCATGGTGCTGCTGCAATAATCACTGCCTTTTTGTTTTGCTGAACGTTCATCCTGATGAAGAGTACTAGAAAACGGAACAACTTGCCTAAGATTTTGCACCTTTTTGGCGGCTTTCTGATTTTCTCCTAATGGCCCAACATAGCTGCCTACTCGTTTTTTAAAAAACTTAATTTGAGGTTTCTTATATTTAAGTGCCACAGCACAGGCACATATATTTGGAACAACAGCAAGCACACTCTCTCTCGCACGCACGCACGCACGCACACACTCACAGAGAACTCCTCCCAGAAAACATAAGAACATAAAAAGAGCCCTGCTGGATCAGGCCAAAGGCCCATCTAGTCCAGCTTCCTGTATCTCACAGTGGCCCACCAGGTGCCTCAGGGAGCACATGTAATGAGACAACAAGATGCTTGCATCCTGTTGCCACGCCCATGCACCTGGCATTCTGAGGTAGCCTACTATTAACGTAAGGAGGTTGCACCACCCATCATGGCCTATAGCCCACGATGGACTTTTCCTCCAGAAATCTGTCCAATCCCTTTTTAAAGGCATCTAAGCAAGATGCCATTACTGCCTCCTGTGGCAAGGAGTTCCATAGCTTAATTACCCGCTGAGTAAAAAAGTATAAAAAAGTATAAACTTATCTGTTTTAACTCTCCCAACACTCAATTTCAGTGGATGTCCCCTGGTTCTGGTATTGTGAGAGAGGGAAAAAAACCTCCCTCTATCCACTTTATCCATGCGGTGCATAATTTTGTATGTTTCAGTCATGACCCCCCCCCTCAGGTCCCTTTTTTCCAGACTGAAGAAGCCCAAAAGCTGCAGTCTTTCTTCATAAGGGAGGTGCCCCAGCCCCGTAATCATTTTTGTCACTCTCTTCTGCACCTTTCCAGCTCCACTATGTCTTTTTTGAGATGTGGTGATCAGAACTGTACGCAATACTCTAGATGTGACCTTACCATCGATTTGTACAATGGCCTAATAATATTGTTTTATTCTCATCCCCCTTTTTAATTACCCCAAGCATGGAATTGGCCTTCTTAATTGCTGCTGCACAATTTGAAGACATCAACAGAACCAGCCTGAAGAACTAGTTTTTCTTCCATCTCCATGAGGACAAAATTGGCCAAGGTACAAATGTGCTGATACCTAAAGAAGTGCCTGGAGGTAACACCATCAGTGACGGGATCTTTTTCTTGTCCATGCAACTCAGATTCTTTGGGAAGATAATTTGAGGAACACCCTAAGTCTGATGGTTATCCCTCACCAAAAAGATGCACCTGTGAAAATTTCTTATGAGTAGTGACATCCACATTAGTGGATGTTACCTCTTTCACCTCGACTATAACTGAAAGCACCTCTCGGGCAATTTGCACACTTCTATCTATAATGTGCAGCTGGCATCTGGAAGTGAAATATTTTTGCACTAATTCTCTCTCCAAGTCTTTGTGTTTGCTTCCCCACCCCAGTCTTTTGCGCCTCTCACTGTCACATCCCAACATACTAATTTTTAAAACAAGATGTAAAGGGCAGCCCAATCCTAGACTGCCCTGGAACAGACAAGCTGGTATCCAACGCAGTATAGGAGGCAGCTGGAGGCCACCTCAGGGTAAGGGAATATTCTCCCCTTACCCCAGGTGACTCCACCAGCCCCAAAAGGTCTACTCAGATCTGTGCCAGCAAAACTGCTGGCACAAATCCAAGCAGCCTGTGGAAGGCCAACCAGGCCAGGGAAGGGGTAAGGATCCAGCATGAGCGCCAGATCCTGTCTCCCTTACCTGGGCCAGCCTGCCTATAGGTCTACCCTCCCCATGCCCCCAAATGCCTCCCCCCCCCACCCTCCCCCAGCCCGTGCTGGCCAAATTTGGCTGGTGCTTTCCCAATCCCTAGAGCAACGCAGAGGCAAGATCCAAGCGCAAGTGCCTGCACCAGCCCATCCGGCTCTTGAAGTGGCGCAGACAAGCCTTATGGCCTGTTTGCGACACTGACATGGGCTGGCCTAACCTTAGTAACTCATCAGAATTCTCTTGTTGTTCAGTCGCTAAGTCGTGTCCAACTCTTCGCGACCCCACGGACCACAGCAGGCCAGGCCTCCCTGTCCTCCACTAGCTTCCGGAGTTCGCCCAATTTCATGTTCATTGCTTCGGTGACACTATCTAACCATCTCATCCTCTGCCGCCCCCTTCTCCTTTTGCCTTCCATCTTTCCCAGCATGAGGGTCTTTTCTAAAGAGTCCTCTCTTCTCATGAGGTGGCCAAGGTATTTGAGCTTCAGCTTCAGGATTTGTCCTTCCAGGGAGCAATCAGGCTTGACTTCCTGGAGGATTGACTGATTGGTTCTCCTTGCAGTCCAGGGGACTCTCAAGAGTCTTCTCCAACACCATAATTCAAAAGCATCTATTCTTCGGCGCTCTGCCTTTCTTATGGTCCAGCTCTCACAGCCATACATTGATACTGGGAAAACCATCGCTTTGACTATGCAAACCTTTGTTGGCAGGGTGATGTCTCGGCTTTTTATTAAGTTGTCTAGGTTCACCATAGCTTTCCTCCCAAGAAGTAAACGGCTTTTAATTTCATGGCTGCAGTCACCATCTGCGGTGATCTTGCCAAGGAAAATAAAGTCTGTTTTAACCCCATGGATTACAAAACTAACAGACTTCTCTAAGTAGCCTTAATTTTATTTGTTAGCTGGAACCAAGCTGAGTATCAGCGTGGCTGGTTCCAAATGTAGGCTCTTAATCAAGAATAAATCACACTCAACTCAACGGGGATTCCACATAACCAGGCTCAGACTCTTGTTGCACAGCAATGTCAACAAGGAAAGCTGCCATTACAACAACAGGACAAACGGAAATGCTGGGAACAGAAACATCCGTCAGGAAGATGACGGCATTCCCCACATACCAGAAAAGGAATTAAACGTTGCCTTCCTGCAATTGCTGCCAACGACCGACGTTGCCAGTGCCGGCCTTCGCGCACGTTGACCGTCCAGTGGCAAACAAAGGCTGCCAGCAGCGGGGCCTGCCTGGCTTCCGAGGCACGCCAGGAGGTCGGAGGCGCTGGCGAGGCACCCGCTGCAAGTGAGCCACGCGGCGACCCGTGAAACAGGGGGCCTCCCGGGCCCAACGTCCTTCCCGAGACCCCGGAGCCGAGAGCGCCACGCGGGCCAGCGACCCATAAGCCCCTCGTCCCGCGACGCCCTCCGTCCCCAGGCCCGACCCCCGCGAGCGCACCGTGGCCGCGGCTCCGCCTGAGACCAGGGGCTCGGGCTTCGAAGGCGGGGCGCGCAGCCAGCCACTCAAGGGGGAGAGGAGCGCACTCTGCACATGGCCAGGGGCACTCTCCTCCCCCAGCCTGCCTGCTTCGGGGCTCACGTTCTCGCCCCTCCCCGTCCCGGCGTCGCCGCCGCCGCCCCGAGCTCAGTATTATTCTCACCCTTCCGCCATCTTGGCCACCTGACGTCACCAATATTTACTGACCTTTAACCTCCCAGCAGAAGCCCCGCCCCTCCACGGCTAGTAACCTTCACTTCCTTTCTATTCCCGAGAGCTCAAGCATTGGCTCAAGCCAAGCAGGTTTAATCATTGGAGGTGGCATGACGTCATTTTCTTGAAGCCACATCGGGGCATCTGACTGAGTCAACCAATATGGTTGACTCAGTCAGATCATTGCCGCCAAGGAGGATTGCCGCGAATTCACGAATCAAAATCTCCCTGCACGTGTGTAAAAGTTAATCTCAACCTCTTTAATCATGCCTGCGTGTTCTGCATACGGGTGCACGAATCGCTGTACGAAAAATGGGATTTAATTTCCATGGAAAGATTCATGTATTCACATTACATCGGTTCAATAAAACTACAGTTCACTGAAACAGTGAGTGCCTTTTTTTTTGAAGCTGTGTAATTTCTTGCTGTTCCTAGCAGTCTTATTCACCATTTTCTGACACCCACTGTTAATGGTCTAGAAGGTAAAAAAAATATTTCCCCCCTCCTTTTCCCCCCCTTCCCGTTTACACGTTTTTTCCCACCTTCCATTTTCTACTGTAATATTTTCGAAATTCTGAACATTAACAGAATTTGTTTTATGGGGGGGGGGGTTGAGTGTAGAAGTTTTAAAAAATACTCTTAATAGTCTAGAAGTAAAAAAGAATTACTCTCATATGGACAACTACTTGTGCTATGAAGAGATTTTAATGTAATTTTCCTATATATTTATCTAATTTCTGCCCACCCTCCCCTTTTTTTTCTTTCCTTCCCGTTCACACTTTATTTTTCTGCCTTTCATTTTCTACTGTAATAGTTATGAAATTCTTATGAAATAGTTATGAAACATTATCAGAATTTTTTTTTACGGGGCATGACCGTTTTATTTTTGCGTGTGTAGATTTCAATAAAGTCTGTCAAAATAGTGCAATCTGAGTTTAAATAGACAGCAAGTAGCATTTCGTCAGGTATGTTCAGTAATATAATTATGAGGAATTTAACCTTGTAATTGCATATTAAATCATAATAAGGTTACCAATAATGTGTCTACACGATCACATGTTTTTATTTTCATAAGTTTTTATTTAAGGAATAAACTTTTAAATCCTAAACAGTACAAGCAAAGCAATCTGAAATGCTTGGAATGAGGATTGTTTTGAGTAGCCTAACATGGCTGCTAAGCCCGCCCACTGGCTTCACCTCACCAGCATTAGTTCTTAAGGGATGCCGCCTCCAATGATTAAACCTTCTTGGCTCAGGCTCAGAAAGCTGAGATAGATCCTTCCGGTTCTCTAGTGAAGGTGGGGGTCAAGGTGGGGGTGGAACCATGGAGTTATTATTTACAGGGTGGAACAGGGAGCAGCACCGTAGAGTCTTGGGGCAGAGCGGCTGCCAGTAGCTTCCACTTATCCGCGCCTGGGTGTACGTTTTAGGGGGTCGCTCCTTCCGCCTTCTACGTGTGCTTTTGCATTGCCTTCCAGCTGGGACTTTGCACTGGAAAGGGTGGCAAAATATAGGCACTCTGACAACTCTTGCCATGTACTCCAAAGAGGAAATGGCCCCAAGGGAATTATGGGCTTTCTCTGTTTCCCCGTAAAGAAGAGTACTAGCATCAGAAGAGCCCCCCTGGATCAGTCCAAAAGGGGCCCATCCAGTCGAGCTTCCTGCATCTCACAGGGGCCCAGCAGGTGCCTCAGGAAGCACACAGGATAAGATCCCTGCGTCCTGTTGCCACTCTCTTGCACCTGGCATTCGGAAGTAGCCTACCTCTAAAGTAAGGAGGTTGTACCACCCATCATGGCCTGCAGCCCACAATGGACTTTTCCTCCAGAACTCTGTCCAATCCCCTTTTAAAGGCCCTAAGGCCAGATGCCATCACCACCTCCTCTGGCAAGGTGCTCCACACATTAATTAGCAGCTGGGCAAAAACGTGTTTCCTTTTATCTGTTCTCACTCTCCCAACACTCAATTTGAGTGGATGTCTCTGGGTTCTGATGTTTCTGAGAGAGGGAAAAGAACCACCCTCTATCCACTCTGTGCCTCCTATGCATAGTTTTATATGTCTCAATCAAGCCACCCCTCAGGCGCCTTTTTTCTAGGCTGAAGAGCCCCAAACGCTGCAGCCTTTCTTCATAAGGGAGGTGCCCCAGCCCCATAATCATTTTTGTCGCTCTCTTCTGCACCTTCCTACTTCCACTATGGCCTTTTTGAGATGTGGCGATCAAGACTGTACGCAGTACTCCAGATGTGGCCTTACCATCAATTTGTACAATGGCATAATAATATTGGCTGTTTTATTTTCAACCCCCTTTTTAAGTACCCCAAGCATAGAATAGGCCCAAGGTTTCTCTCCTGATCCATCGCAGACAGCTCAGAACCCCTTAGCCCAGTGGTTCCCAAACTGTGAGATGCCAGTTTCAGGTAGATCGAGAAGCACCTAGAGCAGCCATATTGAAAATATGGGAAGATGGGATGCAGGAAAGGGGGAGGGTTGTGTGGTTGTTTAGCTTGTGTCAAGGTTATAGATAGGCCTTTTTTCTTTCTGATTCACTTTGCTATTGGAAAATGGCTGAGAAATGACCCAACATATTACTGCGTTCTCAGGAAAGCAGCAGGCTCTAGCATCACAATGATGGCATTTCCAGCCATGACATAACTTCTGGTGGGTTCTGACCAATTTGTTCTAAAAAGTGGGACTCAGTATGAAAAAGTTTGAGAACTACTGCCTTAGCCAATATGTGTTTATTTTTTGCCCCAATGTGCATTACTTGCCCCAATGTGCATAACAGGCAAGTTTGGTCTTGGAGTACAAAATGAAGCAGGGCAAAGACTGATAAGAGTTTTGTCAGGAGAACACATTAGTCATAGCAAACACCCTTTTCCAGCAACACAAGCGGCGACTCTACACATGGACCTCACCTGATGGTCTACACCGAAATCAGATTGATTACATTCTTTGCAGCCAAAGGTGGAGAAGTTCAATACAGGCAGTAAAAACAAGACCTGGAGCTGATTGTGGCCCAGATCATGAGCTTCTTATTGCAAAATTCAAGCTTAAAAAAGTAGGCCCTAAGCCCTCCACGTATGACCTAAATCATATCCCATATGAATATACAGTGGAGGTGACATATTTAGATTTGGTAGATAGAGTACCTGAAGAACTTTGGACGGAGTTCTATAACATTATATAGGAGGCAGCAACTAGAACCATCCCAAAGAGAAAGAAATGCAAGTAGGCAAAGTGGCTGTCTGACAAGGCTTTACAAATAGCTGAGGAAAGAAGGGAAGCAAAAAGCAAGGGAGAAAGGGAAAGATATACCCAACTGAATGCAGGTTTCCAGAGAACAGCAATGAGAGATAGGAAGGCCTTCCTAAATGGGCAATGCAAAGAAATAGAGGAAAACAAGAGAATGGGAAAGACTAGAGATCTTTTTAAGAAAATTGGAGATATCAAAGGAAAATTTCGTGCTAAGGTAGGCACGATAAAGGATAAGACTGGAAAGGACCTAACAGAAGCAGATGAGATTAAGAGGTGGCAAGAATACACAGAGGAACTATATAAGGCCGATCTAAATGTTCCTGATAACCACAATGGTGCAGTCACTGAGCTCGAACCTGACATCCTGGAGTGTGAAGTCAAGTGGGCTTTGGAAAGCTTCACTAACAACAAAGCTAGTGGAGGTGACCTCATTCCAGCGGAATTACTCAAAATCTTAAAAGATGATGCTGTCAAAGTGCTGTACTCCATATGCCAGCAAATTTGAAAAACCCAGCAGTGGCCACAAGACTGGAAAAGATCAGTTTACATTCCAATCCCAAAGAAGGGCAATGCCAAAGATTGTTCGAACTACCGCAACATTGCACTCATTTCACATGCTAGGAAGGTGATGCTCAAAATCCTACAAGCTAGGCTTCAGCAGTATGTGAATCGAGAACTACCAGAAGTGCAAGCTAGCTTTCGAAGAGGGAGAGGAACAAGAGATCAAATTGCCAACATTTGCTGGATCATGGAGAAAGCAAGAGAGTTCCAGAAAAACATCTACTTCCGCTTCATTGACTATGCTAAAGCCTTTGATTGTGTGGATCACAACAATCTGTGGCAAGTTCTTGAAGAGATGGGAGTACCAGACCACCTGATCTGTCTTCTGAGAAACCTGTATGCAGGCCAGGAAGCAACAGTTAGAACTGGACATGGAACAACTGATTGGTTTAAAATTGGGAAAGGAGTACGACAAGGCTGTATACTGTCACCCTGCTTATTTAACTTATATGCAGAGTACATCATGAGGAGGGCTGGATGATTCACAAGCTGGAATCAAGATTGCTGGGAGAAATATCAACAACCTCAGATATGCAGACGACACCACTCTAATGGCAGAAAGTGAGGAAGATCTAAAGATGAGGGTGTAAGAAGAAAGTGCCAAAATTGGCTTGAAGCTCAACATTAAAAACTAAGGTCATGGCAACCACTCCCATCACTTCCTGGCCAATAGAAGGGGAAGAAATGGAAGCAGTGACAGACTTTACTTTCCTGGGCTCCAAGATCACCGCAGATGGTGACTGAAGCCATGAAATTAAAAGACGTTTACTTCTTGGGAGGAAAGCTATGGCGAACCTAGACAACTTAATAAAAAGCCGAGACATCACCCTGCCAACAAAGGTTTGCATAGTCAAAGCGATGGTTTTCCCAGTAGCTATGTATGGCTGTGAGAGCTGGACCATAAGAAAGGCAGAGCGCCGAAGAATAGATGCTTTTGAATTGTGGTGTTGGAGAAGACTCTTGAGAGTCCCCTGGACTACAAGGAGATCCAATTGGTCAATCCTCCAGGAAGTCAAGCCTGATTGCTCCCTGGAAGGACAAATCCTGAAACTGAAGCTCCAGTACTTTGGCCACCTCATGAGAAAAGAGGACTCTTTAGAAAAGACCTTCAAGCAGGGAAAGATTGAAGGCAAAAGGAGAAAGGGGGGTGGCAGAGGATGAGATGGTTAGATAGTGTCACCGAAGCAATGAACGTGAAATTGGGCGAACTCCAGAAGCTAGTTGACAACAAGGAGGCCTGGCGTGCTGTGGTCCATGGGGTCGCGAAGAGTCAGACACGACCTAGTGACTGATGGTGAAATTCCATGTATGGCCAATAAAATTCTATTCTATTCTTTGATGCATATCCATCGCCTAATCTGCCCTGTCGGTTTTGCCAACCGCCCAAAACTGTGTCCCGCAGTGTGAGAACCATTGATGGTCTTAGCAGCTGGTGTCTAGTTTTGTTTTTTGGGCTGCTGCATTTTTATCTTTAAAACCCTTGCACGGCTCCACCAGGCGTGAGCCATACACACGCATCGCAGCAGCCGTTTTTGCGGCAATGTTTCATTGCACGTTTTGTTCTGGTGGTTTAAAATTTGCACCACTTTGAGCTGCAACGAAGTCCATCCGCTACAACCACCGCTTTCCACCGTCCCGCCCTCCCCCTCGAGAGAACTACGTCTCCCGGCAGGCCTCGCGGCCAGCGCCCGCTTCGCGGGAGGAGGCGAAGCGGAGGCGCTTCTGAACTTGCTGGGCTGGGCCCGCCTCCTCCTCCCGTGGCGGCGCCTGCGATTGGCCGCGGGCTCCGCTCGGGCGGCTGCTGCGATGCGTGTGTATGGTTGAGGCTTGGTGGAGCCGTGCAAGGCAGGGACCGGCTGGAAGGTGAGCTGGGCGAGGGCTGGTGCGGCGCCTCCGCCTCCTTCCGTGCAGTGGGGCGATGGCCGGGACGGAGCCCCCGGAGGCAGGGCGCGCGCATGGGAGGACCGGGCTGCTCTGGCTGCACGCCGCGGCCCTGCAAGCTGCTGGACCAGGGTGGCCCCCTCGCCTTGCAGCAGGGTTGCCGGCTGCCCAGGGAAGCCCGGTCCGACCTGCTCGGCTCGAGCTGCAGGCGGAGAGTTCCCTGGCAGGGAGCTCTGGGGTTTCCCTCTGTTCGTCTCTCTGTGGCAGGACAGGGGGGTTGGCGAGGAGCGGAGTTGGAAGGAGAAGTTGGCCAAGCCGGAGTCATGCGGGGCCGGTTCTGTAAACTGTGCCTCTCCCGGCAGTGCCCTGGTCGTGTGGAGGGAAGTGCACTCTGCACGTGCCCAGGGGAGCGTCCAGCTGCTCTGACTTCGTGCCTCCCGAGAGCGAGCGCTGGAGCTGACAGCACATGTCAGGGCTGCGCTGTGAAGGGTCCTTGAGAAGACGCTGGGGAGGCGAGCCTGGGGGTCTTCCCGTCTGCAAGCAGAGGCTCCGAGGCTCAAGCCGTGGTGGCAGGCAAGCGTCCCGGAAGATATACGTGTAGACTAGTTGTGGTTGCTCAGTGGGGGAGGACACTCTGTACGTGGTCAGAGACCCTGGTCTCACCAGGTGTCTCCTCAGCTTGCAGGCACTGGAACAGCACAAAACGTGAGGCAGTGGTGGGGAAGAAAGACGAAACAGATCTGCATGCTGAAAGAGCATTCCTCAAAGTGCGGGACTTGTTCTTTCTGTGCACTCTTTCCAGTGTGGCATGTTACCCGTGTGTGTGTGGGGGGGGGGGGCCTTTTCCAGGGCTTAGTCCAGTGGTTCCCAAACTCCCTTGACCTACTGGGCCATTGGCCGCAGCTCCTCCATTGGGGCTACAATCCTATACATTGTGTAGGGCGGGGGGGAGGGGTTCGTGCAAATTCCCCTGGCTGGAGTCCTCCTCGGGGAGCCACAGCTCACAGTTTGGGAACCGCTGGCTGGGTTTCTATCTGGGGCGGCCAGACGTGCTTCATGGAAGAGCCACAAACTGCAGATCTTTGAGAGCCACAATATTTAAGAAGCATTAAAATTCTTAAATGTATTTACTCACCATGAACATAAATTTTATGCTTATACTAGCTTTTTTTACCCGGCGTTGCCCAGGGAACAAATTATCCCAAGTCCGAACATGGACTCAAGCGGGATTGGGAGCGTAGGCATTCTTCTCGGCGCCCCAGAAACTACAGATTTGACACCAATTTTGGCCGTTTTCACATGGGGCCCCTGTTCACCCCCACCCCTGGGGGTGGTAGGGGGGTCTGACCCCCGCAGTGTTTGTCCCCAGACCGTAAAGCATACTGGTGTCAATCGGTCCAGGTGTTCCAGCGGGGCATGGTGGACGTTTTGTTTCACACCCCTTCTCGCCCCCACATCAAGGGGGGGGGAGAACCTGGACACCAATGGTGTCGGGAGCGTCACCACTCTTCTTGGCGGCCCCAGAAACTATGGATCCGACACTGATTTCGGCCATTTTCGACCATTTTCACATGGGGCCCCCTGCGTACCCCCACCCCTGGGGCGGTAGGGTACCCTGACCCCCGCAGTGTTTGTCCCCAGGCCGCCAGGCATCTGCATGCCGAGTTTGGTGCCATTCGGTCCAGGCGTTCCAGTGGGGCATGGTGGACGTTTTGTTTCATACCCCTTTTTGCCCCCCCACGCCGAGGGGGGGGCCAAACCCGGACTCCAACGGCATCGGGAGCATCGCCGCTCATCCCGGCGACCCCGGAAACTATAGATTCAACGCTGATTTTGGCCATTTTCGACCGTTTTCACGCAGGCCCCCCTGCAACCCCCACCCCCAGGGGCGTTAGAGGGGTCAAATCCCCACAGTATTTGTTGCCAGACTGCAAGGGACACACATGCCAAGTTTGGTGTAAATCGCTCCAGGCGTTCCAGGAGGGCATGGTGGATGATTTGTTTTGCACCCCTTCTCGCCCCCCCCCACGCCGAGGGGGACTTGAACCCGGAGTCAAACGGCATTGGGGGCGTTGCCGCTTGTCTCGGCAACCCCGGAAACGACGGATTCGACACCGATGTCAGCTGTTTGCGATCATGTTTACGTTTCAACCCCCCCCCGCACCCCCACCCCTGCGGGTCCTAGGGTGGTCTGACCCCCGCAGTGTTTGTTGCCAGGCCGTACGGTGTATGCGTGCCAAGTTTGGTGACAATCGGTCCAAGCGTTGCGAAGCCTATGCGGAACATACGTACGTACAGACAAACATACAAACACACGTTCTCTTTTATATATACTAGCTGTTTGTGACCCGGCGTTGCCCGGGGGCAGAAATTATCCCCAGGCTCTATTGGGAGGAGGAATGAGTGTGTTCTGCAGTGCACCCCCACCTCTGGGGGCGTATGGGGGGCCCTACCCCCACAGTATATCTGTCCAGATCGCATTTTTGACCCGGCGTTGCCCGGGCCAGAAATTCTCCAAAGTGCGAACGTGGACTCAAACGGCCTCGGGAAAGTTGCCATTCATCTTGGCGACCACGGAAACTACGGATTTGACACCCATTTTGGCCACTTTTGACCATTTTCACACGGGGCCCACTGCGTACCCCCACCCCTGGGGGCAGTAGGGGTCCCTCACCCCCCGCAGTGTTTGTCCCCAGGCTGCCAGGCATCCGCATGCCGAGTTTGGTGCCAGTCGGTCCAGGTGTTCCAGCGGGGCATGGCGGACGTTTTGTTTCGCACCCCATCTTGCCCTGCATACCAAGGGGGGGCCAAACCCGGGAGCATCACCGCTTGTCTCGGTGGCCCCAGAAACTATGTATCCGAAACCGATTGCAGCAGTTTTCGACCATTTTCACGTGGGGCCCCCTGCGTACCCCCACCCCTGGGGGTGGGAGGGGGCCCTGACCCTCGCAGTGTTTGTCCCCAGGCCGCCAGGCATCCGCATGCCGGGTTTGGTGCCAGTCGGTCCAGGCGTTCCAGTGGGGCATGGTGGACGTTTTGTTTCAAACCCCTTCTTGCCCCCCACGCCGTGGGGGGGGCAAGCCCGGACTCCAACGGCGTCGAGAGCGTCGCTGCTCATCCTGGCAACCCCAGAAACTATAGATGTGACACCAATTTTGGCAATTTCCGACCGTTTTCACGCGGGGGCCCCCACATACCCCCCACCCCTGGGGGCGTTAGGGGGCTCTGACCCCCACAGTATTTGTCGCCAGACTGCAAGGCACACGCATGAAAAGTTTGACATCAATCGCTCCAGGCGTTCCAGGAGGGCATGGTGGACGGTTTGTTTTGCACCGCTTCTCACCCCCCCCCACGCTGAGGGGGGGGGCGAACCCGGAGTCAAATGGCATCGGGGGCGTCGCCGCTCGTCTTGGCAACCCTGGAAACAACAGATTCAACACCAATTTCAGTTTGCGATCATGTTTACATTTCAACTCCCCCTGCACCCCCGGCGGAGTCCTAGGTGTGTGTGACCCCGCAGTGTTTGTCGCCAGGCCACAAGGTGTATGCGTGCCAAGTTTCATGTCGATCGGTCCAGGCGTTGCGGAGCCTATGCGGAACATATGTACGTACAGACAAACGTACAGACGTTCGATTTTATATATATAGATTCAGTAGACTCTCAGTTTGTACTGAGTAAATAAGTAAAAAAGCTTTAAAATGTCTTATTTACCTTTCATCTTAATTGTGCTGCAAAAAGGAGCTCAGCCAACCTATTTCCAAATGCTGCGCGTAGTGTGTCAAAGAGCCGGGTGTGGCTTGAGGCTGTGGTCGTCCCCCCCCCCATGAAGCTGCCTTGTATGCAGTGAGGCCTTGGGTCCTTGGAGGTCAGTACTAGAAACAGATTCTGCAGTGACTCTCTGGGGTCTCAGGCCAGAGTCGTTCCCACAGAGGACTCGGTCTGCCACCTTTTGTGCAGAGCTTGTGGGCGGCCAGTGAGCTGCGTCCCCTCCTTAGCACAAATACACCTGGGGTGGGGGGGTTTGTGGCTGTGCATTAATAAGGAAGATGCGCTATGTATGTGCTTAAAGGCTCCAGTTTTACCCCTGCTGGGGCTTTGCTTTTTGAAAAACATGCCCTGTGCTTTTGTCCTGGCATTTTGGCTCGCCTGGCCTTGTACAAGAACCGTGTCCCACTCTTTCCTCATTGGGTAAAATCATGAAGGGTGGCGAGACTTGGTGAGCGATTCCTGCATTGTCAGAGGTGCTTTTTCCCCAAGCATTTCTGGCACGCCCACTTTAAACCAGATGTGGCTGACACTGCCTGTGTGCAAACATGGTCAAAATATGATTTAGGTATTATTAATAATTACTTTTATTAGCGTGTGTTGAGGAATTAAACCCTGCTATAGCCTCCAAAGGGACCTGCGTTGCTCTGCCTGGGTGCCAGTAGCGCCAACTCCATGGGTGCTGGTTTGCTGTCAGCACCCCCAATAATTTGCAGTGGGTGCTCTGCACCCACAGTGTTCGACACCCCCAAAGAGCATGGTGCCCCCATATCCATGCTATCAGGGCTGGCTTTAGGCCAATCAGCATTGGGTCTCGCTCTTAAGGGGGCAATGTGCTACTGGGCCCCACCCTTATTTCTTCTGGCTCAGTGTTTTGCATTTTTTCCCCAGCTGCCGTTTCTCCTTTAAGTATGAGCCATGCTTGGCAATTGAGCTGAAGCGGCTCCTTCTCTTGCTTGGTTTATAACGTGATTCCTCTGCTTTGCTGCTGCTGCCCTTGGGTGAGTGTTTGTGCAGTCCAGGAGGGTTCCCTGCTCCCTCCCCTCGGTTGGTTCTGAGATCTCTATTCTCCGTGTTAATTTGCTGCTGCTGGTGTGAGTTTGAGTCTTCCCTTTGTTGGTTCCTAGATCCTTAACTTAGTGCTGCTGGATGTTTATGTTGCTGCTGCAATAGAATGTTTATGTTGCTGCAGGAAGTTTTCCTCTCCCCCCTTCTGAGATCCCTGTTCTGTGTAAACTTATTGCTGCTAGTGTGCGGTTTGAATCTGCCTTAATTCAAAAACGCTTCCTGGCCTCTCTCGCCAAATTCAAGCTCATCAGGAGCACCGAGGGAGCTCCGGAGCAGGTCTACCTGCTATACTTAAAATGGGTAGACCTGGGCTCCTGGAGGGGCTTGTTTGTTTTGGAGTCCTGAGGGTGGGTAGACCTGGGCTTCCTATGAGACACGTTCATTTTTGGACTGGCTTTGGAGTCGTTTGAAAAGAGATCCCCCCCCCACTTTCCCTCCATTTTTTTATAGTGGTTTGGACCAAGAAGGTTTTATAGTAACAGGAGGCGCCCTGCCTTAAGCGGGGAATGCTGGTGAGGTGAAGCCAGTGGGCGGGCTTAGCCGCCATGTTAGTTGACTCAAAACAATCCTCATTCCAAGCATTTCAGATTGCTTTGCTCGTACTGTTTAGGATTTAATAGTTTATTCCTTAAATAAAAACTTACGAAAATAAAAACGTGATCGTGTAGACACATTATTGGTAACCTTATTATGATTTATATGCAATTACAAGGTTAAATTCCTCTTAATTATATTACTGAACGTACCTGACGAAATGCTCTTTGCTGTCTATTTAAACTCAGATTGCACTGTTTTGACAGACTTTATTGAAATCTACACACGCAAAAATAAAACGGTCATGCCCCATAAAAAAAAATTCTGTTAATGTTCAGAATTTCGAAAATATTATAGTAGAAAATGGAAGGTGGGAAAAAAGTGTAAACGGGAAGGGGGGAAAAAAGGAGGGGGGAAATATATATTTTTTACCTTCTAGACCAGGGGTGGGCAACCTTAAACACGCAAAGAGCCATTTGGACCCGTTTTCCAGAGAAAAGAAAACCTTGGGAGCCACAAAACCGTTTTGACATCTAAAAAAACTATATATGCAGTGTTATCTTCATTTTAGATGTCAAAAGGGATTTTTTTTACCTTTATGCTATGTATAAAAAAACTGTAGTGTGTTGCATTTTTGAAATGAACTGCTACAGAGGAGTCCCATTGGCCCAGCTGGGGCTGATCCTCAGGCAAGGGGAACAATGTAGCGCACCAGTGCATTCCTAACCTGCACTTGAATGCAGCGAAAGGCTGCTGGCCTGCCTGCTCCTGTGCAAATTAGGATTGAGCTGTAAAATAATAAGGGAGACCCTTGAATGCCACACTGGATTCCTTGGAGGAAGGACAAGTGATACATGTGAGCAACATCAACACTGGCTAAAGAAAAAAAACCTCACACCTTGCCTTGGCTGCCGGCCCCTCCATCGTCCTGTGGGTGGAGGTGGAGGAGCTGCTGCTGCTGCTGCTGCTGCTCGTGGTCCATCTGAAGCTACGGCTGCTGCTGGGGCGGTGGCGGCAATGGGAAGCGGTACTGCACGTACTGCTGAGCCTGCGGCGGTGGCTGCTGAGGGGGCGGCAGCGGCTGCTGCTGCAGGGGTGGAGGAGGCAGCGGTGGTGGCAGCGGAGGGGTTGGGGGTGGCGGCGGTGGCGGGAGGGCCGCGAATGGGAAGGCGGCTGCTGCCATGAGGCTGGGGATGGTGGGCTGTGACTGCGCCTGGCGGCAGCAGCGGGTACCCAGCCTTTCCCGACCAATCTGCACCGGAAAGTTCGCAAAGCCGCCTCGGCTGCCATAATCTCAGCAGCCTTATGGCGACCGGAGCCAACGCGACGCCCCTGGGGAAGCTCCACCCGCCGCTGCCGCCTCCTCCTCCGCTCTGTCACCTCCTTTGCCACTTTTACCCGGACTCCGGAGCCGCAGCAGAAGGTTCTAAGAGCCGTTTGTGGCTCGGGAGCTGCGGGTTGCCGACCCCCGTTCTAGACCATTAACAGTGGGTGTCAGAAAATGGTGAATAAGATTGCTAGGAACAACAAGAAATTACACAGCTTCAAAAATAATGCACTCACTATTTCAGTGAACTGTAGTTTTATTGAACCAATGTAATGTGAATACATGAATCTTTCCGTGGAAATTAAATCCCATTTTTCGTACAGCGATTCGTGCACCTGTATGCAGAACACGCAGGCATGATTAAAGAGGTTGAGATTAACTTTTACACACGTGCAGGGAGATTTTGATTCGTGAATTCGCGGCAATCCTCCTTGGCGGCAATGATCTGACTGAGTCAACCATATTGGTTGACTCAGTCAGATGCCCCGATGTGGCTTCAAGAAAATGACGTCATGCCACCTCCTACCATTAAACCTCCTTGGTTTGGACTGTTGATCTTTCCCTCCATTTTTTGAATGTTCTTACTGCTGTGTGGGCGTGGCTACATCAGGGGGCGTGGCTACTCAGTACCCCCAATGCTGAGATCAAGTCGGCGCCCCTGCTGGGTGCAGGGGCACAGTGTGGTTTATTTGGGGGAGTAACAGAAAGGGAAAGAAAGAGGCTTCCTCCCATTGAAGGAGTCGGGGAACAGCTGTCAAATGAATTACTGATAGCGTTTCTGGGGGACCCCCCAGTGAGACCTGCCCCTTGTGCCACTTTCGTGGCAGGGCTGCTATTCCTGGCTGCATTTGGAAGGTGGATGGGGAAGGGAGCAGAACTGCATTCCAGGTGGGCTAGTCTGGCACCACGAAGGGGGGGTCTGCATGGCTGCTGTAAGAAGAGTCGGAGAGGCGGACTTGAGGGGCTGGAGAGGCCAGGCCCCGAAGACGGCAGACGTACCGGAGGATTACAGAGGAGGACAGGCCGAGTCTTCCGTTTGAGGTGTGTCGTCGTCCAGCCCCGCCCCCAGGTCGTTTCGACCAGGTTGTCCCTGGAGGGTCTGCTGTAAGCACCGTGTGGTCTGCTGGGCGGAGGGGGATTCTGCTCAGTCCTCCTGTCCGCTTCCTGCCAGGGTCACCTCACTTGTGCTGTGCTTTTGGGGGTGAGGGGCAGAAGGGAGCCCTCCTGAAACCTCAACTTTCCTCTGCTGCTGTTCTGCACGCCCCAGGCTCTAGACGGCCTGTGAACGAGCGGAGGTTCTGGGGGTGAGTGTGTGCTTGTAACGCCTTCCCACTTCCACATCATAGCTTAGTTTTCTAAGCACTATTAGGGGCAACAAGAGCTGAAAAGGCAGGGCCTTAAAGCTGCAGCGTTGCTGGAAGAGACCGGCTTTCCCCAGGCCTGGCCGCCTTCCCTTCTTCCGCCAGGAGGGCTCTTGTGAGCTGGCAGTAGCCCCTCGCTGGCATTTTGTGCCATCAGTGCAAGGGCTGAGAAGGAGAACTGTGGCGGGAACACCGGAGTTTTTCCATGCAAACAACTTCGGCTGCCCAGGAAAGAGAGAACTGGGCCACTGCTACCCCTTCTCTTGGGGCCGCTCTGAAACTTTAGCGGGTTTTTAAAAGGTCTGCTTGGGCATGGAGACTGGGTTGAGCAGAGCACAGCTCTGTTTCCAAGCCCAGCTCAAAATGTAGATCTCCGAGCTTCGAAGCCTGGCGGCCTTGTGAGCGTCTGTGCCTGAAGTGTCGCCTTGCCCCCCCCCCCATGGTCCTGCTTGGGGGGCTGCCGTGGTTGGAGGTCGACTGGGTAGCGCCCAGGGCTGTGGTGCCAGGAGGTGGGGCACCCACTGCTGCCTCTTCCTTCCCTGGGGCTGTGCCGGACGCCCCTCCGTCCTCCCTGCTCCCGAGATTCAAAGGGGGGCCTGCGCTGGTGTCGGTGGAGGCAGAAGGGGGGGCGTCACCTGCCTGTGTTGGCCTCTTGGGTGGGCTGGTCCTGGGTACTGCTCAGAGTGTGGGAGGCTCACGTGGAGCTTGGGGGGTCCTAGGGGGGTTCTGAGCCTTTGGGACAGGCCTTGCCTCTCTCCTTCTGGCATGCGCGTGTGGCCGATCGGTTGCGCTTCAGGTGCAGGGCGCAGAGGGTCCCGCCAGGGCTTGTGCAGGTGTCACGTCGTGCTTCTGTTTCTTTCCTTCCTTCCTTCCTTGCTGCTTTCACCGTGTTTCACCCCTCGCTTAGGGGGTGTCTTGAGACGGTGGGTTTTTTCAATTTGTGAGGTGCCTGGAAAATTCTCAAGAGCTGCAGCAGGAGAATCAGTTCTGTTCAGACAAGAGCTTCCTGCCGCCGATGTTGCTGCCGGTTGGGCCTCGGGCCCAGCCGTGGGTGGGGGTGATCCGCTCCCCACATCTCTCCTGGAGCTGCTTCTTGGCCACCTCTCGGGGCTTTGTCCCTCGGTGGTGGTGCAGGTGGCAGGTCTTGGGGCCAGTCCCGGCATCTGGGTCGGAGGACCTTGGGGAGCAGGCTGGAGAAGCCCGAGGCGTGGAGAGAGCTGCCTTCCGTGGAGGCAGGCAGCGGTGGGCTGGCCCGAGCCGTGTGCCAGGCAGCGTCCGCCGTCCCTTGGGCAGTGCTGGCCTACCTGTGATGCTGGCTGAAGCAACAGAGTGGCAGCCCCCCCCGGTCTCTGGCTGCCCCCTCGCCTCTATGCCTCCTCCTCCTCCTCCTCTCCCTGGGTTGGAAAATGCAGGAGAGAGACTGTGGGGGGCAGGGGAGTGGGGGGCGGGAGTGTTCCAGCTGCTCTAGCCTCCCCCCACTTCCTTCTCCTCCACCCTTCCTCTTCACCTCCTCCCTCCTTTTCCAGTCTGGCGAATGGGAGGGGCCAAAGCTGCCCTGTCCCCATCAGTGGGGGCAGTGCTTGGGTGCCCTCCCACGTGCCAAGGGGTCCCGGGTGCCTTCTCCCGCGGGAGGTGGTGCCCAGCAGGGGTCTCTGCCCCCCAGGGCTCTGCCTCCGCTCTGATGGCGTGTCTCTCTCTCTCTCTCTCTCTCTCTCTCTCTGCTTTTCCCAGCATGGAGGTGCAGTCCTACTACACGAAGCTCCTGGGCGAGCTGAACGAGCAGCGGAAGAGGGACTTCTTCTGCGACTGCAGCATCATCGTGGAGGGGCGGATCTTCAAGGCCCACAAGAACATCCTCTTTGCCAGCAGCGGCTACTTCCGGGCCCTGCTGATCCACTACATCCAGGACAGCGGGCGCCACAGCACGGCCTCCCTCGACATCGTCACCTCCGAGGCCTTCTCCGTCATCCTGGACTTCCTGTACTCGGGGAAGCTGGACCTCTGCGGGGAGAACGTGATCGAGGTCATGTCCGCGGCCAGCTACCTGCAGATGACGGACGTGGTCAGCTTCTGCAAGGCGTACATCAGGTCCTCGCTGGACATCTGCCGGAAGATCGAGCGGGAGGCCTCCTTTTACCAGGCGGACAGCGGGAGCTCCGGCGCCACGCAGGAGGGCGCCCCCTTCTCCGGCACGAAGGGCCAGGGCGCGGCCTCCGATTCAGCTCTGAAGGAGAAGGGAGGGGCAGCGGACTGCCCGCGAGACCCTCCCTGCGGCGAGTGCAGCAGCTGCCACCCCGTCGAGCTGGTGGTGAGGGACCCCGTCAGCAGCGAGTCTCTGGGGGACCCCAGCGCCTCCCTGCCCAGAGTGGTGGAGCCCAAGGTGGAGTTTGACGTGGACGAGGTGGAGGTGGGCGACCGGCTGCCACAGTTCCCGCCCCCGCTGACCATTGAGCAGATTGAGGAGGGCCTGCAGGGCAGCCAGGCCGTGGACCTGGCCTGCAACAACTACCACATGAAGCAGTTCCTGGAGGCGCTGCTGCGCAACAGTGCGGCCCAGCGGAAGGAGGACGCCGTCCACCACTTCGTCCGCGGCTTGGAGGGGCGGCCGGTGGACTCAGGGGTGCCCGTGAGCTCCATGATGGACATCCACAGCGACTGGTACGGGGAGGACTCAGGTAAGGGGGCTCTGCCGGTCGGGGGCCTGGGATGGTGGCGTGCCAGGGCAAGCCGTGCAGCTCGCAGGTCCGGGGAGATGGAACCCAGGGAGGGACAAGCCGCATGCCCATTAATGCCAGGGCTGAGTGGCCTCTCGCAGTGCCTGGGCGGCAGATGCCGAGGAGGTGCCCAGCGTGTGGCCCAAGGCAGCGGCTGAAGCGGGAGGGAGCTGCTGGGAGGGCAGAGCGAGGGCGGGCGGATCCTGGTCCAGAGCATGGCCTTGGCCCCCTGGGGAAGGGTTGGTACGTGACAAATGGTGCTGCAGTTTGAGAGCGGAGCTGCTGTGCGGCTTGATCACCTCAAATCACACTGGGGCCTGCGGGATTCCGGGGAGGCACCAGCGCCCCAACACGAGCCCTGCCTCTGCTCCCCTGCCTGTCGCTGCTGCTGCTGCTGCTCCCACCTCTTGGACTGGAAAAGGCCCAACCCTCCCCCCCCCCATTTCCTCCAGTCCAGGGAGGAGGGTGGCCGTGGACAGGGCCAGGGGTGGTCCAGCCTTGGGTTCAGCAGACCTGAAAAGGCCCTGATTTTGACCCCAGTCTTCACTTGCCTGCGACTGACACTCTAGCCTGCCCCCTCCCCTCCCCTCCTCTCCCCTTGTCCTTTTTGAATCCAGAAAGGGGGGGGGGAGTGGTGAGGGCAGCTGCCAACACACTGCCAGGTAACGGAGGGGGCAGGTGCATTAGCCACACTGTCTCCTGGAGAACTCAGACCAGCCTTGGCCAAACCTCACAGGAGCCCTTCCAAAATGAGTGGGGTGCGCCTGGCAGCCACAGGCAGGCAGAGCTGGGCAGAAGCCAGGCGCATTTACCACTGGCTCAAAAGGGGCTGCTCTCCTGGGGCCAAGAAGAGCCTCGGACAACCCCAGGAGTTATTGCAAACTGCAAGAGTTGGTCCTTTTTTTAACTTTCATTCAGTGGATGTGCTGCAAATGACTTGCATTGTTGAGTTGTAGGACGCCTCTGCTGCCTCCTTTAACTTTCTGCAGACCCCTTTGGAAAAAAACCCCTTTCTCTGGAAGTCCTTTGGTGCACCCTCTCAGTCCCCAGACCCGCCTGTTAGTCCAGTTCCTTACCAGCGCACTTACCATATCAAATCAAAAGAATTCAAACGAAAGCCCT
>JAJKFI010000132.1:354794-462379 GCA_029204185.1 Lerista edwardsae | reverse complement strand
AGGGCTTTCGTTTGAATTCTTTTGATTTGATATGGTAAGTGCGCTGGACTATGTTTCCTCATTGCTCTGATGTCCCCTTCTCCTGTGGCCTCTCCTGTGTCAAATTGCAGGTTGTCAGGGGCTGCCGGTGGCCCCCTCGCTCTTTGTGAAGTGTCTGTGTGTGTACAGAGGGCACAAGTCGGCAGCGCTTTAAAAGCCACGTGGACCAGGCACTTTGGGCTGGTCTACACAGAGTGCGACGGGAGTGAGGTGGCAGCGTGCACCAGGCCGCTTCAGGGGTGTGTTTTCCGAATGCTCCTCCGAGTGAGAAATGTGTCCCAGGTCGAACCAACCCTATCAAGAGCAGGCTGGGCTAAGACATTTTCCCCAATGTGCGTTTTCACTTGCAAGGGATTTTTGCATGGGGGAGCATTAAAAATATGGCTTCCCCCATCTTCAGCTGCATGTTGTAGAGAATGTGGAAGTTTGGTCCCTGCTTTCCTTTCATCCTTTTTCTTTTTTAAAAGAAAAAAAATGCCATTGGGAGGGGGGGGCACAGTGATGATTGCCCTCAGCCCCTGCTGCAGCTCCAGCCCCCCAACTGAGCATGCAAGTTCCTCCCCTCCCCCCTTTAACAAATAAAGCATCCCTTGGCTTTCATTCTAAAAAGTGTGTCTGGTGCATGGGAGGGGAACACCTGACTGGAGTTGGCTGGGCTGCAGTCCTAAGCCCTGTTGAACTTGGTGGGACCTACTTCTGAGTAGATGTGGCTGGGACTGCCCTGTAAGAGTCTGTACCTCTCCCACCACCCCAGCTGTGATCTCGGGTTGTCTTGCAGCTTCCATTGTGCTTGTTCTAAGTGGGGAGGGAAGTGAGGGCCAAAATCATCCCATGTTCTCCCTCATGTGTGGTTTGGCCCCATGTTTCACAGGGTGAGGCAGTGCCAGAATTCCGGACTATAGGCCAGGATGGGTTGTGCAACCTCCTTACGTTAGTAGTAGGCTACTTCAGAATGCCAGGTGCAAGGGAGTGGCAACAGGATGCAGGCATCTTGTGGTCTCGTGTGCTTCCTGAGGCACCTGGTGGGCCACTGTGAGCTACAGGAAGCTGGACTAGGTGGGCCTTTGGCCTGATCCAGCCGGACTCATGTTCCACTTGGGACTCTTACATTCCACTCCCCCGCAGGTGGGGAGACTAGTGTTTGAATCTTCCCCCGTGCACAACACAGTGTGCTAAGCTAGGAAACGGCGAAAAATCTGAGCGAAATCTGCCCTTCAAGGGTTTCAGTAACGATGGGCTGTGGTGGGTGTTTTTCTTTGGGTGTGAGGAGATTCTGATTCCCCTGCAGTCTGTAGGGGGGCCAGGCAGAATTCTGCTGCCCCTCGGCTTCCCCACGGCCGCGCAGACTGGGCTGTGCCTGGACCCCACGCGCTGGGGGAGGCTGAGGCGAGAGGCAGGCGGGCAGTCGAGTGGCACTTCCTTGCCCAGCCTGGCAGCCCTGCACAGGGAAGCCTCTTCAGGACCTGCCCCAGCCCACCCCTCCCCCACAATTGAGAAACTGGCCCAAGCGCCTCTGGGTGCCGACCGGGCAGTGAGGGTGGAGGGCTAACCCTTTTGCCTCGCCAGGCTGATCCGGGGGCAGAAGCACCGTCTCGGGAGGGGGAGTTATGAGGTATGGGATGTCCCCCTTGGGTGGCGGAGGAAGAAGTGCTTCCCTCGGCGTTGGTCAGACCGCGCCTGGAATGCCGGGTCCAGTTCTGGGCACCTCAGTCCAAGAAAGGGGCAGCCAAACTGGGGCAGGTTCAGAGAAGAGCAGCGAAGGTGATCACGGGGCGGGAAAGCAAGTCCCGCAAGGGAACTCGGTCTGTTTAGCCAAGAGAAGAGAAGGCCGAGAGGGGATGTGACCGCCCGCTTTGCATACCTGAAGGGCCGTCCTGGGGAAGGGGGGACAAGCTTGCTTTCACCTGCCTCTGAGAGTTGAGCTGGCAGGGCTGGCCTTAGAAGCTGGGGGGCCCAGTTGGAAACGTGCATCTTCGATAGTCCCAGGTTCGCAGCCAAGGTCTGCAGCATCTTAGAAATATGAAGTGCATAATAGATTGTATTGCCATCTCTTCGGTAGAATGGAAAACAATCCAAATGCATGGGAGTGAATGGATCTAAATGCATTATAACATGAGGGGGCAGACATGGAAGCCAGCCAGCCAGCCAGTGTGCAGATTACTTTTGAAAGTGAAGTTATAAAACCACTTGATTTGGTGACTGAAATGATTTAGTAAAAATATTGTATTTTTTTTTTTGGAAGAAATCGAAATGCTCAGTGTCATGTGGCATTCTGTGAAGTTGACAAGCCTGGAGTCCAGCGCAGGCCCCTTAGGCATGTGACACAATTGGGAGCAGTCGACTTGCAGCCTGCCCTGAACAAGATCCAGTGGGCTCAGGGGCCAGAGAGGAGACTCCAGCTGGACATCAGGAAGAAATTCCTGGCGGTCAGGGCAGTTCGGCAGTGGAACAGATTCCCAAGGGAGGGGGCAGATTCTCCTGCACTGGAGACCTTCAAGCAGAGGCTCCACAAGCAGCTGCCACCAACATCTGGGACGGGAGCTCCCCAACTTCTTAGCACCAAGACCCACCTTTTAAAGTGACACTCTGTGGGGATCCTAGATTTACCAGACTTTTAAAAATGGGAATCTCTTTATTTATAATAACCAGAAAGAAGACTCTCAAACATTTATCTCCCTATATTTTTTCACATGCTTGCAAACTGCAAGAGCTCAGCTCTTTACAGAGTAGTTAGCAGCTACAGATTCTGATTTTTGAATAGCCTTGGGGCTTGAGGCAGCTGTCTTTCCATCACCCTTTGGTGACCCACCAAAAATCAGCGTGTGACCCACAGTTTGAGAACCACTGCTTTAGGAGGACTTCCCACTGCGAATCAGAGGGGGTTGGATCAGAGTCACGACTGCTCCCCCATCTAAACCACCCCCCTGCAAGCAGAAACCCAACCCAACCTGGCTGCAGGTGGGGCTGGACGCTTCCTCCCGGGTGCCTGGTCTCCCTTCCACGGTCGTGCGTGGGGCCACCCGCCTGTCTGGCTCGCTCACAGAGCCCTGGCTGCTGCTCAGGGTGCTGTTCCCTGAGGCGGCCTCTAAATACAGTCCTACACATGCCTACTCAGAAGCAAGGCCCTAAACGTATTTTCTTAGGTGGAAGCCCACGGAACATCACAGGTAGGACTTGCTTTTGGGCGCCAGGGCAGTCCTTCGTTGCGGCCTCAGATGCCGTCAGAGGTCTTGGGCCAACCCTGGCAGTGGGTTCGAGAGCCCCCTTTTGGAGGAGGGGGGATGGGCCCCTCCCCCTCCGATGCTGCCCCTCAAGCGTAGCCAGTGTCTTTCCTCTCCTCCTCTTGCTCCAACTGCGTGACGGTTGGCTGTTTCCGCCCCCCCCCGGCCAAAGCTGCGTGCCGGACTCCACGTGGCCCGTTTCTCTCCCCCCAGGTGACGTCCTGGTGGTGCCGATCAAGCTGCACAAGTGCCCGTTCTGCCCGTACACGGCCAAGCAGAAGGGGATCCTGAAGCGGCACATCCGCTCGCACACCGGGGAGAGGCCGTACCCCTGCGAGGTCTGCGGCAAGCGCTTCACGCGGCAGGAGCACCTCCGGAGTCATGCGCTGAGCGTAAGTCTATGGCGAGCGGGGCCTGGGGGCAGGTGCTTGGCCGGCAGAAGGCCTGGATCCCTGGGCGGCTCCTGCTGCCGGCCGGCACAAGGCAGACTCGGCCGGGCGGGCCAGAGGCCTGGAAGCAGCTGCCTGGGCTCCGTCGCTGGGGGGCTCTGGGGGGAGGTGCGTGTGGTCGTGGCCAGCGCTGCCCAAACTGTGAGCCGTGGCTCCCTGGGGGGCTGCGGAGTCCTTGGGGAAAAAACCCTCCCGCTGCAGCGTATGGGGTTGTAGCCCTAAGGGGGGGCAAGGGCAATGGCCTGAGGGGCGAGACAGCCACTGGGACCTGCTGGGTTCGTGGATTTTTACTCCTCTGTAGCCAGTTGCCTGGGATGAGTGGCCAACTCCCGCCAAGGGCAGGGGGATCTTTCTGCGAACTGGATGAGACGGCCCAACTGGGTGGGCGGGTGGGACGGAGGGTCCCAGGATGGGCCTGTGCCCCAAACCACTGATGCGGACAAGCCAGCCAGTCATCCACGTGGGTTGTGGCATGTTTGGTTTTGACGCTGGTTTCGGTTTGGACACAGAAGAATCTTTTGTGAACTGAACCGCAAGGCCAAGCTGAACAAAGTGGGCCTCCCTTCGGAGCAGGCTTGTGCTGCATCGGAAGCAGCAGGCAGGAGACTGTGTGGTACTTCCACGTGCTTGTACTTGCACAAGGGCAGGGGGACAAGGTGGTCCTGCCAAAGAATCCCCAGAAAAGTGAGGCTGGAGGAAGGGGTCAGAGAGGAGGCCCTAGAAGCAGCCCTGGAGGGTTGGAGAGAACAGGAGGTCTCTGAGCGGTGGGGGTGAGCTGGAGGGTGACAGTGGCAGGCAGAGAGGGAGGTGAGAGCGGGGGAGGGGCTGGGGTGGGCAGGAAGCTGGGCTGATGAGCTACGCAAATTGGGGGGGCTAAGGTGAGATACTGAGGGAGGAGAGGGCAGCTGTGGTCGAGGTGATCAGGGGCTGGGCTGGGGTCTCTGCTGGGGGCAGAGAGGACGGACCACGTTTTGGCAGGCTTGAGGCAGGGAATGAATGCCAGGCAGAGGGGGGAGGTGACACCGCGGCTGTGGCTGTTGTGACGTCATCGGAGGGCAGGGGGGAGGCTGAGGCGGGAGCTCCTGCCCGGGCGTGTCCTGGCTTGCCTCTGACCCGCCGGCATCTTCGTCTCGCCTCCCAGGTCCACCGGTCCAGCAAGCCCATCATCTGCAAGGGCTGCCGCAGGACGTTCACCAGCAGCCTGTCCCAGGGCTTGCGGCGCTTCGGCCTCTGCGACAGCTGCACGTGTGTCACGACTACGCACGAGGACTCGATGCCCATCAACCTCAGCCTGATGGAGCCCTCCTCGGAAGGGCCGGAGAAGAGCGACCCTGACAACGACTGGCCCATCTACGTGGAGTCTGGGGACGAGAACGACCCGCCTGAGGACGAGGAGGCCGACCCCGCCGACAAGCACAACCTCCACCGAGACGCCCTTCTGTAGCGGGGGGACGGACGGACCGAGAGCCCAGGCGGGGACATCCTCCCCCAGCCAGAAGCTGCTTATTTATCCAGATGTGTGTGTGTGTGTGTGTGTTTTATATGCGTATTAAATTCCATTTTCCTAGAACAGGTAGGAGCACCTGGACTCTGACCTTGGGCGGCGTCTCTTGTGTCGGTGCTGTGCTGTGTCGGTGCCTTGGAAGGAAGGAAGGGAGGGATGCTGTGAGCAGCAGCTGCGCCTCTGGCCCTCTCCGGTGGTCCTGCTGGGCCTGGGGGGGGGGCCGCGAGCGTCTGGTGGGAAATCATTGTCCTCCTTGGCTCACGACGCTCACTCCTTCCCCACGCCTGCCCCTCCCTGCGGCCCTGCGCTCCGGCCTTGGCAAGAGGCGCCTTCCTCTCCTCCAGACAAGGCCTGCATGGCAACCTCAGTCCTGGACTCCTGGCCTTGCCCACATCCTCCTCGGTCGTGTTTGGATCTCTTTAAGCCTCAACCGGGAACTACAGGATGCGGATGAGTGTCACAAACCGGGAATGGCCTCTGCTGCTGACAGACGCGCATGGTGCTTAGCAAGGAATAACTGCACATGGAGAAAGCCAGAGAGTTCCAGAGAAACATCTACTTCTGCTTCATTGACTTCGCTAAATTTGATTGCGGGGATCACTACAAACTGTGGCAAGTTCTTGAAGGGATGGGAGTACCAGACCTGTCTTCTGAGAAACCTGTATGCGGGTCAGGAAGCAACAGTTAGAACTGGACATGGAACAACTGAGCGGTTTAAAATTGGGAAAGGAGTACGACAAGGCTGCATACTGTCACCCTGCTTATTTAACTTATATGCAGAGTACATCATGAGGAAGGCAGGGCTGGATGACTCACAAGCCGGAATCAAGATTGCTGGGAGAAATATCAACAGCCTCAGATATGTAGACGATACCACTCTAATGGCAGAAAGTGAGGAAGACCTAAAGAACCTTCTGATGAGGGTGAAAGAGGCAAGTGCCAAAATGGGCTTGAAGCTCAAAATTAAAAAAAACTAAGGTCATGGCAACCACTCCCATCACTTCCTGGCAAATAGAAGGGGAAGAAATGGAAGCAGTGACAGACTTTATCTTCCTGGGCTCCAAGATCACTGCAGATGGTGATTGCAGCCATGAAATTAAAAAAAAAACGCTTACTTCTTGGGAGGAAAACTATGGCGAACCTAGACAACTTAATAAAAAGCCGAGACACCACCCTGCCAACAAAGGTTCGCATGGTCAAAGCTATGGTTTTCCCACTAGCAATGTATGGCTGTGAGAGCTGGACCATAAGAAAGGCAGAGCGCCGAAGAATAGATGCTTTTGAATTATGGTGTTGGAGAAGACTCTTGAGAGTCCCCTGGACTGCAAGGAGATCCAGTCGGTCCATCCTCCAGGAAGTCAAGCCTGATTGCTCCCTGGAAGGTCAAATACTGAAGCTGAAGCTCAAATACCTTGGCCACCTCATGAGAAGAGACGACTCTTTAGAAAAGACCCTCATGCTGGGAAAGATTGAAGGCAAAAGGAGAAGGGGGCGGCAGAGGATGAGATGGTTAGACAGTGTCACCGAAGCGACGAACATGAAATTGGGCGAACTCCGGAAGCTAGTGGGGGACAGGGAGGCCTGGCGTGCTGTGGTCCAGGGGGCCGCGAAGACTCGGACACGACTTAGCGACTGAACAACCACAAAACTGCACATTTTACAGATCAATGAGGAGCTGGCTTCAATTTTGAGACACGTTTTACTGCACCGTGTATTTGATAAGGGAAAAAAACTGGGGGGCTTCCTCAAGAAGCTTGTGATCGGAATCCAGCTGAATCTGATAAACTGTTCCCCAGAAATCCTCAGCCTGCCTTGAGTGCCCACACTTGCCGCGCGCTGATCAGATCCACCGCCTTTCAGGGCTTGGCGGTTTGTGTACCATTAATACACCTACCTTTTTATTCAGGAAATTGAAGTGATGGCCAGGAGTGCTGCAGATAAAAAGTTTCAGCACTTCCCGGGGGAGATTTGTCACTTACGTAATGGGGAGCCGTTCTGGTGCACACAGTTCTTCTCGCTGTCTCGGCCATTTTTCGTAAACGTTTTCTACCTCCTTCCGATGAATGGGCCACCCCAGGCCTGCTGCTGTTGTAAGGGCCAGGAGAAAGGCCTGAGGCAAAATTCTAGGGACGCCCTCGTGAGAGGTCCCAGAGCAGTCACAGGTGGGACCATTCTTGGCCCTCCAGCCTTGAGGGTTCCAGGTGGTTCAGTGCTTTGCCTACAGAAAGACCCTCACCTGGACCCCTGGAGAGCCATCAGGCAGCGTCGACCAGGCTGCGCTGGGTAGCCCAGTGGCCTGGGCGCCTCCTCTGTAATCTGGGGGAAGCCCCCCAGGTGCTAGGCTGGCTGGCTGGACACGCTGGAGCTGGGCTCCTTCCAGGATCTGGTGCTCCCATCTCCACGCAGACATTGCAAGGCCAGGAGCAAACCAGCCACAGCCCTTCGGCTCAGACTCGAGTTTCCAGGTTCTGCCGTCATCTCACCTTCTTCCTATTGCATTCCTGTTGTTTGGTCGCATTTGCTGCTGGTTCCTACCTTCGTACTGTCGTCTTTGAATTTGTCCTGTGTACTGTTCAGTGTTAACATTCCAGCTTGAACTCGGCCTTCCTGTTGAATTGGGTGCAGTAGGCATGGGCTTCTCGAAGGACGTGTGGTCAGTTGGGGCCCTTCTCTGGTGCTGAATTTCTAAAGGGGATTGAAGGGGCTCCAACTGTGAAATCTCCCTGGAGACCAGGTAAGGAAGAGGGTCTCCAAAGCAGAGGGTTCCAGAGCAGGCTCTGGCGTAGCAGTGTCGTGGCGCTGGTCGCCAGCTGTGTGTGTTTGGGATGGTGCATAAGCATGAATACTGGATGAGGACTTAGTCCTGGCAGTGGCTGTACAGGAAAACGTGGTGCTGGCTGTGCTCTGTGTCACTTGTGAAATGTGGGTGGGTTCGCTCCTGCTTTTTCTTTGCTGCTTGGATTCCCCTACGTGCTCCTCTTGGAAACCACATTGCCCGTGCTGTGATTTCACAGAACACGAGTGTGAGAAGCCCTGGGACGGCCCCCGTGGAGCTTTGCAGTGGCGCTGCAGGGTCACGTGGATGGAGCCCAGGCCAGGGCCGGTGCTTTGTGCCTTCGTCTCGTGGACGGAGCAGCCCTGGAAACAGGACGGGGAAAAAGCAATAACCGTCTTGCTTTCCCACGTTCTGGTGAGGAAATTCCTTAAAAGTGGCAAGGCCGAGACCCCCCCTATTTGACCACTTATTTAATGAGAGACTTAGTTTGTTACTGGAGAAAATGTTGTGAGGTGGATGTTTGTGGAGACTTTCTCATCATGGGGTCATGCATCAGTTGGTGTGGATAAAAATATGAGCAGTCCAGCCGTGAAAGTTAGATGTGGCTTTCCAAAGAGCCGAGAGTGCTCCTGGCTGAATATTCCTCCCACTTGGTGACTGAATTGCCCATTTCAGTGAGGGTGGGATGCCAGTCGGGGCCGGCCTAAAAACTGGCCCTGTGAATTGTAACACCCACTGAGGGCGTGACGCTGGCTTCTGGGCTGAAGCGAGTCTGCTGCGTGGCTGGACTTCACGGCACACGCGGTGGTCCGTGGAGGCACTTTCCCAAGCACCAGAGGAGGAACTGCAGAGCTCCCCTGTTTTTAAGGGCCACGAGACGCGTCCATTTGGTCTTAGAGGTTTTCTTTTGTGTCTCGTGAGTAGAGAATGGATCTCCTTGTTTCGTGTCATGCGGGAGGGGTGGGGGTGGGAGCAAGATGCCCGTCTTGTTCCTCTTCTGAGACTTCCAGGACCGAAGGTTGTTGGTGACGCTGTCTTTCTCGACACTTTCTCTGTCATTCTGTGCTTCACTGAGGAAAAGGTGCACTTTATTTCCTCCCCTGCGGTGGGTGATCTTGTAGATTTGCAAATTCTCATTCAGTTCGACGACACTTCCTTGGAGCCCTCCATTTGTGAAGGTCAGAAGAGGTTTCACGGGAAGGCTGTGCTGCAGTTCTGGGGCCCTCGCCCAGGACTTCGGCCGTCTCCACCTTCTGCTCCCTGGGTGAGAAAAGGGAGCGAGACAGAGACGAGAGTGGTGGGCTAGAGTGTCTCTGCCTTTCGTGTTGCTCCTTCCAGTCATTTGCCTCTTCCTTTCTCGCCCAGGGAGCAGGGGGTTGCGGGGGCCCTCCCACAGTTGCCTCAGTTGGCCTCACAGATGAGCCGGAAGCTCTGGAGACAGGCTTGGCTGCTGGTTAACTTTCCGTTCCTCATGCTCTGGTGAGTTGGCCTGCTCTGGACAGAGTTTGCTGTGGGCAGGGCAAGCCTCCATCTCCTCCAAGGATTGTCACTGGGCTTCCACTCTGAACACGCAGCTGGGAAACGTCAGGGCAGACCTCGCTGCTGGGTGGAGCCCTTGCGCACGTGGCGCCTCGGTCCGAAGCCAGCCGAGCTGGGATGAGAGCCCGGTGGCTTCAGTGGCCCTTGGGAACAGGGTTGGGTTCAGCCTTTTCACAGAGTCCTCGACTTGGAGTGCAGCAAACCGTCACATGGCCTCTGGGGCCCTCCTATCCCGCTTGCGTAGCAAAAGGTCTCCTGGGAGACTATAAACCAGCATTAGAAACAGCGGACACTTAGGAGGATCCCTCTGCGTGTTCTTTTGCAGCAGTCAAGGCTGCGGCACCCAAAGCACCCAGCTGCTCCAAGGAACCGTCTGTGAGGGTCCAGGCTCTATGCCCAGGTGCCCACTGAGCTCCGTTGCCTGGGCTGCCCTCGACTGACTTCTCCTGCCAGCGGTGAGAGCAGCGTCCTGTCCCGGGGCTGCTCCACTGCAACCAGTGGGACGACTGCAAGAGGGCAGGCAACTGAAGGCTCCAGAGCCACAGCCAGGCCTGGCATTCATTGTAAGCGGACGGTGGCATCGTGCCAGCTTCAGGCCACAAGCATTATTCATGCAGTGCCAGCGTACAGGCTGCTCTGAGTTTCCGAGCAAGAACCGGGCAGGTGCCTGCCTGCCTCCAGGGAGTTCAGAGCAGGGTGCGGAGAGCCCCGGGGTGGCTGGGAGCCTGGCTGGGAGCCTGCCTGTGCTGAGGCTGGACGGCAAGCACCAGTAAGGAGCGCCAGCGGAGACTCCAGCAGACAGTGGCCTCCTTCCAAGCTAGGCAGGCAGCTCCGCCCAGTGTACGTGCAGCGCTTCATGAGGAGCAGTTTAAAGGCCAGACCAGGCCCCAAAGCGGAGAGCACAGACTCCAGCAGGCTGAGGGGCCCGAGGGCAGTGGGGCTTCAGAGGCAGTGGGGCAAGGCCTCTTCTTGACGAGCAGCCTCAGCCAGGTGCAGATAGAGCTGAGGGCCTGCTCATGCCACTGGGGTGGGGGCCCCAGTTCAGCCACAGGCAGCGCCTGCAGATGGCCTGGGCAGAGGTCCAGCGATCAGGAGCCGCCTTAGAAGTTCCTGCAGTCCCAAAGGACAGGGGGAAATGCATGGGGGGAGGGGGGAAACCCTGACTAACGGGGCTTGCAGAGGTCGGGCCTTAAAGCAAAGCCCCATGGCCCCCAGGGAGATAGGACGCCGCTGCCACAGATGGTGTGGTCCCTTTCAGGTGCGCAGCACAGCTTGGAAGAGGCACCCAGTTAAAGGGCTAAGAACAGGGTAAGTGATGCTGGGACATCCTCCTCCTGCTGCTGCTGCTGCTGCTGCTGCTGGCAACTCTCAAAGGGATTGAAAGGGGCTGATGGATGTCACGAGTTCCTCTAGACACCCTCGTCCTCTGCGATGTCCTGCTGAAGGGCGCCATCCAGACACTCCTTGCACAGCCAGCCCATGACTCGGATACAGGACCCAGCAGAGCACTTCCCAGCCTTGCAGGATGTGGGGGGGGGCAGCTGCCCCTATGCTGCATGCAAAGAGCAGCGCAGAGCTGATTAGAACGTCCACGGATCAGCCGGCAAGATGCGAGAAGCATGTGGGGGAAATGCCAGTGTCTGACTTTGGCCTCCTAAGCGCTTGCTGCTCCTGTGTACCTGGAAAGCAGTGACTGGACAAGTGCACAGGAGGGGGGTGATGGGGGGCTGGGTGTGTCTGTGTGGAAACCAGACCGTGTCACCCAGCCTGAACCACTCTGGAAGCCTGAGAACTGGGCCCCGCAGCGTCCTGCAGAAGGGCCGTTGCCGGCTGCCTGGCCTCCAGCGCGTTCCTCCCCCAACAGGAGGAAATTTTGTGTCGGGGCAGAAGAACAGGAAATAAACCAAAGTTGAGAATCTGCACAGACCACCCCCACTCCATCCATTTTGTTGCTGTGTTTTGTTTTGGGGGGGGGGAACTATGAAGTGCTTTTTGTAATTTTGCTTCTGCGGTGCTGCATTATCAAGTCTGTATGTTTAAACTGATTATGACCTATACACACTTGTATTGTTGTAGTCCAGTACTTTTATAGATGAACATGTGGAAAGAGCTTGAGGAAATAAACAGCGAGATGACAGTCAAAATGTGGTGCGCTCTTTCAGCCAGGGGGAGCTGGGTCAGGGTAAGGCCCCAAATCTCACGCTGGCCCTTGCTGGCAAGGTGGAGATGGCAACCCCAGCAGACCTTGCAGGATCGGTGCAAGAGTTGCACTGAAAGCACTTTGCACACTCCGAGCCCCACCAGCAGGCCCAGCCTCTTCTTTGGGGAGCTGCCCAGCAACAGGCTGCTTGGTCTGTGCCTGCTGCCCGTTGGGAAAGGGGAAAATCCTTGTAGAGAAGGCTGCAGGTTGCTCTGGTGGACTTGCGCTCCAGTCCGTCAAATAGTGCAGTCCTGTGGATGTTTACTTGGAAGTAAGAGCCCAATGCTATGCAGCCCCAGGCTAAGGGAATGGTCATTCATATCAGCACTGGAAAGTCGGAGAGGATTGGACCCTAAGTCCCATAGTGTTCAGTGGAGCTTACTCTCAGGAAAATATGCCCAGGGTTGCAGCCAAAAATGTGTGGCTGGGGAATGTCTGCACGCTGGCTGCTGCCCTGTGCACGGAATCAGGGCGCGGGGCTTCCGAGCCCCCTCCCCAGGCTCCTTATTCCAGGTGTGGAGCGCGCCTTTCTCGACATCTCCAAGCTGGTTTTCCGAGACATCCAAAGCCGCGCGTCGTCTCCCCCAGGCCAGCGCCAGCCCTGCACGGGGGGGGGGGGGGGGGGGGGGGGGGGGGGGAAGGTCCAGGGGCGCCCGGGTCTGCAGCGAGGCAAGCGCGCTCGACCCCCGCGGGAAGCGGAGCGTAGACAGGGCCTGCCCCCTCCGTGTGGCGGGTATCGGGGGCGGGCAGAAGGCCGCGGGGCTCCCCGGGGGAGGGGCAGAGCGGAGCCCGAGCCTTGCGCGCGGAGAAGGGCCCGGCGGCTCGCGGGCTGTAAGGGGGTGGCGAGGGGGCGTCGCGAGGCACGCGCGCCTCGGCCGGGGCAGGCTGCTGGCCGGAGGGGGGGGGCGCCATTGCCGGCCGGGTGGGCTGCCAGGAGGCGCGGCTGCTCTCGCTGCCGGGCGGAGGGCGCGTCGTGCGCGCCTGGTCCCTGCGAGTGCCGCCGCCGCGCGCGGCGCGTTGCCCCTTTAATTGTGTCCCCAGCCCTCGGGCGTCTCTCTCCAACGCCCACGTCAGCAACCACCTTTTGTTTCTCTCCCGGCCGGGCTCTTCCCTGCTTCGGGGCGGCGGCGCCCATCCTCGCCCCCGCGGAGCCCCGAGCGGCACCCGCGCCGGAGCCGCAGCCCAGCCCAGCCCGCCGCCGCCGCCGCCTCCCTCCGAGCCAGCGGTAAGTCAGCGAGGCAGGCGCCTTCCTGCGCCTCGCGCCAGCAGGCCGGGCCGGCGCCTCCGTCGTCCGCCGAGCCCCCCGCCGCAGACGGAGCCCCAGCCCGGCCGCACCGGGCGCCATTTGCTGCTCCGCGGGTGGCGCTCGCTTGGCCCGAAGGGGGGCCGCAACAAAGGGCTGCCGGGGGATGCGGGGGGGCCGAGCGCGGAAGGCTCTCCGAGGGGCTGGAAATGGCCTGGGGGACTCGCGGGCAGGCTGCCTGGCGATGCGGCACGCCGCGCCCCTTGGAGCCCTCCCGAGGCAGGCCGGCCGGCGGGGCGGGCGCAGGATCCCCCGGGACGCCGCCTCCCTCCTTCCCCGCGGAACCGGGCGGGCGGGCAAGCGGGCAGTCCCCGTCCCTCCCTGGAGACTCGCCCACCGGCGTCCCCGGGCCCCGAAGGCCGAGCCCCCGACGCGGAGTGGGCGTGCGGGAGAGTGACGGCGCGCTCTGCCAATGCGCGGCGCCCCGTCTGTGGCGTGGCCGGACTGGGCGAGCGGGGAGCACGGCGCTGCGGCAGCCGCGGCCGGGCAGGCGCCTCAAGGCGGCGCTTGAGCCCCGAGGCGTCGCTCGTCCGCAGCGCCGCCGCCCTCTCCCTGGCTCGGCCACGGCGGGGAAATGCGGGCGCCGGGATCCGCCCGGCAGCAGTCCGTCCTGGGTCCGCGCCCCCCTGGGCGGGCGGGCGAGGGCGCTTCCAGCGGCGCGTGGGCGCAGGACGGGCGCGATCGTCGGCCCGCCTCCTCGCGCTGCCGGGCGGCGCCGCCTCCCAGTGGTCCGCCCTCGGTCCGGGCCCCTCCAGCAGCTGTCCCTGTGCTCGAGGCTGGAGAGGGCGGCCGGGCGCCGGGCTGGGTCCCCGTGACAGTCCGGGCGCCTCGCAAGGAGGGCGTGCCGGGGCGGGGGGAGGGCGTGAGCAGACACGGAGGACCGGACTGAGCTCGATGCGCGGGCGGAGAAGCGTCACCGACAGACGGCTCACTTTTGTGCGAGCCTGTGGAGTGGGGGGAAAGCGAAAAGGCCGCACAGAAGCGAGCCGTGGGTGCGTGGCCCGCAGCCGAGCAAGGTCCGTCGAGGCCCCGGACTCCAGCCTCTCGCGTCCAGGGACGCTTTCTCCTCCACGCGGACGGGGCCGGGAGCGGAAGTCCTTCCCTTTCACGAGGCGTGGGTTTGTCCTCCGCCGAGTGGGGCTGGACAGAAGCTCCCCGCAGCCGCCGCCCCCCTCAGTGGGTGAGATGGGAACTGCCCCCCCCTTCGACTGGGAGCGTGGAAATTGCTTTTGCAGCTGCAGGAACTGGAGCAACTGGGAAGCTGGCAGCACTTCCCCACCACGTGGCTGACAGTGGGCAGCTGCTGCTGGTCCTTGACGTGGGCTTGCCTGGTGCCACCGGAGCAGCGTCGGCCTCTTTGTGCCGGCACTGCTGGGATGGGGCCCACCAGCCAGACTGGCGGCTGGCTTCCTCATCCAGCACTGGGGCAGGTAGGGGGGGGGCTGCTGCTACTGTGACTCCCTGAGCTGAGCACACCCGACCCGACCCGTGGTGTGAAACCTGATGCAGGGGTCGATGGAGCAGCGCCCCCCCCCAAGCCCCCTCTGCAGGCTGTCTGAAGGGGTGAATTCCAGGGGAGTCGAGTCCCGCAGGACGAGCTGTGGATGAGGCATCCTGCAACTCCAGGCCTCGCACCGGCTCCGACCGCAGTTGTGAGTGGCAGGCAGGGCTCGCCAGCTTCCTCCCCACACGGGCTGCTTCTGATCCAAGTGGGCCACCTGTGCCAGTGGAGGGGGAAAAGGGGTGGGGTGATGTTGTTAGTCGCTTCCTGTCTTTCCACTGTGCCGTTGCATCAGTCACGTTTGCCACCTCCATTCCCCTGCAATTCTCTGGTTGCCTGAAAGCAAAAACCGGAAGGAAGGAGAGCCTGAGGCCTCCCAGGTGTGTGTGTCCCCCACCCCCAGCAATGGGGCTTGCCAAATGCCACAGCCAGTGATCCTGTGTCATGCCAGGCTCTGGGGCGGGGCTGCGGCATCCTCCCCCATTCTCCTCACCCCTCCCTCCCTCTTCTGATCCTCTTCCGATTGGTGGAGACAGGAGGCCTTTGCCAGACTGCTGCCTGAGGCAGCTGCCTCATCAGACTTGTGGCTGGGCCGGCCCTGCAGGAGACGCCCCGCATGCCTTCTCCCCTCAAACCAAGTTTGGCTCTGCCTCTGTGGGAGCCTGCAGAGGGTTGCAGCCTGTGGCTATCCATCTGCGCCTGCCCCAGTACGTGGAAGTCCCTCTTACCTTGGCTTCCTAGAAAGCGACACCTGTTTCTCAGATCGCAGCAGGCAAACAGAGGCCGTCTGTTTTCCTTTGCAGAGTCTCACAGCCGGCTTGAGAATGGAGATTTCCTCCCACCAGTTCCACCTCCTGCAGCAGCTGAACGAGCAGCGCAAGCAGGACTTGTTCTGTGACTGCAGCATCCTGGTGGAGGGGAAGGTCTTCAAGGCCCACCGGAATGTGCTCTTTGCCAGCAGCGGCTACTTCAAGATGCTCCTGTCCCAGGGCTCCAAGGAGAGCGGCCAGCCCACCACAGCCACCTTCCAGGCCTTCTCTCCGGACACCTTTTCGGTGATTCTGGATTTTGTGTACTCTGGCAAGCTGTCTCTGACGGGGCAGAACGTGATTGAGGTCATGTCGGCCGCCAGCTACCTGCAGATGACGGACGTGATCAGCGTCTGCAAGACCTTCATCAAGTCCTCGCTGGACATCAGCGAGAAGGAGAAGGACCGCTACTTCAGCCTCTCCGACAAGGAAGGCAGCGCGAACGGGGTGGAGCGGCTGTGTGTCTACAGTGCCGGGTGGAGGGCGGAGGGCAGCCCCCCCCCACGCCCACCTCAGCCCAGACCCAGGGGCCTGCCTGGCGAGCGGGAACTCCTGGGCCAGTTTCAGCTACTACTCAGCCCCACCGAGGAGTGCCCAGCCGCTGGCCAAGCACGACCAGAGGCCGGAGGCCCTGAAGAAGTCCGGCAGGCCCCTCGTGCTGCCCCAGCCCGCGGACATCCCACACTACAAGGACCGCACTCCGGACCCCACGAGCCGCGCTTCTCCGCCAGAGGAGGATGTCCAGATTGACTCGGAAGGGGACTCGGGCCCCGCGGGGTACCAGTACGGCCAGGGCTCTGATCCAGTCTCCAGGGGCCTGCCGGTGCCACAGCCAGGGCACGAGTCGCCACACTCCATGGGCAAGTCCAAATCCTCGAAGGTGGACGAGACGTACTCTGGCATGCCCTCCGTCCTGGGCGTGATGGGCAGCTGGGCTGATGGTAAGAAGAGGCCGCTGTCCCCTTAGGAGGACTCCCCAAGGAGTCTCCTTGACACCTGTTGCTTAGAAGCACATTAGAGTTGTAAGAAATAAAACCTGCCGCATTGTCCTTATTTCCTACAGTGCCCTCGGTGGTTGTGGCACTTGACAAAGACTTAGAGGACAAGTCTTGCCCAAGAGGCCTGCAGTCCAGACGTTGACACAAGGGGGGGGGCAGAGTGAAGAAAGAATGAATCTTTCAGTCTAGAACTGAGAGTGCCGGGGGGGGGGTGAATGAGGAGGTAAAAATTATGCGGGGGATGGATGTTCCTTTCCCTCTCACACAACACCCAGAACCGGGGGACATGCACTGAAATTGACAGCACAGTCCTAACCTGGAGCTAGACCAGCAAAATTTGGCTGGCACAAGGCTGGTGTAAGGCACATTTGGACCACTCTCGGAGTCAGGGAAGATGGTGCACGTCTGTGTGCTGCCCTCTTTGACTCAGAGCATGGTCCAAACATACCTTGCAGTGCCCTTGTGCCAGCCAAACTTTGCTGGCCTGACTATGCTGGCCTAATTCCAGGTTAGGATTGTGCCCTGAATGTTGGGAGAGTAGGACAGACAAAAGAAAGTATTTCTTTTCCCAATGTATAGTTAGCTTGTGGGACTCCTGGCCACAGGATGTGGTGATGGCATCTGGCCTAGATGCCCTTAAAGGAGGATTGGACGGATTGATGGAGGAAAAGTCCTTCGCAGGTTATGAGCCATGATGACCGTTGGCAACCTCTGGGTTTCTGAATTCCAGATGCAGGGGAACAGCAACAAGGTGCAGGTGTTTTGCTGCCCTGTGTGCTCTCGGAGGCACCTGCTGGGCCACTGTGAGATGCAAGAGGCTGGACTGGACGGCCTCCCTCTGGCCTGATCCAGCACAGGGCTCTTCTGATGTTCTGATGCAGGGACTCTGGGCTGGATCTGGTTTCCCCGAATTTCCTCCCAGGCATCGCAGTGGCAGAGGCTTCCTGTTCCACACCGCAGCCCCTAGCTGGAGCCTCCGATCAGCTCAGAGACTCTCCCTGTACTGGGTGGCTGCTTCCACCTGGAAGTCCGGGGGCACCTCCTGCTGGGGCAACAGGCAGCGGAGGCAGCTGCCCAGCGTCTGAGCTGCCGATGGGAGCAAAACGTGCAGACTGTGTTGCGAAGTAGGGAGCCGCCACCGCACGGCGTCACGGAGGCGATTCAGGGGTGCGGCTGGTGGCGATTTGGAAACCTGAAGTGCCGTTATTTTATTTGCGGCCTGTCTGGGGGCGGCGGGGTTGTGCCAGAGTCTTTACAGAAAAGCATCTTGGAGACCTTCTGCCTGGGAGGTGGCTTCGGGCAGAAGAGATGCCAAGGTGGTGGATTTTAGACAGCGGAGAGGCAGGGAGGGGCGAGGCCAGGAAGGGTCTTGACGGTCCAGGTGAGGCACCTGTGCTGGGCCCTGCAGGCGTGGGCAGGGCAGTGGAGGGAGTCTAGGAGGGACGGGCGTGTCTGTGGCCAAGAAAGGACCGGCTGGCGGGTCTGGGCAGCGGGGGGGGGGCAGACGGGGGAGGCTCGTGTCCACATTGCAGTCAGGATGATGGCTCACTGGGGCAGCCCCCGGCCTCCCAGCACACGCAGCCCTGCTTTGAGGGCCAGGCCTTGTGGCTCCTCCTGCTCCTGCTCCTGGGGTTTGAAAGGGAAGAGGGAGCAGAGTGGAGGCGGAGGTGTGAGGAGCGGAGCGTGGAGGCTGGAGTCCCGGAGCCCGCTCTCCGCCATGCTTCCTCCCCCTCCGCTCTGCCCTTCTTTTCCTTCTTGACCCCGGGGCGGGGGAGGAAGGGTGGTGCGGACAGGTGAGCAGAGCTCAGGCCGCCTCCTGGAGTGGCCAGCCTGCCAGAAGTCAACTGCTTGCGCGGAGGGCTTGTTGCTGGGTCCTGCCTGCAGTGTCCCCGCACCTAGGTGTGCTTGCACTCTGCCCCGATTGGCACCTGAACACTCGGGAGCACTTTGCGGGCTGTGCTTTCTTTTTGGTCTTCCTTTAGCAGAGAAGCAAAATCCTCCAGGGATTTGTGGAGCCAACAAGTGCAGCAGACGTTGGTGTGTGTGTGTGTGTGGGAGGGAGGGAGGGAGGGAGGGATCGCCAACCATGTCTCATAGTGGGTGGGGGGTGTTGCAGCTGCAATGACCTCTGGCACGAGGCCTGGGGTGTTCCATGTCTGTTCCGATAGGTTTGTAGATTGACTTGGAAGAGTGTTGGGTCCTGAAGCCGGGACACACAGTGGGCAGGATTTGGGATGGGGGGGGGGGAATGGCTTCAACAGTTTGCACCATTTTAGCTGGTTTTCTTTCTCAGCAGAAACAGGATCACTCAAAGAAAGTTTCTGCACGTGTATGTATCCTGCAGGATTTATTTTTCTTGCGGAACTGGTTTTTGGAAGCCCCGTATGCTCAGCCCTCCGAGAGAGATCCAGGTGGAGAGGACTGTGGTTTAGGTGATTGTTCAGAACAGGTCTGCCCTGCTCGGAAGCTCACTGCTTCTCTTCTTTCCAGCACCGCAGTTGGAGGTTGAAAGCCTCCACTTTCATTTGGAGCTGAAATTCCCTGTTGCAGCTGGAGTTGGGAACCTGCCGTTCGCTCACGCGTAGCTCAGCTCCCCGAGTTTGGATGCTTCCGGCAACTGCGCTTTGTTTAGAAGGAGAGGTTTTGGATCTCCTCCTCCTCCTCCTCCTCCTCATTCGCGGAGGGGAGGGGTGAGGAAGGGGAGGCTCACTGGTGGTTGTCTGAAGCAGGCCGAAGACTCCACCCCCTCCCCGCTCCTCCCCTGGGCCGGCACAGTTTTGCACTGCCTAAGGAGCTCTGCTTCCTGCTTGCAGATGACCTGCCCCGGATGCGGTTCAAGTGCCCGTTCTGCACGCATGTGGTGAAGCGGAAAGCGGACCTGAAGCGCCACCTCCGGTGCCACCCGGGAGAGCGGCCGTACCCCTGCGAGGCGTGTGGGAAGCGCTTCAGCCGGCTGGACCACCTGAGCAGCCACTTCCGAACGGTAGGTGCTGTTGCCCCAAGGCGGCTCTCCCCGTGCCAGCAGTGCTGCCTGGCATCTGCCCGTCGCCAGGGAAGGCTTGAGCTGGGCAGCAGCAAGCGGGGCTGCCGGCCGTCTCCCAGCTGAGTCCTCCCCTGGGGGTTGGCGGGTGAGCTGGTGGCTGCCGGTATTGGCAAGCCTGAGCCCAAAACTTGGGGGTAGGGTTGGGAGCCCCGTGAGAGAAAAGGCTTCACCCCCAGAGATGCAGGGCTGGCTCGAGATCCTCCAGTGCCCGAGGCAGCCCCCCCCCCGCTGCTGCTGCTGCTGCTGCTGCTCCGCGTCCTGCTCCCTGGGTTGGAAATGAAAGGGACGGGGCGGGGCGGAAGGACAGGTGCGCTGCAGGCAGCTGCAGACTCAGGCTTTCCGCGTCCCAGCAGTGGCAGCGGCGTGTGTGTGCGTGTGCGCGCCTCTGGACACGATGCCCTCGATCAGCCTCCTGGGCGGGCGGGCTGGCCTGGGGACGTGGGTGCCAGCCAGCCACAGCTCAGCCTTTTGACACCCCTGTGAGCCGAAGGGAGAGCCCCTCCCAGGCTGGAATCCCTCCCATGGAAATCAGTGGGACTCCGAGGGGGCTGAGTGGCCTGGGGCTGCTCTGGGCTGGCTGCTGAGCCTGTCCCATTCTGAGAGCGAAGGGCAGGAAAACTGGGCGAGGGCCTCTTCGTGTGCGCACCAAAACACGCAGGCAGTTAGCGGCTCTGTCCCCTAAAACAGTGCCCGGTTTCTAGCTACAGGTGGAGCCGCCTTATCTGCTTGAGGTCTGTTCCCAGAACCCTCGCGGGGGGGGAAAAAGCCGCAGGTAATTGCACCCGTGGATTTTGCCCACACCTCACCTCCAAATCCAACTGGAGGGCTTTCTGCGGCGCCTTTGAGGCACCTCAGTGTGTGCATTCTGAAGCAGCGCACGGCCTCAGCATGGCCGTTTCAGGCAAAAAAAACCCCACAACTCAGTTTTTGCCCAAAACTGGGACTTGTGTTTTTTGGCCTGAAACTGCCATTCAGAAGAGCCTCCGGAGGCGACTGGAGCACAGCTCTTAGCACTTCTGGAGATTTAATTTCAGGGTGAGCCGGATGCGGCGTGGCCTGGGTCTAGGGGACCCCCATTGAGGCCAATCTGCCGCTATAAAATCTACGAGTAATTAGGCACAGAGCGCGATCCTAAACAGCGTTGGATTGGCAAGGCCGGCCGGCCAGTGCCAAATCGATCACTGCTTAGGAGCGGCTGAGGAGACGTGGCAAGGGGCCGTTGGCACTCCTGTGGAACAGCAGGCACAGATTCGAGGAGGCAGAGTGGCCTGAATCGGGGCTGTGTGGCCTCCCGAGCAGATACAGGATTCGGCCGTATGGTCGAATCTTGGACCCGCCCACGTCCCGCCCCCAACCCCCTGCCAATCCCCATCGTGAAGCGGGACAGCCCCCCTCGCTCCAGCCGGCTTCGGTCCCCGTCGGCACTCTCCAGCCGATGATACTCGCAGTGTCGTCTTGAGAACTGCAGTGCCGATGTGGGAGTGCCGCTTGGTGCCATCACGTCGACGGGCAGCGTAGGATTGCGCTGCCCACCTGTACTTTTGTCTAAGCAGCCATTTCCAAAATAAATAAAAGGTGCCTAGTTAATGACTATCCTTTTAAAACGGTCTTTTGAAATGGCTTGAAAGTCCCACTTGTGCTCTCCTGCCCCCAGCATTGGCCCCGGGACGTTGGCTGGGACGGCGCTGGCAGGTCTTTGGCCAGCGTAAGCCGTGCATAAGTGAAAGGGTGTTTGGGAGATGTTCTGGCCGCTTCTCTCCTGTCCGTCCCGCTTCCTCTTCCTTTTCTGCTTGAGAGGGAAGACGGCCACGGTGGCTTACGTGCCACCAGTTGGGGAGGCCGCTTGGAGGTCTTGAGCCAGCCTTTCAGCCTCAGTCTTTGTAGGTTGGGGCAAAACTGAGACTAGCCGGGGTGGCGGCGGCAGCCTTGTCCCTGGTCTGCAGAGAGAGAGAGAGAGAGAGAGAGAGGATGGGGCTGCAAGCAAGCGCCACGTTATGGACCTGTGCAGGGCTGTCACTTCTTCTGCGCTGCTGAACTGGGGGGGGGGCTTCAGCTTGCAATGTCCGCACTTTGTGGGTGGCCTGTGTGAATCGTCCTACTGCTTCTATTCCCTTAGACGGAGCAGTTTTTTCAGCCTTCTGTTTCCTTGTTTGTCCAAGTTGGCTGCCTCAGTGGAGTTCCAAAGTGAGCCTCTCAGCATTCAGCAAGGCTGGCCCAAGGTCCCCGGGTGCCTGCAGTGGCACCTCAACGCCCCCTCCCACTGCCGGTGCCATTCCTGCTTCCTGACTCTGAAAAGGAAGAGGGGAGCGGAGCAGGGGGGAGAGGTGTGCTGGAGGGGTGCTTTCCGCCATACTTTCTGGATTTGACGAGGAGCAGCGCAGGAGAGGAGGATTAGAGGAGGGGGGTGGGCAAAGGCAAGCACTCTCCACCAAGTGTTGCCTGAGGCAACAGCCTCAGTTGGCCTCACAAAGGGCCAACCCTGGTATTGAGAATGCAGGTAGATGATCCCTTATCTAGACATCTGAAATGCAGATGTTTTTGTCGAAGGTGGCTTTTAAACGTTCTGCAGAAAAGTCTTGTGCCCATTCCCACCTGCAGGCTGGAACCTCTAGTCTCTGCTCTGTGGTGTCTGCCTAGGTAAACAAACATTGTTGAAAACTGTCAAAGAGGCCAGCAGACACCCAACTGGGTTACAGTGAAAAGAGCAAGAGGAAGCATTTCTCATCATATTTATGCAATATTCCAAAATCCACACAAATCCGCATCTGGACACCTTCCTGGCCCAAGCAGTCCAGATCAGGGGTGGTCAGTTCATCTCGTGAAGCTGTGTTGCTGTTTTCCTTTAGCAAAACGAGGGTGATGTTGGTTCCCTTCACAGATCCACCAGGCTTGCAAGCCCATCTGCAGGAAGTGCAAGCGTCACGTGACCGAAATGACGGGGCAGGTGGTTCAGGAAGGGACCAGGCGCTACAGACTTTGCAACGAGTGCCTGTCTGAAGCCGGCATAGACAGTATCCGCATTGACCTGGACACAGAGCCGCCTCCTGAATTCCCACTAGACGAAGACAAGGATTCCAGCTGGAATTACGGCGAAGACAACAGATCTGACGTTGAAATTGTGGAGGACGGGTCCACTGACCTGGTCATCCAGCAGGTGGACGACAGTGATGACGAGGAGGCGGAAGAGAAGGACATAAAGCCAACCGTTAGGTAGTTGTGAGTGGGCTGGAGGTTGACTGACAGCCCCCTTTTATGTTGCCCCACCTCTCTCGACCACTGACTGTCCACTGGCCAGTCATTGACCTTCAAACTCTTGTCCCGGCTTCTCTGCCTCGGGCTACACTTGCATGCATTTATGGACATGCCGTTGTGTCTATTCTCCATTTAGTTACTCGGAAGTATCAGTATTTTGTTGCATAAGGGAGCATCTGTGCTGAGAGTATCGCTTAGGCGCAATGGAGCACTTACCAGCCACTGGGATGACTTTTGGACAGCATCGATGGGGTCTCTTCTCAAGCCTTTTTCAATGATGTTGGGGAAAGGGAGCACTTGGAAATAAAGTTACCAGCGTTGTACGTTACTCTGTTAAGGCTTTTGCAGGCATTGAAGTTTTGTTTAAAGACAATGCAATTATAAAAGTTATTTAAATGCCCTTGAAATCAGTCAAGATGTCTTTTAGTGTTTGCTGAGTTTTTCCCCCAATTCTAACCTGTCGTGTTTTCTCTCCTCCTACTAAAGGAGGAGACTTCCAGACAATGTCATTGGGTGATTATTAATGGCCAGTGGGGCTGGCCCACTCAGGAGAGCGAGTGAGACAGTTGCCTCAGGTGGCAGACCTGGCAAAGGGTGCTTGCCTCCTCCTACCCCCACTTCCTCTTCCACTCTGCCTCCTCTTCCTTCTCCAGTCCAGAGAGTGGGAGGAGCAGAGACCAGCACAGCACCAGGTAAGGGCCTAATCCCGTCCAACTTTCTGGTGCTGATGCAGCTGCGATGCAGCCCCGAGGTAAGTGAGCAAATGTTCCCTGACCTCGAGGATGCCTCCGTGACTCCCCTGCACCACAGAATGCAGCACACACACCAATGGGACGGCTACATCCGGGCTGGAAAATCTGGATAGGATTTGGCCGTAAGTGCGGAACAGCCTTTGGCCCACTGCCTGCTGCTCCAGGTGGTCCTAGGCCTGCCTTGCTGACCAGTGTGGGCTTGCCCCAGAGCCTTGCAGCACAAACCTGCCCCCCAGCTCCAGAGGCTCTCACCTGGCAGTCCCAAGATGCAGCAGCAGCAGCCCCCTCGACACGTGCGGGAGGTTTCCCAGCATGCCACTGCTGCATCTGGGCCCACTGCCAGGTGAGACTATGGACCGAGACGTGGCTGCTGCTCGGACACTTTCAGGGACGTGGCACAAGCGGCCACTTTGTGACGCGCTTCCTCCCCCCTCCCTCTCCTGAGTTCTTGGCCTTCTTTGCTGCCCCTCCGCTCGGAAGCAAGGTGCTGGGTCTGTTCTGCCAGCTTCGGCAATACTTGTACTTTTGCTACATTAACTGCCCTATTAATGCGACCCTCCCCCACAGCCGGTTTTTATTCGGCCCTTCCTGCTGGCAGAACAGCCCTTGGAGTTCAGCAGTGGCCAGTCCTCATCCAGTGGCAAAGAGGGGAGATGGGGGGGGGGCTGTTGTGCATGCACAAACCTGTTGGCAGGGAAACAGTGATGTACTTTCTGAATTGGAAGTAATTCTGGATAAAACGTAGCGGGATTAGTTCATCTCTCTTTTCACTTGCTCCATACCCTTTTTCTTTTTCTTTTGGTGGATCCAGGGCTTGGGGAAAAAAAGTCTTAAAAGAAGTTCTGTTAGCAGTGTGTTGTTTGCTCTTGACCATTATAGTTCTGTGTCAGCATAAGCCTGAAGGATAAAATCAGAAGGCCTAACTGTGCAATAAATGCGCCGCAGCGCAGAGACGAGGAACAAAAGGGGTGGAGGAGGCACAGTCCTATTTCTGCTGAGTGAAGAAGCCTCAGTGAAAGTTCCGGGGGTCCTCGTCGTCGTCGTCTGCATTGTGATTTTTAGGGCGTGGTTAGCCTGGTCCTGGATCTGCTCAAGGACTGGTCTAGGTTCCTGGTCCTTGTAAATGGAGAGAGAAATAAAACAAACAAAAAATGTGTGGCCCATAAGACAGTATTATAAGTATACACGTTGACCCTAATTATTTGTGGATTTTTCATCTGCAGATTTGACTTGTGTCCCCCAGACCTGGGTTGAGACAGAATAGGCTCAACCAGGTCATTCCATGTCAAATCATCACACTGTTTCCGACTGACCTTAGATTTTTATGAAATTTGGGGTACTTACTTCTCCTATTGCATAATGCAAAAATACCTGTTTTTAGCAGTCTATGTTTACTAGTCCCCCATCACAGGCTGCTGAAGAAACTTCATAGTCAGGGAATAAGCGGGCAGGTCCTCTGATGGATCCAGAATTGGTTGAGGGCCAGGAAACAGAGAGTGGGGGTCAATGGGCAATTTTCAGAATGGAGAGAGGTGAAAAGCGGAGTGCCCCAGGGATCTGTCTTGGGGCCGGTGCTTTTCAATTTATTCATAAATGACCTGGAGACAGGGATAAGCAGCGAGGTGGCCAAGTTTGCGGATGACACTAAACTTTTCCGGGTGGTAAAAACCAGAAAGGATTGTGAAGAGCTCCAGAAGGATCTCTCCAAGTTGGGGGAATGGGCAGCCAAATGGCAGATGCGTTTCAACATTTGTTGTTCAGTCGCTAAGTCGTGTCCGACTCTTCGCGACCCCATGGACCACAGCACGCCAGGCCTCCCTGTCCTCCACTAGCTTCCGGAGTTCGCCCAATTTCATATTCATTGCTTCGGTGACACTATCTAACCATCTCATCCTCTGTCGCCCCCTTCTCCTTTTGCCTTCAATCTTTCCCAGCATGAGGGTCTTTTCTAAAGAGTCCTCTCTTCTCATCAGGTGGCCAAAGTATTGGAGCTTCAGCTTCAGCATTTGTCCTTCCAGGGAGCAATCAGGCTTGACTTCCTGCAGAATTGACCGATTGGATCTCTTTGCAGTCCAGGGGACTCTCAAGAGTCTTCTCCAACACCATAATTCAAAAGCATCGATTCTTCGACGCTCTGCCTTTCTTATGGTCCAGCTCTCACAGCCATACATGGCTACTGGGAAAACCATCGCTTTGACTATGCGAACCTTTGTTGGCAGGGTGATGTCTCGGCTTTTGATTAAGCTATCTAGGTTCACCATAGCTTTCTTCCCAAGAAGTAAACGTCTTTTAATTTCATGGCTGCAGTCACCATCTGCGGTGATCTTGGAGCCCAGGAAAATAAAGTCTGTCACTGCTTCCATTTCTTCCCCTCCTATTTGCCAGGAAGTGATGGGAGTGGTTGCCATGATCTTAGTCTTTTTAATGTTGAGCTTCAAACCAATTTTAGCACTTCCTCTTTCACCCTCATCAAAAGGTTCTTTAGGTCTTCCTCACTTTCTGCCAGTAGAGTGGTATCGTCTGCTTATCTGAGGTTGTTGATGTTTCTCCCAGCAATCCTGATTCCAGCTTGTGAGTCATCCAGCCCTGCCTTCCTCATGATGTACTCTTCGTATAAGTTAAATAAGCAGGGTGACAATATACAGCCTTGTCGTACTCCTTTCCCAATTTTAAACCAGTCGGTTGTTCCATGTCCAGTTCTAACTGTTGCTTCCTGACCCGCATAAAGGTTTCTCAGAAGGCAGATCAGGTGGTCTGGAACTCCCATCTCTTCAAGAACTTGCCACAGTTTGTTGTGATCCACACAATCAAAGGCTTTAGCATAATCAATGAAGCAGAGGTAGATGTTTTTCTGGAACTCTCTTGCTTTCTCCATGATCCAGCGAAGGTTGGCAATTTGATCTCTAGTTCCTCTGCCTCTTCGGAAACCAGCTTGTACATCTGGTAGTTCTCGATTCGCATACTGCTGCAGCCGAGCTTGTAGGATTTTGAGCATGACCTTGCTAGCATGTGAAATGAGTGCAATGGTGCGGTAGTTCGAACAATCTTTGGCATTGCCCTTCTTTGGGATTGGAATGTAAACTGATCTTTTCCAGTCTTGTGGCCACTGTTGGGTTTTCCAAATTTGCTGGCATATGGAGAGCAGCACTTGGACAGCATCATCTTTTAAGATTTTGAGTAATTCCGCTGGAATGCTGTCACCTCCACTAGCTTTGTTGTTAGCGAGGCTTTCTAAAGCCCACTTGACTTCACACTCCAGGATGTCAGGTTCGAGCTCAGTGACTGCACCACTGTGGTTATCAGGAACATTTAGATCGGCCTTATAGAGTTCCTCTGTGTATTCTTGCCACCTCTTCTTAATCTCATCTGCTTCTGTTAGGTCCTTGCCATTTTTGTCCTTTATTGTGCCTATCTTAGCATGAAATTGTCCTTTGACGTCTCCAATTTTCTTGAAAAGATCTCTAGTCTTCCCCATTCTGTTGTTTTCCTCTATTTCTTTGCATTGCTCATTTAGAAAGGCCTTCCTATCTCTCCTTGCTGTTCTCTGGAAATCTGCATTCAGTTGGGTATATCTTTTCCTTTCTCCCTTGCTTTTGGCTTCTCTCCTTTCCTCAGCTATTTGTAAAGCCTCGTCAGACAGCCACTTTGCCTTCTTGCATTTCTTCCTCTTTGGGATGGTTTTAGTTGCTGCCTCCTGTACAATGTTACAGACCTCCGTCCAAAGTTCTTCAGGCACTCTGTCTACCAAATCTAAGCCCCTAAATCTATTTGTCACCTCCACTGTATATTCGTAGGGGATCTGATTTAGGTCATACGTGGAGGGCCTAGCGGTTTTCCTTACTTTTTTCAGTTTAAGCCTGAATTTGGCAAGAAGAAGCTGATGATCTGAGCCACAGTCAGCTCCAGGTCTTGTTTTTACTGCCTGTATGGAACTTCTCCATCTTTGGCTGCAAAGAATGTAATCAATCTGATTTCGATGTAGACCATCTGGTGAAGTCCATGTGTACAGTCGCCGCTTGTGTTGCTGGAAAAGCGTGTTTGCAATGACTAATGTGTTCTCCTGACAGAACTCTATCAGTCTTTGCCCTGCTTCATTTTGTACTCCAAGACCAAACTTGCCTGTTATTCCTCTTACCTCTTGACTGCCTACTTTAGCATTCCAATCCCCTATGATGAGAAGGACATCTTTTTTGGGTGTTAATTCTAGAAGCTGTTCTAGGTCTTCATAGAAGCGGTCAACTTCTTCCTCTTCAGCACCAGTGGTTGGGGCGTAGACTTGGATTACTGTGATGTTGAAAGGTTTGCCTTGGATCCGAATGGAAATCATTCTATCATTTTTGAGGTTATACCCCAGTACTGCTGTTCTCACTCTCTTGTTCACTATGAAGGCTACTCCATTTCTTCTCAGGGATTCCTGCCCACAGTAGCAGATATAATGGTCATCTGAATTAAATTCTCCCATTCCTGTCCACTTTAGTTCACTAACTCCCAGGATGTCGATGTTCAGCCTTGACATCTCACGTTTGACCACATCTAGCTTGCCTTGATTCATCGATCTGACGTTCCAGGTTCCTATGTAGTATTGTTCTTTGCAGCATCGCACTTTCCTTTCACTTCCAGACACATCCACAGCTGAGCTTCCTTTCAGTTTTGGCCCAGCTACTTCACTCTTTCTGGTCATAGACATAGACAACATATGTTTCAACATATGTTGAAACCATATCTGGTTTCAACATAGACAAATGTAAAGTGATGCACGTTGGGGCAAAAAACCAAAACTTCACCTATAGGCTAATGGGTTCTGAGCTGTCTGTGACAGCTCAGGAGAGAGATCTTGGGGTGTTGGTGGACAATTCAATGAAGGTGTTGACCCAGTGTGCGGCAGCAATTAAGAAGGCCATGAAACCGTAATCGTGATGTGGACAGACCACACACAGACGTGGAGTGAGGTTCAAAAAGATTTACTCAGCCTGAGGTCCACTTGCCCCAACAAGGCAGAATGGCCCCGAACAAACCTATGCACCGAGAATATATACTGTACTATGGGCATCATCTGTGCAAACGTAGTAATCACTGCCAACGTAGCATTTGTTCCAGAAGCGAGAACAGTGCGCATGCACTTAAGCTGCTACATTCCTTACGCATGTACTTGTGCGTCAACTTTCTGCCTGTACTGATCAAGGGCAGAGCTAGGGCTTGAGCTAGGGCGTACATTCTTATCTAAAGGCGTACATCCTTATCTCCCTGTAACAGGCACAATTGAAAATTCTCTTTTGCATTTTCTTTTTCTTACTCATCTCCCAACAGCCAATTCCATGCTTGGGGTCATTGGAAGGGGGGTTGAGAATAAAACGGCCAATATTGTCATGCCATTGTACAAATCGATGGTAAGGCCGCACCTGGAATATTGTGTCTAGTTCTGGTCGCCGCATCTCAGAAAGGACATAGTGAAGTTGGAAAAGGTGCAGAAGAGAGCGACAAAAATGATTACGGGGCTGGGGCACCTCCCTTATGAAGAAAGACTGCAGCGTTTGGGGCTCTTCAGCCTAGAAAAAAGGCGCCTGAGGGGGGATATGATTGAGACATACAAAATTATGCATGGAAGGGATAGAGTCGACAGAGGGATGTTCTTTTCCCTCTCTCAAAACACCAGAACCAGGGGACATCCGCTAAAACTGAGGGTTGGGAGAGTTAAAACAGATAAAAGGAAGTACTTTTTTACCCAGCAGGTGGTTAGTCTGTGGAACTCTTTGCCACAGGAGGTGGGGATGGCATCTGGTCTAGATGCCTTTAAGAGAGGATTGGAAGGATTTCTGGAAGAAAAGTCCATTGTGGGCTATAGGCAATGATGGATTGTAGCCTCCTTACATTAGTAGTAGGCTACTTCAGAGTACTGGATGCAAGGGAGTGGCAACAGGATGCAAGCATCTTGTTGTCTCATGCCCCTCTGGGGCACCTGGTGGGCCGCTGTGAGATACAGGAAGCTGGAGTAGATGGGCCTTTTGCCTGATCCAGCAGGGCTCTTCTTATGTTCTTATGTTCTTACTATGTTAAATTTTATAACTAAGTAAACTTCCAAAATTTTATCAAAAAATGGTACGCTAGTGATCCTTTAACTAGTTGTACCTTGGACACTTGTCGAATATAGATTTGGGAGTGGGCTATTTTTAAAGCTCTTTCTATGCGCTTTCATATGATATACAATTGGTTTAATAACTTTTTTAGTTTTAAAAAATTCAATTAAAAACTTTGATTTTAAAGTTTCTCAAAATGGACATCTTTAAAATTTTGAAAAAATCTCATCTCTTACATAGTACAGATATGTTTGTTGCAACTTCATTTTAAAGAGTGCCTCAGATTGCAATTCACAATTATTGGCAGTAGTGATATTCATCAAAAATAGATCTGGTTTTATTCCACATAACATCAATCAATCAATCAACAGGTACTTATATACCGCTTTTCAACACGAAGTTCACAAAGTGGTTTACAGGCAAATAGTAATAATAATAAAGTTAAATGGCTCCCTATCCCAAAAGGGCTCACAATCTAAAAAAAGGCAGACCGCCAGCAACAGCCACTAGAAAGACTGCGCAGGGGTGAAGAGGGACAGTTACTCTCCCCCTGCTAAATATAAGAGGAACACCACTGGAAAAAGTGCCTCTTGTCCAGTTAGCAGGGGGTGATCTGCTAGCATAACATGATCGTGCCTGTTCCATTTTGCATTTTTCTGTCTATAGAAAGTTACAGCACCTAAAAATAAATGGGTCACAACAGAACAAACTGAGAAAAGTAATACACAAAGAAACAACATTCATAACTACTGTAAAAGAATTACATTGTAGATAAAAAAAATTAAGTTTAACTTGAAAATTCTATTTTATCTCGATCACACATACGTGTGATCTCTCATATCTTATGATCCCATCATCATCCCAAAATAATTTTGGGGGTATTGTTAGACACAAGTATAAACTAATTTTGAATTTTTTTCAAAATTTTAAAAATGTCTGTTTTTAGGAAAATTGATTTTAAAAATTTTAATTGAATTTTTTAACACTAAAAAAGTTATTAAATTGATTGTATTATATATCGTATGAAAGCCCATGCAACGAGACCACTCCCAACTCTATATCTCAACCGGTGTCCGAGGTACAACTAGTTAAAGGATCACCAGCATGCCATTTTTTGATAAAATTTTGAAGCTTTACACTTAATATATTTTTCTCTGTGAATTAAAAAACTTAAAAATATGCATTTCTTCAACCATTATATAGGATCTTTAAGTATGCCAAGTTTCTCCAAAATCTAAGAATATGAGGTAGAAAATTGCCCTAAAGTGTGATGATTTGACACGGAATGAGCCAACCTGAAGCCTTCAGAAGCAGCCAGAGCTGTGCTCAGGTCACCTCTTCCGAGGCCCTCCGAGACGGCCTGGGGCTCCCAGGGTCTTGGCAGGCCTCAGAATGACCATTTCAGCCACAGACGTCGCCTCCTGGTTTCCGGGGGGACGGGACTGGAAGTGACGTTTTTAATGCTTCGTAAGGCATTACAAGGACTGGGAAAGCCCTAGGGCACTCCCGGGCCTCGCAATGCCTTATAAGGCATTAAAACATTTTTTACATTCTGTTTTTAAATTGTGGGATCCATGGGGTTTGCTGTTTTTAAATTTTAACTGTTTTTTTTTTAATTATTGTTTTAATATGGCTTTAATTGTGCATATTGTATTGTTTTTTAATGTTGTAAGCCGCCTTGGGTGCCCTCGGGCAGAAAGGCGGGATAGAAATTGAATAAATGATGATAAATAATAAAACATCACTGCCCTCCAGACAGCAGCGGAACACAGCTCTGCTGGTGGCTGGAGGGTGGGGGATCCATTCTGACTCCTTTCGAGGTCACGTGCAAACGCGCGCAGCTTTGACATGGCTCAGAAAGCCCTCCAGAAAGCTGTGCTCCGCTGGTGTCTGGAGGGGGTGTGTGAAAATCTGTGGGTTTAATTACCTGTGGATTTTTTTAATATGCGAGGGTTCCAGGAATGGAACTCTTGTGAATAAAAAGCTCCCCCCCCATGTGTGTGCACAAAACATAAGAACATAAGAAGAGCCCTGCTGGATCAGGCCAAAGGCCCATCTAGTCCAGTTTCCTGTATCTCACAGTGGCCCACCAGGTGCCCCAGGGAGGCATGAAACAACAAGATGCTTGCATCCCGTTGCCACTCCCTTGCACCTGGTACCAGTAGCCCACCACCTTTGTAAGGAGGTTGCACAATCCATCATTGCCTATAACCCACAATGGACCTTTCCTCCAGAAATCTGTCCAATCCCCTCTTAAAGGCATCAAGACCAGATGTCATCACCACCTCCTGTGGCAAAGAGTTCCACAGATTAACTACCCGCTGGGTAAAAAAGTACTTCCTTTTATCTGTTTTAACTCTCCCAACCGTCAGTTTTAGTGGATGCCCCCTGGTTCTGGTGTTTTGAGAGAGGGAAAAGAACATCCCTCTATCGACTTTATCCCTTCCATGCATAATTTTGTATGTCTCAATCATGTCCCCCCTCAGGCACCTTTTTTCTAGACTGAAGAGCCCCAAACGCTGCAGTCTTTCTTCATAAGGGAGGTGCCCCAGCCCCGTAATCATTTTTGTCGCTCTCTTCTGCACCTTTTCCAACTCGACTATGTCCTTCTTGAGGTGTGGCGACCAGAACTGTACACAATATTCCAGGTGCGGCCTTACCATCGATTTGTACAATGGCATGATAATATTGGCTGTTTTATTCTCAACCCCTTTTTTAATGACCCCAAGCATGGAATTGGCCTTCTTAATTGCTGCCGCACACTGGGTCAATACCTTCATTGAATTGTCCACCAGCACCCTGAGATCTCTCTCCTGAGCTGTCACAGACAGCTCAGAACCCATTAGCCTATAGGTAAAGTTTTGGTTTTTTGCCCCAACGTGCATCACTTTACATTTGTCTATGTTGAAACGCATCTGCCATTTGGCTGCCCATTCCCCCAACTTGGAGAGATCCTTCTGGAGCTCTTCACAATCCTTTCTGGTTTTTACCACCCAGAAAAGTTTAGTGTCATCCGCAAACTTGGCCACCTCGCTGCTTATCCCTGTCTCCAGGTCATTTATGAATAAATTGAAAAGCACGGGCCCCAAGACAGATCCCTGGGGCACTCCACTTTTCACCTCTCTCCATTGTGAAAATTGCCCATTGACCCCCACTCTCTGTTTCCTGGCCTTCAACCAATTCTGGATCCATCAGAGGACCTGCCCTCTTACTCCCTGACTGTGAAGTTTCTTCAGCAGTCTTTGGTGGGGGACCGTGTCAAATGCCTTCTGAAAATCCAGGTATATGATATCCACAGGTTCACCCACATCCACGTGCCTGTTGACCTTTTCAAAGAATTCCAAAAGGTTTGTGAGGCAAGACTTACCCTTACAGAAGCCATGCTGACTTCCCTTTAGCAGTACTTGTTCCTCTATGTGTTTTAGGATTTTATCTTTGATGAGGCTTTCCACCATCTTACCCGGAACAGGCTGACAGGCCTGTAGTTTCCAGGGTCCCCCCTTCTCCCTTTCTTAAAGATTGGTGTGACATTGGCTATCCTCCAATCCTCTGGCACCGTGGCTGTTTGAAGGGACAAGTTGCATACTCTAGTTAAGAGGTCAGCAACTTCGTTCTTTAGTTCCTTAATTACTCTTGGGTGTAAACCATCTGGGCCTGGTTACTTATTTATATGTAGTTTATCAATTTGATCTACAACATCTTCTTTATTAACCAGTATCTGATTTAATTCCTTCGTTAGGAAGGGCTGTTCGGGCTGTGGTATCTGCCCAAGTTCTTCTGCTGTGAAGACGGACGCAAAGAATTCATTTAATTTCTCTGCAATCTCCAAGTCCCCTTTTATCTCATCTTTCCCTCCCTCACCATCCAGCGGGCCAACCGCCTCTCTGGCAGGTTTCCTGCTTCTAACATATTTGAAGAAGCTTTTATTATTCCCTTTTATGTTGCTAGCCATGCGTTCCTCAAACGCTGCTACATAAACATAAAAGATCTTGCCCTGGAAGGAAGCCAACTTGAACACCTAGACAACCTCTGCATGAACTCCTCCACTTTTGCAGGCTCATAACTATAACTCCTTTTTTGCTCCTTGCATGCCATGATGACTAATTGCTGTTGTTGATTTAAGTGACCAAAGTGAAAAGCAAATCTTGCTTGTAAACTTCATTATGAATAGATGTAAGGGTTCCGCCCCCCCCTTTTCACGTGAAATCAGACAAAAGGGGAAAAAATGTACATCATGTGAACTGCATCAGTGGCCAAGCCAGAATAACTTAAAATTAAATAGGATCTTTTGATGTTGGGCACAAGCTTGAGCCATTTCTGTTGCGTGTTGAAGCTTAGGCCCTGGATGACAGCCTTCAGTTTGAACATGCTTTTCTGGTAGCTGGGAGAAGACAAAAGTGTTAGCCTTTGTTCTCCGTTTCAGAACTTAGAGATATGAAGGAACACAGAAGCATGCAGCAAATGTGCAGCATACAGAAGTTCACAACGTTATCTTTGAGGAAGGAACACATCACTGTAGTTTTAGCTGTTTTGGAGTCCTGGTAACAAAGACATCTTGGCATACACAGAAACGCTTTCTGCTGAACACAATACAGAAAAGATGTGTTGATTTCAATACAAACGTTGACTGCACAAACCAGTAATATTCATCCATAAATGTGATCAGAGCTGGTTACGTAAAGTGAAGCAGAGGAAGCGGAAGGGGATCTTGTAAGCAAGGGAGGATGGGAACGACAGGCACACAGAGGACTGGCTTCTTGGCAGGGATAGTGTGAAACCAGAAGGCAGGCTTAGTGAGCATCCAGCTGCAAACGCGGGTCTTTTGACTCTACCTTCTGTGCTTGGAACATGCTGAATTTTGCCAATCAATCAATCAATCAATCAATCAATCAATCAATCAACAGTACTTATACACCGCTTTTCAACACAAGTTCATAAAGCGGTTTACAGGCAAATAGTAATAATAAAGTTAAATGGCTCCCTGTCCCAAAAGGGCTCACAAGCTAAAAAAAAAATGCAGAACACTCCCAAGCAACAGCCACTAGAAACGACACTGTTCAGGGGTGAATACGGACAATTAATCTCCCCTTGCTAAATAAAAGAGGAACACCATTTGAAAAGCGCCTCTTGCCCAGTTAGTAGGGGTGAATGCTCGGGGCATATGCTCAGAAACACCAAAGACAGGCTACAAAACAAGTTTTCTAGCCTGGAGAACTACATCCTTCCAAGATGGTTGAAGGGCTTTGTCACAATGTCCTTTGCCCTGTTGTTGACCACAAAGCGTTGATAAGAGCAAAGTAACAAGCTCTCTGACATATATTGCCTGCAAGCAAGCAAGCAAGCAAGCTCTAAGAGTACAGATACACATGAGCAAACAGCTAATAACAATAGGAATAATCATAGCTCATGATCCACCCCATTACTTAGATCCTGACTGAAATCAGACCAAAGTGATGGATTTTAGAGGCCCATGCACATAAAATGTTTATATCCCCCATTATACTTTGCTTCTATTATCCCAGTTACAAACCAAGAAGACTGTTCCAGTCCACACCAAGAAATGCAATTAGGTTTAATTTGACTCTGAGCACCAAAATACAATGCAGACTCTCAGGGTCAAACACACCAAGAGCACTGCACCCAGGTGCTTCTGTGAGCAGGAAGCACCAACTCCACTTCCTGGAGTGGAACGCTTACTCTCCTACACTCTCAACTTTGCTTGTCAGCGGTCATGTCTACAGTATGTTATTGTTATTGTTCAGTACTTCCCTAGTGCTGCTCCTGGGCAGCCGGACACTTTCGGATTGGGCTCTCAGGCTTCCACACTGGCTGATGGGGGTTGGAGAAAGGACTAGACAGTCACCACTGCAGCACACACTGCGAAGAGGACGGCCGCTCTCCTTCCCCTTGTCCTGAACAAGCGGGTGGTCAGGCCAAGGTCTGACTCCATTGTGTATGCGCAGGTTCAGCCTCTCCACAGCTGGTGGGAATCAGGCTCATTAAGGGAGCTCAGGAATGCGCTATGGGGTTCTCAGTGGCCAGGGGAGCCAGGTGGCCAATCCGAGGGCAGAGCTGGCCAAGGACAGCTCCGTCAGGGAAGATCTGCTGCAGTGGTGAACCTCTGGCTGGGAGGGGGAGGGGCAGTGTCTGGGAGGAGCTCCTTGCTGTAGTTCGCTTTCTGGAAGATTCGGACCATCTTGAGGTCCAATTGGTTGGAGCAGTGCTAGTGCCATGGCAACCCAAGGAGGGTGAAAGAGAACCCTCAGGAGCCGGGAGGGGTCGGTGGATCGCTGGGAGGTTGGACACGTTGTCGGATTGCACAGTCAGCTCGGAACCCAGCATGGCCACCGAGCCTCACAGGTAGCCCAGGAAGCTGCCCACCTGTCTCTACAGGTGAGAGAGAGGCTAGTGAGAGAGGCAGCCAGCTTTGTTATTTTGCATTAGGCCAGGTATTCTCAAGCACTGTCCTGTTGTGTCTTAACTGCAGTTTGGAGCCAGTCGTCTTAATAAACGTAATTCCACTGTACAGACCGGTGTGGTCTCACGTGCTGAGGACGGGGCTCGGCTCTCCGGCCTGGCTGCAGGGCTTAGCTACCAAGGTTGGGGTACAGCCAGTCCAGACCCTTGAAGTCTAGGTCCCCGGGGGTGGGGGGCACCAGGACCTGGAAGGGCTAGAGGAGACCCTGGGCCAGGGAGGAGGGCGCTTCCCTTGGGCCGGGGGGTGACCACTGGCAGGAAGCTGTGCCAGGGATGCTCGAAGTACGTTTGTGCCCCCTTGAGACTGCCAGGTACACGGAAAACCGTACCAGGACTGGCGGCCTGATCACCCAAGCCAAGTTGCGGAGCCCTTGGGAGACCGAGTCACTGGAAACCCAATTTGACCACGGGGAAGGGCTCCTGGACCTCCTGGATCAGTGGGGCCAGGGGGGACAAACAAGAGCACAGGTTCCGGCCCTTGGGGGGGTTCAGATCCAAAGGGTCAAGATCCTTGACACCTCTTCCACAGATAACTTTCAGTCAACCATTATGCAAAAACACAGAGCACACAGCGCATTCACACATTACATTTACGCATAGAACAGTCAAGGTGGACACCATTAGCTCAAATGAGGCAATTTCCGGTCTCTTTGGTGAAATTTCTCCAGGGAGAAACGTAAAAACACAGGAACCAGAGCAGGCCAAAGGCACATCTAGTCCAACTTCTTGCAGCTCACAGTAGCACATCCAATGCCTCATGGATCACGCAAGACCACAAGATACCTGCATTCACTTGCCCCCCCCCCACTTATGCATGTGCCACAGACGTTTTATCCTTTAAAAACTCAAACTTTGAGCTTACAACACTCCAAACCCATCCTGCATACTTATTTTTCTTTGTTTTCTTTTGCTTCTCATGTCCAGCCTTATATCACCTTATTTCTCCCCCCCCAAACTATTCTCTGCTGTTCTAAAATCAAGGATTCAGCACCATCTTAGAGCTGCCTGAGGCAATTCTTACTACACCAGTCACACTTTTAAGTCACACAACCTATACAATGAAGACAATCTTTAAACAATAAAGACACATGAACAACAATAAAGTTTGTATGGAAATAAGTAAGGAGAGACCTCACTCCCCCTCAGCTGTGGAAAGAATTTCAGTCCTCTCCAGCAGTCAGTTTCTCAATCACCCAATTATACAAATCAAGCTCATTGGAATCTCTCTCTCTCTCTCTCTCTCTCTCTCTCTCTCTCTCTCTGGCATTGCAGAAAGGCAGGGAGCAGAACAAATGGAAAGGGGGAAAGATTTTTTTCACATACTCCCACAATAAATCAACCTTTTTTCACCCCTCCATTGGGGAATACCGAATAAATAAATGCATTGCCTTGGGACATTGACACCACCCAAAACAGCAATGTGTGAAAGCAGGAAGTGGGCTCCAACTGTACCACAGACCTATTTTGAGCATCAGGGAGGCCCGTGGAGGTGGCAGCAGGCATCCCCAATGCTTTGAGACACCCCCTTGACACCCCAGTTGAGGGCAAATGTCCCCCTCAGTGCTGCCGGGCCCTCCCCCCACTCCTGCCCCTTCCCCGCAAGTCGGACTTGGAAGACCGTTATCCTACACCCATTTTTCGATGTTGAGCCCACCCTCTCATGGCTGACATGTAGGCATTCCCAGACGACCCCCCCCACACACACATAGCTAGCCCCTCCAAGCAAGGGAGGTTTCTCACCACAGGGGGGCTTAGCCTTCCTGAAATACCCATCAGGAAGGACAATGGGAACCCCCCAACTGGTGGATACCACAAAAGATAATTTATACCAAGCAGGAAGATGGAGGGGACGACAAGTATGCTGAAACCAAAGTCTTGCCAACCAGAAGAAGGGCTGAGATCAGGCTGCGGTGGTATGTTGAGGACCTTAGTAGTTGTTCCTAAGGCACCTTCCAGGGATCTCCTGGGGGTGGTCCCAGGGTTCCAGGGACATATAGCGTTCCAGGGACCTCCTGGGGGTGCATCACTCCATCGTATTGTTCAGCCAGGTCTTGAAGGCCACCAACTGGGTGAAGTCCCTTCATGGTTGCCAAATTTGTTAGCTAAATTGCTATAGCCCCGAGGGGCTCTGTTTGTCCCTGGTGCGGCAAAATCAAACACGCAAAATAGTTTGGAACGCTCCCTTATTTATTCTGCAGAAGAGAGACAGCTGCACAATGGGCAGGCAAGCAAGCAGGTCTCTGCCCCCAAAGGGCAGGTTGTGAACATTTATAGCAAGTCATGCAGGCAGGTCTGTGCCCCTTGGGGGCTGAGCAAATTATGCACTGTGGTCAGTTACATTCCCACCCACCTTGAGACCTTCCCCCTTTGGCTGGGCTACCTGAACGCTTTCGGCTTTCCAATTATTTGGCCCTAACTGGCTTTCTTCAGCCGTTGCTGGTGTGGGAACTGCTGACTTTCGCTTCCAGTCATCTAGCTGCATTTGCTCCCTGCTGCTCGGCTCTCGTGCTCTCCGGCTGCTGCACCTAGTTCTGTGTTGCAACCGGGGTGTTTTTTCTTATGGCGTCATGACAGTGCCGGAGCCTTCCACAGCCTGGTCTGAAGCAACCCTGGAGGGGGGCATGTGGCTAGGGGTCCTTCACAGCGGGACCCCCCCCCACTCCTCTTCCCTGAGGCCTGGGGAGGGTGGAGGTTAGGGTGCACCACCGGACAGGGGCTGGCCTTTGGGGCAGGATGGGATCAACCGTGAAAAGGACCAGGACAGCTACTTCAGGCTGACCGGAAGAAGCTCCTGCAGCACAGGGGGGAGAGGAGCTGCAGCAGGGCCTATCCCGACCTTTGAGCACGCAGAAGGGCTGGAGCACCTCGGCAAGGGGGCAGCCGTCCTGTGGCTCTGGGGACAAGCCTGGTCCAGCTAGTGCTGAAAGGCCACCTGGTAAGGAAGCAGGGGGGGGGAGGGACACTGAGTACTGAGCTTCTGCTGATGCTGCCCGGTGTAGCCAGCGGTGGAAAGAGCGGCACATCGTGAGGCGACACATCGCGTGGAGGTCAGAGTCGATTTCGAGGAGGTGGGTGGTGGCCTGGCTGGAGCAGGGATTGCAGAGCCACCCCTGAATGCCTGGACTGGAAAGCCTGGACTTTGGAAGCCCAAAGCAGAGGTGCGTGGAGGGCATGAAGAGAGTGCCAGCCTGCCAGGATGCCCATTCCCCCAGTTCACTTTCAAAAGGTGCCTGCAGCTCATCACACCCAGCCGGATCCAGACCTGGATATTCTCTGCAGAGTTGAAGAGTTTGAAGAACAAACTTAATTCTGGTTTCAGAACAAGGATGCCAAAGTCAGGGCTGGGTCATGCGTGAGGCTTCCTGAGGAGGCTGAGGCGGGGAGGAGGGCCGCTGCCTTACCCCCAACCTACGTATAGCAGCTTCTGCTGCTGCTCTTCCTCCTCCTCCTCCTCCTCCTCCTCCTGGTCCCTGGCTTCAGAATGGTAGAAGGGAATAGAGCAGAAGAGGAAGAGCAGCGAGGGCGTGCTGGCCTAGAGTGTCCGATGCCACTGTAGCCTCTCACTCCACTCTCCTCTTCTGCCTCATTCCCCTCTTCCTTTCCAACCCCAAAGGGGGGCAGAGCTGACTGGCTGGCTGGCTGGCTGCTGGTGAACACGGGAGTGGACTTGGTTGTCTGGACTGCCTGGCGCTGGAATTCCTAGCAAAGGAAGAGGCTGGGATTCACCTGTGATGACTATGCCATTCCCCCCTGCCAGGGAAGCTCCCATGATGCAGATCCTCAGCACAGAAGAAATAAAACCTCACACATAGAAAGCTGGCACGTCAAGGCAAAGAGGTTCTGGGCCAGCCAGGTTTCCCTTGCATCATTGCCATAATTGTGACTGAGAACCTTCTTTTGTAGAAAAGTGAGCCAAAGTGGCATCCGTAGCCTCCCCGCATGGAAAACCTGGTTCCCAGTCCCAGCAGAGCCCACAGCCTTCCAAAAGAAACGCGGGAGGCTGAGCAGAGCCACTGAGAGGGGTGTTCTGCTGGGGCAGCCAGAGGCAACCTGGCCCTCTGCCTTGTTGCGTTGCCTGGCAGCGTTACCACCTCCACCCGGCGCCCGGACAACCCTTGTGGCACGCTGCAGAGTCAGGCTGTCCTCGGGGGAGGCCTTGAACTTCCCAGGCCAGCAGGAGCCACTTGCGTCCTCTCCACTGAACGGCTCCTGCCTGCAGCTGCCCCGCCTGGCGCAAGGCCAGTGATGGTGCGCCCTTTCTGGGGCAGCCGCCAGACGTCTCCTTGTGCAGAGCTGGAAGCAAGCGGCCGGCAGCAGGCACAGTCCAGCTGAGCCCCGCGATGGCGTCCCAGGTGCACCAGAACTACCATGCGGAATGCGAAGCGGCTGTGAATGACATGGTGACCCTGGAGCTGCGTGCCAGCTACCTCTACCTGGCCCTGGCGAGTGCAGCCTTCTTGTCCGGGGGGGGGGAGAGTGGCCCGAGAGAGCACCTGTCCCCAGAGAAGCTGTCCAGACCGTCGCAGGGAGGAGCCGCCACCCTCCTGGCCCCTGAGCAGGGCCTTCCGGGGCGGGTGGCCTTCAAAGGTCTCTCCGCTGGCTGGGACAGGTTCCCCCAAGCCAGCCAGGGCTCAGTGGACTGGGGCTCCTCTTGCGCAGGGCTGGCTACCCACGAGGCTGCCTGAGACCAGCAGCTCAGGGAGTGGATGGGTGCAGGGGGGAGGGAGGGGACCTGTCTGTGCTGCTCCGCTCCTCGCTGCAGATTTTGAAAAGGGAGGGGGGATGGAGCCGAGGAGGGAGTGTGGAGGAGCAGAGCGGGGGGTGGGGGCTGCTCTGACTGCAGATCCAGGGAGCGGGGCGGAGGGGTGGGAGCCGGGGCTGCTGCCGAACATCCTGAGGCACACCTGGAAGCCAGAGGAAGGCGCAAATGCTCACACCCACCCTGTGCTGGGGAAGGTCACTTGGGGGCACGTTGGTCCACGGAGCAGTGGCCACGTTGCCGGGCACGTTGAGCTCCTGCCGATGCGCTCCCCTCCCCACTGCAGACCTACTATTTCCAGCGGGATGACGTTGCCCTCGAGCACGTGGCTGCCTTCTTTGCGGCCGAGTCGCTCAAGCGGAGGGACCACGCAGAGAAGTGGCTGAAGTTCCAGAACCAACGAGGGGGCCGCATCGTTCTCCGGGACGTCCAGGTGATGGCACGGGGCCCTCACGCAGATCAGGCTGGGGGCTGGCTCTGCCCAGACTGCCGAGTCACACGCAGCTTGTGTCCAGGTCCACACGTGTGCACGACTGGGCCCGGATCTCTCCAGCCCAGAGCTGTGCTGTTGCGGGAATTAACAACAGCGAGAGCGAGAGCGAGAGCGGGGTGACCACTGCAGCAGCAGGCTGTTGGGGGACTGTTGACTGGAGAGGGGCGCAAACTGCCCCCAAGCGCCTCCAGCTCTGCTGCTGGGAACCTCAGGATTGTGGCTCACAGAGGTGCTTCATGAGCAGCCTGATGCTTCCGGCCACCCCACCCCTCTCCTCTCCTCTCCGTCCCTCCTCCATGCTGGACTCCAAAACGAGGGCGGCCGAGCTGCAGAGGGGTAGTGGGCAGGTCTCGCCACACAGCCATGGGCTTCAGGGGTGGTGGTGGTGGTGTCCTGGGCCGACCCTTTGGAGCGCACCAATATCTGCACTCCGAACGGCTCCCCCAACTCTTCCCTGGCCTCTGTTCAGCAGAAACCCGAGCAGGACGAGTGGGGCAGCAGCCTGGGGGCCTTCCAGAGTGCCCTGCAGACGGAGGCGGCCGTGAACGAAGCGCTCCTGGATCTCCACCAGCTGGCCATGGCGAAGAAGGACCCGCACGTGGGTGATCTGGCGCGACAAGTGCAAAAAGATGGTGGAGCTTATGGAGAGCGGGGGGGGGGTCGAGGAGGAAGGAGCAGAGTGCGCACCCCCAGCCGGTTCCTGGGTCTGGGGGGCCATTGATGGGGGCTTCATGTCATGAGCTCAGCCCACCCCCCCTGCCGCTGCCCGCCCTGAGCGCAGCTCTCCAGGCTCCAGCCGAGGCCCCTGCAGCCGCTCCACCCCCACTTCTTTCAGCTGCGAAGGCGGGGACTGAACCCGTCGCCCCCTCCCTCGGTTTTCCCGGGAATCAAGGCGCCATTCAGGGAGTGGAGGCCCATCCAGAAGAGGCAGCCGTACGTGAGACGGATGGCTGCGGTCTTGCTGGGGCCTCGCCCAGATCCAGCGCTCCCCCCACTGAAGAGGGGATCCAAATGGAACAGGCAGTGTGGCAGGGAAGACTGGGGGGCTGGCACGTCTCTTCCCTGCTCCCTTTGCTGTCCTGTTCCACTTCTAAACTATGGAGTAGGAGGGGCAGAGGGCACAGTTGGCAGACTGCCAGGGCAGGAGTGCAGTCTCTGGCCCGGGCGCCTGCTCTCGTGGAAGGGGTCGGCGGTGTCAGCCCGGGCCAAGCATCTCTCTTCCTCTCTGCCTTCTCTTACGCAGTTATGCGACTTCCTCAAGTCCCAGTTTCTGAAGGAACAAGTGAGCACCATCAAGCAGCTGGGAGACCACCTCACTGTCCTGCGGCGACTGGGGGTGCCCCAGGAGGGCCTGGGAGAGCACCTCTTCGACAAGCTCACCCTCGAGGACAGCCAGACCCAGGGCTGGTGACAAGCCCTGCACAGGGACCATTCCTAGCAGAGACTCCACAATAATATAAAGCAGCTTTCTGTTGACTCTATCAGAGGCAGGTGCGCGTGTCCAGAGTCCTCGATGCCAGACCCCTCTTCTCTCTTCCCCCGGAGCAACAGGGCCCAGCCCTGCCAGCTGAAGCACCCCAAGTGCCCAGGGCAGCCTGGCAAACGCCAGTGATGGCACTTCTGCTGCTCTCTTCTCCTTCCGGCATCCCTGACTCACTCCTCATGTACCCTTCCTCCTGCGTCAATCCAAGAGGTCAGGGGCAGGGGACTGGGGTGGTGGGCAGGTGGGTGGAGGTACCTTTGGTGGGCCTTTCTGCCAGAAATCTGTCCAATCGCCTCATTGAGGGGCATCGAGGCTGGATTGCCATCACCTGTCTCCTGTGGCAAGGAGTTCCACATATGAACTATGTGCTGAGAAGACAACCCAGGATCTATTAGGCCCAAGTCACTCAGAGGAGGCTGGAAGTGCTGCTGCTGCTGCTGCACTTCACAAGCACCTTCTATTCTCTCTCTCTCTCTCGCGCGCGCGCACGGGCCTTTTTGCCCTGAGTTCCCAAGGGTAGCAAGCCACGAGTGTTACCTGCCCCAAGCAGGCTGGGGGCCGGATTTCCGACATTTTGTCTGTTGGGAGAATTACAGGACCACAGTTCCACCAAATGTCTTTGGGATTTCCCCCCCGCCCATCGATCTCTGACCTTGCTGGCTATGTTTTATTTTATTTATTTTAAGAATCTATACTCTGCCTTTCCCATGCCAAAGCAAATGCCCAAGGTGGCTTACATGAGCAGGCTAGTCTAAACCATTTTTTTCAATAGGGTTTTTACAAATCTACAGTATCCTTGTGATCCGCCAATCCTCAGGCCCAGACGTTGCCTTCTCTCCTTTGGCTGCATTCCATCAAGCCTCAGCAGGCAATTGCAAGTCAGGCCCGGACAGGTCCTCAAGGTCGCATTCCATTCTTTGCCGACTGGCCTCCTCACACACTCCCCTGCAACTCTCACTTGCGGCGAGCTAATCGGCTCCACAGCAACTTTGTTCTGCCACCACAGGTACTGCAGCTTGTCACAGCCTGGCATTGGTCCCCCATCCAAAGCAAACTGCAGATTTTCCTGCTTAGCTTCAGGCAGTACCAGCAGCTCAACCATCAGTCCACACCTCCTCCTATTGTGTGTCCTCTTGCCTTGCAAAGGGTCCCTGGAAGCAGAATCCCTTTGAAGGTTCTTTCCTAGTCTTTTGCAACAGTTTTTTTTCTTCTTGGAAAAATTCAGGGATGGGCAGGGTGGGAGAGAATCACATTTTCTGGAAATTTCACTGACAGCAAGCTCTTCTGTGCAGTCTGATCCAAAACTCTCCCTGTTTTTGCTTTACAGTGAAGCTCATTGAAATTCGTAACACAAGAGCTTTAACTCTGTTTTTGAGAAGAGCAGCTTTGCTAGACCTGGCACTCCATGAGAGGGGCAAAGTGGTCCTTGTGCCAGATACGTGACTCTTGTCTGGCAGAGACGTACCCAGGAAACCTGAGCAGGTGGAGGAAGAAATTAACCTGCCTTCTCTTTGTTACCTGGATCCCTTTCATGTCATCTGCTAACAAGCAACGTTCTGTCTCTCAATATTGGTATCACTCTCTACTTGCCAGTTCCAAACTCCCAGAATTTTGCTTTAATAAGCACATTCTTGCCTCAACTCAGAAGTACTGGTTTATGCTTTGTTTACCATATTTCAATACTCAGAAAATCAGTAACAATACTGTCTTAAATTAAGAATTAAAGGAGAAACATTCATAGGGTTAGGCAGCTAATCGCATTATGAAGTTGTAATTGGGGCAACTGCTTACCAATCCTATCAGAAACAATATTGAAGTCTGAACGGTGCTTTCCAAATGTAGTTTTTCACATGCATTATCTTGAGGCAGCCCTTACAACAACTCTGAAAGGGAAATATTATTGGTCCCACCATTCAGTTGAGACAGAGAGGGAACCGCCTGCAAGACATGTTTGCAGCAGATGTTGAAATCCTGGTTCATTGGTCAGCTTCTTGGCCAGCAGGCTAGACCAGCAACACTACACTGCTGTAATCACTAGGCCACATAGCCTCCACACATCAAATATTGTTTCTTACTTTTACTGCAGAATATCCTCAGCCCACAAAATGTGCATCTGCACACACGATTTAACCCACTGTTCTAAAATCTGACTTTTTAAAACGTTATTTTAAATAAAAAGCAAAATCTTCTCATCCTGTCTGAACAAGTCCGAAGCAGACTACGAGGAGGACATATCAATGCTCATAATTGGGGTGCCTAACCCTGGACCACTTGAAGTCACACATACACAGTGACACAGGGATGACTGCCGGCCAGCTCATGTCTCCTGTCCTTTGTATGGGATAAAAACGACCATCTCCTCACAAAAGCCCTGAATTTTTACCCAGGTGAGGAGTGACAAAATGGCCCCGATTCAGCTCTGCTCCTGTACGTCTTGATGAAATGATGCGATTCCCTTGTTCACAATCGTCCCTTTTCTCGGCCTGCTTTCTAACCATGAGGCAAATGCAACACTCCTGATCCGCTAATTGTGCAAACCTGGTCCATCCATGAGGCCAACTGAGTCAGTTACTTCAGGGAGTAGATTAACAGGGCAAGGGCGCACTTGCCTCTGCCGCTCCCTGGATTCAGAGGAAGAGTGGAAATCAGGCAAGTGATGGCCTGGAGCATGGAAAGAGTGCATCAGTAGTAGGCTACTTCAGAGTGCCGTGTGCAAGGGAGTGGCAACATGATGCATCTTGTTGTCTCGTGCCTCCCTGGGGCACCTGGTGGGCCACTGTGAGATACAGGAAGCTGGTCTAGGTGGGCCTTTGGCCTGATCCAGCAGGGCTCTTCTTATGTTCATCACCAACTCTCTCCTCTGCACTGCCCTCTGTCATGTTCCTGTCTCTTTCTGAACCCAGAGAGCGAGAAAAAGAGCCATGGGGGTTGGAGTACCGCTGGGTATGGGGAGGTGCCGCTTTTGGCATGCCATCTCAAGTGCCAGCATGTTTTGAGTCAGCCGCGCACCCCTGCTTACGGACAGGAAGCACATCCTGCGCTGCTGCACTCCCATCTTCCCCAGCAGAGGTCAATTCTTTCCTCCGTTCAGTTTGAACCACTGCGCAGTGTCACTCCTGCCTCACTGCTGCTGATGCCCCGTAACTATGAAGCAGGCTTACAAATTATACTTAGTGCTAATCATGATTTGTACTGAAGCAGACGCAAAACTAGCCCATGGTTGAAAACAAGTTTATGGGGAAGGAGGGACCAAGACATCTTTTTTTGGGGGGGGGGTCTGCAGTCTGGTGGCAAGCAATCTTTTGCCAAGACCCTCCTAAGGGGAGCACTGGGCAAAAAACAACATATAATAGTGTAATGAATGTTTTACAAAAGTCCTAAATAATGAAAGGTTGTACAGAAGAAGTAGCATTATTAAAACACAGAAATGTGAATATCCTGTTAAAACATTCGTTTTTCTCCACCACTCCTCAGGAATAAATATGAATCTTCCACCAACGTCTTTTTATAGGCTCAAGAACTGAGCCTTTGAAATAATCCAGTATTACAGATTTGCACCCACACACTGCTCCGGGCTTCCCCAGTCTGCCCCTCAACAGTGCCAGTGTCTCTTTCTGGGGTCCCCAGTCTGGTCTCATAGATGGCACGTCAGAGCTGGACACGTCCTGGAGGCTCCCGTCCAGCTGCCCGCAGGACTGCAAGCCCATTTGGTCAACTGCTGGGCCCTTCCCGGGAGAAGAAACAGACCCTTCCGTTCAGAGCGTGTGACGCTGTGGCCGAGGGCAGCTTCCCTGGAGGCGCACTTCCCCTCTAGATGTCAATGATGACAAAGACCTCTGGCTTTTCGCCTTCGTGGACCTGCATCGCTGAATAGGTGATGGCTTTGACTTCTGTGCCCTGAGAGGGAGCAAGGACACGAGCGTGAGCCAGCATGCAGGAACTCGGGAGCCCGGCTACGCAAGAGGCGGCAGAGGAAGGCCAACGCGCACCCTTCTCGCCAAACACAACTGTATTGAGCTTGCGTGCAGCTGCATTTATCCAATTCCATCCGAAAGTCTGTTTGGCTCACCAAGATGCAACGTAGGCTTAGTGGCACAGAGACTCGGCTGAAGAAAGAGGGAAGAAGGGGGGAAATGTAGCACTTCTGTAGACCAGGAAAAAAGGGGGGAGAGGCCCACATTTTGTTTTGTTATTAAGGTGCCAATAGAATAAATGCCTAGCGTGTTTCAAGCACACTTTCCTCAAGAACAGAAAAAAACAGTGCCATCAAAACCTGGGAAATATTTGTCAATGAGGCCGATGGACTCCCAACAATTCTCTCTGGCCTCAGAGTAGTGGCCAAGCCCCTCCCCCCCAGTAGCAATCTACAGTCCAGGGGACTCCCTCAGTTGGCCTCCTGAGTGGCCAGCCCTAATGTGCAAGAATAACCAGGGTGAGAAAGTCCTTCTCCCAAAAGGCGAGGAGGGCTGAGGTGGGGGGCCCTGCAGGGCACCCCCCATCAGTCAGCAAAGCATGTCTTGGAGTCCGGGCAATCTGGGCCCAACATTCAGAGCAGGGAACAGAAGTCTCAGGGCTCAAGACTAAACCCAGAAATCTGACGACAGCAGCCCTGGCAGGAGGCAAAGCGAAGCACTGTCTCCTCTTATTCTCCCCAGCTGGCTGCAGGAATGTCGGCTTCCAAATTTTGTGCCTGCACACTGTCCAGGAGTCTGCCGTGCTGGGGGAGATCTTGGCTCAGTATGCAGAGCAGAACGAATCTAGGTGGCTGCCTGCTATCAGCAGCAGCAATACGCAATACTGAAGATGTGCATAGATTTCAAGGTACTTGTACAGTGTGTGATGCAGACCTCACAACAACCCTCCAGTTGGGGAACTGAAGCCGAGAGGGTTTGCCCGAAGACAGAGGCTCAGCTCGTTTCCCTCTCGCAACAATACACAAGAACCGGGGCCATCCACTAAAACTGAGTAACAGAACAAATTTGTCCAGTTGTCTGTTCTGTTTCTTTACTCAGCATGTAATTAATCTGTGCCACAGGTTGTTGTGATAACACCTGAAGACCAACTGCCTTTACAAAGGGATTGGATGGATTTCTGGAGGAAAAGTCAATCACAGGTTACAAGCTATCATGGGTACTGGCAACCTCCTGTTTTTAGAAGTAGGCTACTTCAGAATGCCAGATGCAGCGGAGTGATCACAGGATACAGGAATCTTGTGATCACGACGAGCACACCTTGAGGCATTTGGTGGCCCACTGTGAGATACAGGAAGCTGGACTCAAGAGCCCCTGGACCTGATCCAGCAGGGCAAGATTCTTCTTATGCCTAAGGCAACCCACAGCACTCGTGGCAGAGGCAAGATTTAAAACAGCAAAGTTCCAATTCACAGCTCGGTATCTCAACCATGACACTACACCAGTTCTCCCCAGCCCATTCTGCTGATACAAATTGATTCTCATCCCTCTTGGTTCTGAGTAGTAAAGCAAGACGCTACCTGTCTCCTCTGTATATGCACATGCTACTTATAACATACCTGAGGATGTTTAGGCAAAGAGAACTCTTCTCCCCACCTTAAAGGGAAAATAAAAGACAGCAGTCAGGAGGAGATTTCTGAATTAAATCACTCTTCTTTGAAATCTTTAAAATGTAAGACAGAAAAAAACAAATACCCAATGCACAGAAAAAATAAAACAGGCCATTATGTCAGCAGCCGCCAAAATGGTTTTCTCAGATAAATAAACAAGATAAGCAAGCAGCACCGCCGCAATTCCTGGATAGTCTGAGCCCAGGAGGCAGCAGAGGGAGCTTCACAGAAGCTGTTCTATGTGTCCAGGAGAGGCATTAAAAGCCAAAATAGCATTTTCAAAATTCACAAAATCATAGAGTTGGAAAGGAACTATCAAGGTCATCTAGTCCAACCCCCTGCCTGTAGTAGGAAATCCTCTTAGAGCAGCTCCAGCAGGTGCCTGTTGAGCCTCTGCTTGAAGGTCTCCAGTGAGGGAGAATCCACCACCTCCCTTGGCAAGGTGGCCATCCACTGTCAAACAATCCTGACCATCAGGAATTTTTTTCCTGATGTCCAACTGGAATCTCCTCTCTTGCAGTTTGCACCCACTGGACCTAGTTCTACTGTCAAAGACAGATGAGAACTAATTAGTCCCTTCTTCCTTATGGCAGTCCTTCAAGTATTTGAAGAGTGCTATCATATCCACTCTCAGCCTTCTCTTCTCCAGGCAGACCAAGTTCCCTCAACGTTTCCTCATAGGACTTGTTTTCCAGCCCTCTGGAGCAAGAGCATCTTTCTTGAACTGAGGTGCCCAGAATTGGGGTCTCATGAATGTGGAGTAGAGCAGAATCACAACTTCTTGCGACTTGGAAGCTACAGTTCTATTAATGCAGGCTAAAACTGCATTATCCTTCTTTGCAGCTGTATCACATTGCTGACTCATGTTCATCTTGTGATCCACTACAACTCCAAGACCTCTCACTTGTTGTGCTGCCAAGCCAGGTGCCCCTATTCTATACCTGCATCTTTGGTTATTTTTGCCCAAGTGTAAAACCTTACGTTTACTCCTATTGAATTTCATCTTATTCATTTCAGCCCAGTTGTCCATTTTGTCAGGATCTTCCTGAAGGCTTCTACTGTCTTCTATTGTGTTTGCTCCCAGTTTGGTATCAGCCGCAAATTTGATGAGGTCCCCTTGTATCCCTTCATCCAAGTCATGGATGAAGATGTTAAAGAGAACCTGGCCCAAGAAAGAGGCCTGGGGCACTCCACTTGAAACCGTCCTCCAGGTGCATGGAAAGCCTTTGACGATCACTCTTTGTGTACAGTTATCCAACCAGTTGTGAATTCACCTAACAATGATTTTATTCTGTCCATAATTTTACTAACTTGCTGATTAAGATGCCGTGTGAAACCTTGTCAAGTGCTTTACTGAAGTCAAGATAAATCACATCCACAGCAGTCCTATCATCCAGTAAGCTAGACACCCAATCAAAAACAGAGATGAGATTTGCCTGGCAAGATTTATTTTGACAAATTCATGTTGAGTTCTGTTTACCACCCAGTTGTTGCCTAAACGTTGCAGAATGCATATTTGTTCTAATATCTTCCCTGATACTGAAGTCAGATTGTCAGGCCTGCAATTTCCTGGGTCTTCCTCCCCCCTTTTAAACACTGAGACCCCATTAGCCAGCTTCCAATCCTGCGGCCTGCCAGCTTCCCGCTGTACTCCACTAGACCCTGGGATTCGCCTGGTTCACTGGCCCATGATTTAAAAGGTGGCCATTGCTTTCTCCATCTTCAGAGCCTGCACAGATTGGGATCCAAGGAGGATCCTTTCTATAACCCAAATCTTCAACCCATGTCCCGATTCTGTCCCGGAGGCTTGTCTGGAAGTCGGAATGGCTGCAAGCCAGAGTGGCTGGTTTTGGCCAGCCTGGCACTAACCCGTCTGCACAAAACCACTGGAAGGGATGGACTGCACTTGGGTGGAGGTGCCCACCTGCAGCTCAGCTCTCTCCAGGTTTGGCTCCCTAGAAATAACCCTCAGCAAAAAATCCAAATAGTCTGGTGGACCTTCTCTTCCTGCAGGACTCCCAAGCCTTTATTCCCAGGCATTTTAAGGTTTGGTTTTCAATTTGCTGCTTCCATTTACTCACCCAATAGATCTTATTTTGAATCTTGTTCGGTCAATGTGAAGCACTTTCACTTCCTACAAAGAAAGAAAGAGAATACCTACGTAATGCGAACATTGATACACAGGCACTTCCCTTCACTTAACCCTGGCGCCCATCAGACATCTCAGGTCCATGCAGAAGAGCAATTCTGAATTCTCTCCACCATTCTGAGCATTGAAGGTAAGAACATAAGAAAAAGCCTTGCTGGATCAGGCCACAAGGCCCATCTGGTCCAGCTTCCTGTATCTCACAGTGGCCCACCAGATGCCTCAGGGGGCACGGAAGACAACCAGATACTTGTGTCCTGCTGCCACTCCCCTGCATCTGGCATTTTAAAGTAGACTATTACCCTTGGAAAAGTAATTTTCCTTTCATCCACAGAGGAGTTTTCACGTAACCCTGTTTTGGGAAGCGCTTTCCAATGTCATGTGGCAGCTCCTACCGCTTCTCATATAACCTCATTAGTCTGGAAAGAGCTTCCGAAACCACCACCTTCAGGCTTCTCACTTGGGCCTTCTAACACTCCCTACTGAAGCAACGTTTCTTTCCTCTGTTTAAGACAAAATACCAGAGACACTTGAAAGAGCTTGCAGTGTCTGGGCAAACCCACCTGCTCTTATGTCAATTGCTGTTTGTGGCTTCTCGATACCAAATCAGAATTGAGTGTACTTAGAGGAGGAGCTGGATCTGAGTGCTCAGCGGCATAGCAGTGTATGGCTGACGCATGACCAGCCTGTGTGCGGCACAGCGCAGACTGCATGCCAACCACTAGAAGAGGGAGTTGCGGCCACTCCTTGGGGCTGGGCTGCACACACTCACCCTGGGAATGAAGAACTCATTGGCACTGAATTTATACAGCCACTCATCCAGAAAGTGAAACAGAAGCGATAACATGTCATGTCCTGTTAAAGAGAAAGCAGGAAAAAGGTATTTAGGAGGTCCCAGTGTTCTCTCCAGGCAGCACTTCTCAAGGAGGCAAGACGAGCCTCCCAAAGGAGATTCTGGGCTTGGGGGAGGCTTGATTAGGGATGGGCCGCCCATAAAGCCTAGCGCTGCTGGCAGCAGACTGGCCAGAGACGCACCCCCCTGTCCTCCCTCCCTCTGCTTCTTCCTCCTGCTGCTCCCTGGATCTAAAAGAGAGGAAAGGAGTGGAAGTGCAGAGAGCTGTGGGCCAGAGTGCTGAAGAACCTAAAGAATCAGACAGGACTGGACTAGACGTACAGCGCTATTCTGACCCCCCCCCTTGGGCTGACACAAGCTGGGTGGGAGACAGGCAGGAGGGAGGAGCAGAACGGGGCGGGGGCTGGGTGGGCTGGGAGGTGTGCCAGCCCCAGGAGGAGGATAGAGTTGGGATGTGGCCTTCAGGCCTGCTAAATAGTGAGCGCAGATGCAGACAGCCCATGGGGAAGGGCTGGTGCTTACCCTGGGGTAAGGGCACAAAAGTGCCCTTGCCTCACGGAGGCTGCAGGCAGCTCCCAACATGCACCGGATATGGCGCAGGCATGCTGGCCTGCTTCCTCCAGCGCAAGTTAGCATTGTGCCCTCAACAGTAGGTAAAAAGGTAAAGGTTTCCCCACAACCGAATGGTCTAGTCGTGACCGACTATAGGGGGCGGTGCTCATCTCCATTTCAAAGCCTGTAGAGCCGGCATTTTGGCCGAAGACAGGCTTCCGTGGTCATGTGGCTGGTATGACTCTACGCCGTAGCGCACCGAACGCCATTCCCTTCCCACCAAAGTGGTCCCTATCTACTTGCATTTAGATGCTTTCGAACTGCTAGGTTGGCAGGAGCTGGGACAAGCGACGGGAGCTCACTCGGTCGCGCAGTCTTGAACTCCCAACCTTGCGGTCGAAAGCCCAGCAACAGCAGATTAACTCGCTACGCCACCACATCCCAGCAATAGAAAGTAAAACTGAGTAAACAGACTAAATATCAGTAGATCTTCTTTTGATATCCCTGACTGTCTAATTATGAAATGTTGCTTTAAGAGCATTTTCTTACCCTCTGCCTCCACCTCTAATGCATCCAGGGGTTCCACTGTCTCCGTATCCGTCATGTACCCAAACATGGCCATGGCACATTGTTCAAACGCTTCTTCCAAGGTATCTCCCCAAGCATGCAACCTAAAACAATGCCGGTGTTAACGCTTTGGGGAATGGTGCCCATCAGCCAAACAGATAGCAGATGAAAACACAACAACAGGAAAAAAGCAACTGACTCAGCTAGGAACCAAACAAAACAAAACTAGTGACATCCATCTGGAGTAATGTCTCCAAGCGGCATTTAGGGTTCACACAAAAGTTGGCCTTTAAACCTGACAACACATGTTTGCACAGTGCACTCCTTCATTCTATTAGAACCTTGTTTCTAGTGGGGTGGAGAAGGAAACTGAGGTGGAAGGAGGGCTTTTGCTCCCTCTTATCCACCAATGCAAATGCTCAGCCTTTTAGGATTTTGCATTGGGATGCCAAATACCTAGATTTTATCTGTACTGTGCATGAAAGCACACAGAAGTGCACAATAAAGAGGAGATGCAGCCACTAAAATACTTTTGCCTAGAAGAGATGAACGAGCGAAGAGAAAAAACACTGCACCGCATAACTAGGAAGAAGTTTCTGGAGCCCCCCCCCCGTCCCGTCCCTTCCCTTCCCTCTGCTAGCTTGTAAGCCCAGCACAGAATACTCACTGCACATCAGCCGTATGATCCAGATCTACATAGGGATTTAAAGCATGGAAGCGTGGTGAGCTCACTCTAGCGACTGGAGGCCGTCAGGGCTGCGATTTCACAAGCCCAGCAGCCCCGCTCCGTCAACTCGCCCCGTTCCTCCCGCCTGCTCCTTCTCGTTCTGCGCCTTCGCGGGAAGCGGGTGGGGCGGTCGGGGAGGCGGCCCTCGACCCGCTCGCGCCAGGGCCCCTCGCAGCGCCCCTGCCCGCCCCGCGAGGACACGCGCACGGCGGAGCAGCCCAAGCGCCTCTGCCGGGGCCTTGCCCGGAGCGCTCCGCCCGGAGGAGGACGGGGACGCCGCGCCCGCCGGCCGAGGGGCCGCCCGCCGCGACACTCACACTCGTACTTGCGGCTGACGGGCGGGTACTTGGCCTTGACGGCCCGCTGCGCCTCGCTCAGCCCGTAGTCGCGGCTGGGATCCGCCTCCGCCTCCGCCATGGCACTGCGAGGCCGCCGGACGGCGCCGGAAGCAGCGCGCGGACGTCACAGGTGGGCGGGCGGAGTCCGGGGCCGCGGCAGCCCGCGAGCGCCCCTAGCTGGGCCCCGAGCGAAGGTGCCGCTGCGCCTGGCCGGGCCGCGGGGGAGGGGAGAGGAGAGGAGGGCCCGGGGCTCTGCCGCCGCCGCGAAACGAACCGAGGGCCCGTCGGCGCCCAACCCCTGGCCCTGCCTTATATTAACAATTAATACGCACGAATTGAAGCCATGGACCGAACAATATGGCTGACTCAGATAATCGCCGCGAAGGAAAATTACATTAAAATCTCTTCATGACACAAGTAGTTGTCAATATGAGTAATTTTTTTTTACTTCTAGACTATTAAGAGTATTTTTTTAACTTCTACACTCACCCCCCCAAAGAAAAAAACAAATTCTGTTAATGTTCAGTACTCACTGAACGGTCGTTTTATTGAGCCAATTTAATGAGAATACATGAATCTTTCCGTGGAAATTAAATCCCATTTTTCGTTCAGCGATTCGCACACCCGTATGCAGAACACGCAGGCATGCTTAAAGAGGTTGAGATTAACTTTTACACGCATGCAGGGAGATTTTTAATTGAGAATTCGCGGCAATCCTCCTCCTTCGCGGCAATGATCTGAGTCAGCCATATTGTTCGGTCCATGGCTTCAAGACTGTGACGTCATGGCTTCTCCAGTGTATAACAACTCCATGGTCGGCGCGCACAGCAGGACCTGCCACGAGGGCCGCCCTCGCCAGTGCGCAGCAGCGCCTCCAGCCGCCGCCGCCTCCTGGGACTCCGAAGCGGCGGCCGCTCGTGCCCCCTTCAGCGGACCGCGCTGCACCTGTTCACGGCATGCTGGGGCCCGGCAGTTCCCTCACTGAGTGGCGGGCGCCGCTCCACGCCCGCCTCCCCTTCCAGAGCAGGGAGCCTAGCTGGATCGCCCATCGAGGAGCAAAATGGCGCCTGCCCCGCCGCCCGCCTTCCTCGCGGAGTGCCGACATGGGCGAGGGCGCGCCTGCGCATCGCCCCGCTCCTCCCTGGGCCAGCCCCCTCCCCACTCCACACTGCCGATTCGTTGAGACGGTCGTGCAAGCCGCGCGCCCATTGGCTGCGCTTGGCGCGAACCGTCGCGGCCGCTGTGAGGCGAATCGTGAGGCAGGGGGACGACCCAGGAAACAATAGAGCGGCTCGGCGCGGATACTCTCAGGGAGGCGAGGCGGCGGGCGATCCACCCGGAGGCGGACAAGGGAGCCACGACGTCGCTCGCGCTCTCGAGGAGAGTCGGCATCATGGCGGACAAAGAAGGTGAGCGGAGCCTCCGGGGGGGGGATGAGGAGGAGACGCTGGACTAGGCCTCGCTCCCCACCCCCGCTCCGCGCGCGCCCTGGCCCGCAGCCATTCCTCCAATCGCCGCCTCTGCTCGCTGGGCCCCGCCCCCTTTTCGGGAGAGCCGCCCAATGGGGAGCGCTTCCTTCCTCACCCCCCCCCCCGCAGGCCCTTCCTCTCGCGCCTGGCCGGAGTTCTCGGGCTCTGGCGGGAAGCGGCTCGTGCCTGTGATGAGGCGGGGAGGGCTGCGGGAGAGCGCAGGTGGGGGCCCGTCGGGCCGGGGGGCGCGGTGGCGGGGCGCGTGACGATCTCCCCCTCTCGCCGTGGAATGGCAGCCGTCGGGCGGGCGGGAGGAGCGCCTCTTCCCCTGGCGGCCTGCGAGGCGCCCCGTCGTCTGGGGAGCGGCGCCTCTGCGTGGCCGGGAGAGCCCTCGTGGCTGTGCGCGTGCGCGCGCTCCTTCCCTGGGGGGCCAAGCAGTGGGTGGTGCTGGTGGGCAATCAAGCGCGGAAGCTGTTCGCCCCTCGCTGCCCTTGCCCCACGGGAGTCTCGGAACACGCCGCCTGCGCCGTTGCAGCCGCCCTGTGAGGGAGGCTCCTGTCGCCGCCCCCAACGGGCGGGTGAAGGCTCGAGACGATCGTGGGGTGCCCCCCCCCCAGCCGCTTAGCGGGTTCTTCTCCCTGGTTTTGTAACTCAGAATTCTTGCCAGGCCCTCTTTAGGATTATGTTTTATTGACACGCATTAAATGGGAAGGGGGAAACTGAGGCAGAGTAGTAGAGGCCTCAGACAACCCATGTAGTGATTCTTGAATTCCCTGGCATTTCCCAGCAAATATATCATGCTATCCGCTGCTTCTTGCACTGACGCCAGGTTTTGTTTTGTTTTTATTATTATTATTATTATTATTATTATTATTATTATTATTATTGTGTAATGTATTTAAAACTAAAACTCAGTATACACTAACTTGCGTGTCTTGGTTGGAGGGAGAGTTGCTTTTTTTCCTTTTTCAGTCTATTGGAAGGGAAATACATACAGAACTTCACATACAATATATGTTTGTAATGTATAGCCCAATGCAGCCATTCAACTAGGGTTCTGACCTAGTATAATCTGTACAGTAGTGCAATCCTATACATGCTTACTGTCCAGTAAGTGTGATAGGGTTGCAGCCTTAATGCTCCTTATGCACTGTTAAGTGATGTTACAGGCTGTAAGCACCAGATTGTCAGTTTCCTGTGTTTCCATGGTGGGTTATCTGTGCCTTGTTGAGCTACCAGAGCTTTCTCATAGCCGGGCTGTTTGGCATGTGAAAAACTTGTGGATACAACTATCTTTTCACTGTTATGCCAAAGAGTTATTTTAATTCCTGAGGCAGTCAGCATTTATTTGCTAGTATTAATTTTGTACAATCCTTTTGCTTGCTAGCTGCCTTTGATGATGCGGTGGAGGAGCGGGTGATCAATGAAGAATATAAAATATGGAAAAAGAACACTCCCTTCCTCTATGATCTTGTAATGACCCATGCCTTGGAATGGCCCAGCTTGACTGCTCAGTGGCTTCCTGATGTAACCAGGTAATTCTCTCTCCCCTCTGTTACGCCTATTATGGTGCACCCATGTTAGCTTTTCTTTTTCTTTTTAAAGGCAAACTGCTTGATGCCAGAGCATCCTGTGAGGCAGGAGATGCATCTTTTAACTAAACTAAATGATAAAGTTATTATCTAGTTATTAGTAAAATGATGTGCTATAGTTGAATTTTTCCAAACTTTCTTTCCTTGTTTGATTTGGTAAACTAAGAAAATCAATAACCCTAGTTTCATCTTTCAGCAGTGCTGGAATAGGAGGAATATTAGCATAAATAATAGATCTCTGTTATGGACTAAACTAAAAAACATGGGGCTCCCAATTAATTTACTTTCTTCAATAAGACGCCTCTATACATATACATCTTGCAGAGTTAGATATTCTTGGGATGGTTTGTTTACCGAGGAATTCCACACCAATAAGGGAGTTAAGCAGGGCTGTCCACTTGCCCCTACTCTTTTTAACCTTTTCCTGAATGATCTGGCTCCGGTTTTATCTACTGTAGAGGGTCATGCACCAACTCTTGGAACCTGCAAAGTCCCAATTTTACTCTATGCGGATGATGCGGTTATCATCTCGCGCACACGCATAGGGCTTAAAAGGCTGATTAACAAATGCATGGAATATTTGACCTTAAATAAGCTGCAGATAAACTTCCAGAAGTCCAAAATAATGGTTTGTTCTAAGTCCCGGAAAATACATAAGTGGACATTTAATGGCCAAGAGATTGAACAGGTTAGAACCTTTAAGTACCTGGGTTTGCTATTTTCCTCCAATTGTTCTTGGTCCAGCCATCGCCAAATGGTACAATCTAGTGCAAAAATCTCATCTTTGGCAATACTTAGATTTTTCTTCAACAAAGGTGGTCGCTTAATACCAGCTGCTCTTAAAGTATTTAATGCCAAACCCATCGCCCAAATTTTGTACGGCGTTCCCATCTGGATCAAGGGCTTTAACAACTCTATGGAGTCAATTCAATCGATATTCCTGAGGAAAATCTTGGCCTTGCCTAGATGTGTCCCATATGCAGTTCTCTGCCTTGAAACGGGACAACTTTTGCTTGACACTTTGGCTTGGCTCAGGACTTGCAGATATTGGCTAAGACTCTACTTTAATAATACTAAAAATAGTCTGCTGTACCAATTCATGATTGACTCCTGCCCTCCGGAGGATACATGTCTTGAGAAGATCAGACAGCTTGGCCTTGATCCCAACTTATTAGGCTCTGTCCCCTTTTCATTAGCATTTAATATGGTTAAACAGAGAATACTTGATGTGCACTCTCAAAATCTGTTGAGCGCGGCAAACTGCCCTTCTTCACCCCTACACTGGAATCCAGTTAAGGTAGGGAGGATTCCTGACTATATTAATCTACTAACCAATTCAGATGAAAGAAGAGCTCTATCATTAGCACGTTGTAATGCTATACCATCGGCGGTATTAGTGGGTCGATATAATAGTATCCCCTATAATGAAAGAGTATGTCCATGCCAGATGGGAGTAGTTGAGGCTCTACCGCATGTACTCTTTCATTGCCCCCTTCACAGAACGGCCCGTAAGAGTTTTCTTACTAGGCTGTCTCAGTTTAATTCAGATGTTATCGATGAAGGCAATATTACATCTCTTCTTATGCTGACTGATCTGGACTTACTAAAGTGTCTTGCGACCTTTCTGTGTGATATTATTAAAGGTAATGTGCAGAGAATGTCTACGAGCTAATGTTAAATAATCTTACGATTGTTTCTTCTTTTTCTTTTTACATGTTAAGGCCATCTGAATTTTAACTATATGCTGTCTGACCACAGATTTTACTCTTATACTGCATATAATAATCTCTGAGCTTCTTATATGTAATGTTTTAATGCGGGGCTTGTACTCTATATGTAAGATACCCAACCTGAATGTTCCGATATGCCAATAAAGGTATTCTAAATCTAATCTAAATAATGGGAGTACTCTTATGCGGCTAGTACCTATCAGTGAATCAACTACTGTTTAAAACAAAGCCTTTTGTTACAGGCCTGAGGGCAAAGACTTCAGTATTCATCGGCTAGTTCTTGGGACTCACACCTCTGATGAACAGAACCACCTTGTGATCGCCAGTGTGCAGCTCCCTAATGATGATGCACAGTTTGATGCCTCGCACTATGACAGTGAAAAGGGAGGTAAGAGGACAAATTGGGGTACAAGGAAGGGATTCCTGTTGAAACCCCTTGGCAACAATGATCCTTCTCATTAAGGAAGCCAGTCATGAGTTTTGGAATGAGCTGTTTCTGTGAAACAAAATAAAAATTTGAATGGATAATTGGCTAATAACAAGCAACCCAGAAATAGAAAATAAAGGATTGGTGATGTGTAAATTACTAGCGATCTTGCTTAAGTGTTAGTGTAATCGTATCTCCTAATTGATTTGCTGCATGCTGGTTCTCTGGTGTTTGAGGTTTTCTTACTTAATGATTTTGCAGCTGGTTTAATGCATTACTTGAATTTTCTCTAAATGTGAAATAGATATAGAAAACTGTGATGCTGGTAGAACAGTTGCCAGTTGCAGAACTTCTAGCCTGCTATTTTAGCAGGACTGGGCTACTAGTTAAATATCTAGGCTGATTAGAAAAAAATCCATTTAAAATCTTGATAAACATTTTATGATAATTTGATTTTCTGAAGTTAAATGTTATTGTATATCTGTATTGCATTCAGGGTTCCTTTTGCTTTATCTGTTATACTGCCTTTTTACTATTTCCTTTTCCCCTCCAGAGTTTGGAGGCTTTGGCTCTGTTAGTGGGAAAATTGAAATTGAAATAAAGATCAACCATGAAGGAGAAGTGAATAGAGCACGCTACATGCCCCAGAATCCATGCATTATTGCCACAAAGACTCCTTCCAGTGATGTACTTGTATTTGATTATACCAAACATCCTTCTAAACCAGGTATGTGTTTGCTCTTGTATCGTTGTGTTACCCTCTTTGGGGATAAAATAGGCTTTGTAAATGGTGAGGAGCAGTATTAGGAAGATAATCTGTGGGTGTGGGCAGTTGCTTGTTTTTATACTTTTTTGTAGAGAGTATTGACTGCCCACTTCCTGCCATTTTAATTTAGTTTGACTGTGTGAATCTTGTCTGTTATTGTTAAAAATGGTTCCAAAGCCCAGGTAACATAGTGGTATTTTGGTCAGCTGCATAGCTGGGCTAGTCATCGCCTGGGGCAGGAGAGACGTGATGACGCCATCATGTCACCCCCTGCATTGGCACGTTTCCCCTCCTGTCCGAAATGGCTGTGATTTGGAGCCAAACATACTCGAATGGGTGGGAGATCCCACTGCATTCCGCTCTGAGCACTCGGGCGGCAAGCGCTGCCCACACCCCTCACTACAGAGAGTGAGGTGAATCCGCAGAGTGACATGGGGGGAACCTGCCCCCCCTGTACTAGGTTTGCTACGCCACTGGATCTGGTTCCAGTGACTCCTATAAATAAGTCAGCATGCTGGTCAGCCTCAGAATTGGGTAGTTGTTCACAAGTGAGAGTGTGCAAATCAGATTTCATGTTGGAGCTGAGTTTAGTGCCTAGTGTTTCCCAGAGCCTCGTATTGTCTCTGTGTGGCACAGGGGGTGTCCTGATTACTGGGCTGAGGCACACCCCCTTACCAGGAAAGATTATAGCATTTTGGGCTTTTCAGTCTAGAAAAAAAGGCATTTGAGTGGGGGGGACACATGATTGAGATGTACAAAATTATGCAGGGGGCGGAAAGAGTAGATAGAGAAGCTCTTTTCCCTCTCACAGGGGAGTGGCAGTAAGATAAAAGTATCTTTTTGTTGTATGTGCTCCCTGAGCATCTGGTGGGCCACTGTGAGATAGGAAGCTGGGGTAGATGGGCTCCCTGTGGCCTGATCCAGTGAGGCTGTTCTTATGTTCTCATAGTGCAAGCCGATATAGTCCTACATACATATACCTACATATAATCCCATATTCACAGCAGATACTTTTCCAAAATATGTACTTTCTGTGTATTATAGAGCTGACGTGGTTATTAAGGCTCATAGTCAACAAGAGCAGCTTGAAAGCCATCCAAAGAAACTGCTGAAGATGTAAATTCATGCAAATAAAAATAGCATAGGTATACCATGGATGCCTCTATGCCTCTGCACAGACCTGATGACTGCGAATAGAATTTGAGAGGCAGTTTCATTGCATTGTCCAACTAGATAATCAAGTTTTTAATTTCTAGGTTCAGTCCTGGAGCAGGACGTATACGTTTGTTCAAGTTTAAAAATAAAGCAAATAACAGTGTGCTTACCTGATCTTTGTTTGGACTTCTCTAATCTTGCATGAATAGAACAAGCAGAAATGTTTACGTTGTCTTATTTGCAGACCCTTCTGGAGAGTGTAATCCGGATCTCCGTCTTCGCGGTCATCAGAAAGAAGGCTATGGCTTATCGTGGAACCCAAATCTTAGTGGGCATTTGCTCAGTGCATCTGATGATCATGTGAGTTTGTAGAACTTTCTGTATTTCTGCTGGTTGCAAAAAAAAATAAAAAAATCCCACCTCCGATGAAGATAATGAACCTCAGCTTTACTCCAAGAGGCAGAGAGGGATGGGGATCATTCCTTCCCACAAGTTAGCTGTGCTTTCCCTTCCTCACACCAGTTTTGGGGGGCAAGGCTGGCAGTGGTTGTCCCCTGTGGGTCCCCTTAAGTGGCTTGCAAAGACAGCTGCCAAAGGCATGAGTTTCTGCCCCCTTTTCAGCTCTTAGCTGGAGTGGTGAGGTAGGAATCGTTCTTCACACACCCAGCTTGGAACAGGGGTTTGCCCCTGACCTTTTGCATTGTACTGCAAACAATTTGAGCAAGATCCTGTCCATTGGAGGGAGGGGCAAGATCTTGGCTTCCAGAAACATGTATTTGTTCACCAAGGTCAGCAAAAACTTGTTCATTTTCAGTTGTACGTTTGTGTGCCTTGGCTAGCTTGTGAAAGGATGTGTTGTCTGATTTTTCTCCCCCCCCCTTGCCTGAAGACTATCTGCTTGTGGGACATCAGTGCTGTTCCAAAGGAAGGGAAAGTGGTGGATGCCAAGACCATTTTTACAGGCCACACAGCTGTGGTAGAAGATGTTTCTTGGCACTTGTTGCACGAATCTCTCTTTGGATCTGTTGCAGATGATCAGAAACTCATGATGTAAGTAAATGAATACTTGCACTCAAATGTTGCTCAAATAGAGTTAACTCCCAATTTATCCTAAAACGTACTGTGAGGGAGGAGGGGTGTTATGTCAGTAGTGAGCTTTGCGGTTAGTGTGCCGCTCATTCTGAACTCCTGTCTTTGCAGCTGGGACACCCGGTCAAACAACACTTCCAAGCCCAGTCACTCAGTGGATGCTCACACTGCTGAAGTAAATTGCTTGTCTTTCAACCCTTACAGCGAGTTCATCCTGGCCACAGGATCAGCTGATAAGGTACTTGTTCAGAACACATAGATGGGTTCATCTGTTCTGAATTCATGTTTGCAAGGCATTTATTTTTTAGATTAGAGGAACAATTTGTGTCTTTAATTTTTGTTGCCTGCAAAGCGCTTTGTGAAACTTTTGTTGAAAAGCGGTATATAAATACTGATTGAAAATTATCTTGTGTCAGGGAAAGGACCTCAGGATATTGTGCCGTGCCAGAAATTAATGTATGTTTCCTCTACTGTTCCTTATCAGACTGTTGCATTGTGGGATCTGAGAAACCTGAAACTGAAGCTGCACTCCTTTGAATCGCACAAAGATGAAATATTTCAGGTAAAGGAACCACACTATGCCTTTATCTGTGTCTTTGACATGATGGCTGTTGCTTTGAAATGTTCTTGTATTTAGAAAATGTACACCTTGCCTTCTGGTATAAATTCAGGGTGGCTCATAATTTAAAACACACCGCAAAACAATAGCATGTAAAATTGGCAATAATGAGATTAGAACAGCAGAGCAATAAGCATCAAGGTGCAATATCGGATTCAGCTGGTACTTTAAAAGCTCTTCCCTTGGCACCAGAAGAAAAAGGCATCAGCCCAGCCTCTTGAGGGAGGAGTGTGCCGAAGCCTGGGCTGCCGCAGCAGAAAAAACCAGTCACTGACTTTAGAAGGCAAGGGCACGTGAAGAACAGCCTCTGAAGATCTCGGCCCCAGGATGGGCGCGTGGGGAGATGTGGTCCTTCAGCCGCCCAAGTTCTGAACTTTTCAGGGTCAGCACCAGCACTTTGAATGGTGCTCAGAAGCCAGTCAACATCCAGTCCCCCATTTGTCAGTCAGATACCAGGCATAGAAACGCCTTGTTCGCTTAGCTGTGTCTTGGGTCTGTTCACTTAGCTGCTGTGGGAGTGGATCCATAGCGGGTCTGGTGCTTTTTCTACAGGTGGGGAAAGCTTGCTTATGTGCCTCGTGTTGGGGAAGAAAATTGCATTTAAGCAGGAAATCAAAGATGGACACAGAACCTTATCTCTTTTTTACACAGGTTCAGTGGTCACCACATAATGAAACTATTTTGGCTTCCAGCGGTACTGATCGCAGGCTAAATGTCTGGGATTTGAGGTAAGTCAGATGGGTGTGGTGCTGTCTAAATGCTGAATTTACCAGGAATCCTTTTTTATTTCCAATTATTGTCTTGCCTTTCAGCAAAATTGGCGAAGAGCAGTCTCCTGAAGATGCAGAAGATGGTCCACCTGAGCTGCTGGTGAGTCTGTGTGTGAGTCTTACAAGATGATACTGAGCTGGATTGTTTAGTGGTTAAACAGGGTGTTTCACTTGTTCTTAGTTTTCCCACTGCAAAAATTTGGATGACTGTAGTGCCTTGGGCTCAGTCCTGAGCCCTCCAGCATAGGTGGTGTAAGGGACCACCTGCGCTGATGTCACAAACATCCCCTTCCTCTGAGGAGCCTCTACTGCCATTTTTACTGCCACTTCCTACTGACTTGCATTTATCTAGGATATTGGAAGACATTCCTGACACTTTTCATTTATGATTCCCGTTCCTTGGTGACAGCAAGCAAGTCAAACCTAGCCATCAGAGAAGGAGAGGGAGAAATATAACACATGCCAAATTCTTTGGTTGTGCAGCCTTGTACTGCTTGTTCACTTGTACTGCTGTAGATACTCTCTCTTCTATTTTGTGTCACTGGTGCCATCACAGAGCTGGTGTTCATATTCTGCTATCTTGGCTTGGGTTTTGTCTTTCCTGCCCATTGTTGCATATATGCAACATTATCTGATACAACTATTAAAGAAATCATTGTGCGTTAATGGCCCCCATTCATGAAGAAATGGGTTACGTTGATTTACTGACTTTAGAATACAGTTTGTTCAAGACTGATAGTTTTTGTGTTGGTAAGGCACACTGGGCACCCCAGTTCTCACACTGCAATCTTGTCTACGCATACTCAGAAACAGGTTTCACTGAATTCTGTGGGACTCACTCCCCGTTTAGTGTAAGGGATTGCAGCTGAAGATCTTTTTAAAATGCCATCTTGGGCATTTCCTTCAGCCTGGAAAAAGTGGGATATAAATTCTTCAAATAAATAAACCCTGCTCTTGATAAATTCTTGATAAATCATCTTTGCACTGTGTACTTAAATTAATTTTCTTGTTTTCGATGCTAGTTTATTCATGGTGGTCATACTGCAAAGATATCTGACTTTTCCTGGAATCCTAATGAACCCTGGGTAATTTGTTCTGTATCAGAAGATAATATCATGCAAGTCTGGCAAATGGTAAGTATTTTATCTGTTTGTGAGCAAAGTAGATGTGGAGCTCTGTGGCTGTGCAGTAGCTAGAACACAGTGGACATCCCATTTCCTTTTTGTCAGATTTGTGGTCCAATTTTTTCTCAGTTATGCCCTGTGAATAATGTTAACTGCTGAGAGAAGGCACAGTATGGATATTCCTCTCCAAGAATGTGTGATTACCTCATAGGCAAGGAGTCCTACAGACAAGGAGTGAAGGATTTCCTTAGCAGTATTGGAGCACCAGAGTAAATCCATGACTGACAAATGCGTAAAAGCCTCACTGTGTGTTGGAATTGTGTAGGGCAGTGCTTCCTAATCTGTGGGTCATGACCCACCAAAGAGTAAGACTTTGGGAATCGCTGGCATAGAGCCTGCTACATCGTGCTTTGGCAGAAGTGGCCCTCCAGGTGGGAACCTGCTTGGCTGCCAGAGAGTTCTAATTCCTCACTCCTCTTCCTTGATAGGCGGAGAACATATATAACGATGAAGATCCTGAGGGAAGTGTGGATCCAGAAGGACAAGGCTCCTAGATGCCATTTTTTCTTCCTTGCTGTTTTTTTCCTCCTGTTGTCCTTTTCCTGCCCTCCTGAAGTTGTCAACACTGGTATTTGAGAACGTGATAGACATACACAACACACATTCAGAAGCCCATTTGTAGATACTGCCCATCAGCTTTGCTCCAAACATAGAAAGTAAACTATTGATCTTGGTACCCACAGCAGTGGCCATTTTTTCTTCCAAAACATTTGTTGGTTGAGCAGGCACGGATGCTCTCTTGCCTATGTCACTGGATGCATTTTTGCTTTAAAATGTTAATAAAAGCTATGACTGTGTGAATGCAGTGCAAATGTTAGGAAGATCTGAATGTTCTAAGGAGAATCTAAGGCTTGAGGGGTTTTCTCTCCCCCCCCATCCCATGTTCCTCTGATAAGAGTATGCAGAGTTCTAGCTCTCTTTGTTTTAAAAACCTTGTAACTTAAGGTACAGATGAACCAAGTGCACTGTCATCTCTTCTTACCCATTTCCAGCTGCTGTCAGTCATGAAGAATAATTCTCTCTGTCCATACTGTGCCTAAATCTTTTCCATAACACCTTGGTCCATCTTGGTTTTTTGATGAGGCAACTCGGGACATGGATGTGAATAATGGTGGCAGCTTATACCTGTGCATCACTTTGCACTCTTGTGTTTTTCTTGAACTGTGTTCTCCTGTTGCATCTTTCTGTGAAATGTTTTGTGTTTAACTTGGGGGACCACCAGGTTGTAAAATGTGTTCATTTCAGTTGGGTGAGAAGCCATAAATGGTGTTCTCAGTTAGTTAACCAGGAAACACAAGCTGGCAACCGGTGTCATAGAAGAATGATGTAAGTGTGGATGACTTGCTCTTTCCCTTTGTATCAGCATATCTCCCCTGAGGGTGAACTGTTTCACCAGCAGCCCATAGAATCCTTCATAACCTCCTGCAAGTGCTTCAAATGAAATAAAATGTGGTTTTCTATGTAGGATGTGATGCTTTTCTTTTCTCTTAAGTTGGCTGGAACCAAACTGAAGTTTTAACTGTGTGATTTCTAATGAAGCCCAGCTTTGCTGGAGAAAGACAGGTGGACATGTGATGAAGCAGAAGTTGTGCAATGGCCATGTCTTTGCTCTCACCCATAGCTTCCCAGGGTCTTAAAGGGCATTTGGTAGTCTTGCCTGAGCGTGGATCTTTAACTCCTCCACCTTGTACTTTTTTGTTGCCTGGGGCGGGAGGGCATGGACCTGAATGAAAAAGATTGGGGGATGGTGTGGATCTAACTCTGTGCCTTGGCTTGGCTGCTTTATCTGCATAAGATGCATCTCAACTGGTGTGTTGGATCACAGACGCCATTGTCTCAGCAGAAGCATTTCACCACTGGTTGCTAGTTAAATGTTGCCTATCCTTTTATCCAGTGCCTGTGAAGCAGTTGGAAGAGCAGGACACTAACGCCATAGAAATTCCTGTCTTACTTGCAGAGGTGTTGCAACTTTGACAAGCACAGGGAAAGGGGACTAGAACGCTAGTGGGAACTACTGGTCTAAAACCCAGTTGCCCCAGTACGTACGTTTTAATGTGTGGTTTAATGTGACCATGGCCAGCACAACACCAGTTAACCTTCAAACCTTTTAAATGCTCTTTTTGTGTATGTGTTCATTTAAAAAAAAACATGTTTAATTACAATGTTGAATTAGGATTGGTCTTCTGTTACTGTAACATGTCAATCACACGCAGATGCCTTACAACAAAGTCCTGTTCTCAAACAACAGTTCTTGTATTGAAGACTAGTGTAAAAGAAATGTTGACAAACGTGCTGGCACGTTGCTTTTCATACTATTTTTGTGCAGTTGTGTGTAATGCACACCAGGTATTCTGTTAACATAACAGCAGTCCAGCATAAGAAGCAGATCTCAGAAGATCATTTGCAACGCCTTAAACATAATAAAGATTCAAACCATCTTCTAGAAGACCCGACTATTGCCTGTTCTCTGTGGTTGGATGGCAGACTATTTATCATTCCTTCCCTTTTGAAAAAATAGTAGGCAAATCCATGAAAATGTGGGGTTCAGTCTTGGTTTTTCTTTGCTTCCGATTTGCAGAGTTGTCCATAGATTTCTAAGCAGTCTCTGTAAGAATTGAAACTGGGTCACCACTCATGGAAAGAACGTCTTACAACAAATCTCTAGACCAGTGGTATTCCAACTTTTTAGACTGAGACCCACTTTTAAGAATGGCACTCAGGTCGGGCCCCACCAGAAGTGCTGTCGTGACAGGAAGTGACAAAAGCAGGAGGTGCTGCCATTGTAACATCATAAATTGGCAGCCTTGGACTGCAGCAATTTCAACCATGAAACATCCCTGACAAAGCAAGATTAGGACCAAATATGATGTCAAAGCACTGAACTAATTTTTTTTTTAAAAAAAACCCTCATTTGAAAATTCAAACTGGTAACACTCACAAAAGGAATAGAACAAAAGTAAGGTCTGCAGTTTCCAAGATGGCTGCTCCTAGCTTTCCGCAACCCACGTGATAACAAATTGATACCCACCAAGTGGGTCCTGACCCATAGTTTGAATAACACTGCTCTAGATCTTAATCAGCTATGTGCTGGAGGAGAGCTACTGTAAGATACATTTTGAAAGATTACAATTCATTTTCAGAAGTATTGCAAATGGAAATTATACAATTTTGAAATTGCTGCTCGGAACTATTTTTAAAAAAAGGTTTCTGCATGTAGTCTGAATAGTGCCTTAAAATATGCAAATAGGGAGTAGGAGGCCTCGTGAGTGGGAATTCTAAGCTCTGGTTACCACGAAGTGTCACCTGGTATCTCTCCCAAGCAAGAACCATAAAAACAAAGGTCTGCATCTGTTCCTAAAAGAAAGCAGGACCTGCCTGCCAGTATGTGATCCACTTGTGAGTGGCACAAAGCCATCATCGCTACACTACTGGTTGAACCACCTGCTGTGCATTCTGTTTTCATGGTTGCTCTTTAGTAACGACTTCCTGCATGTTAAATTATTTTGCTTCTAGTTGCAAGTGGCAACAGCTTGTTAGGGGTGTCCTGGAAGTGACTATTGAGAACTTGTCCTCTAATTCTCTTGGCCTTTATGGCATGTGGCATGGGGGTTGAACCTACTTGTAAATGGACAGCTCCTGATGTAAGCTGGCCCTTAGTTCTTCCAGCTCCTGGTTCTTTTGTTGTTGAAGTTGAACTTCATTCTTCAGCTCCCTCAGTCTGTCTTCCATCTCTTCCACCTGTTCCTGTGGACAGGAAGAAAGTGCCAATATTCAGTGGTCCAGGTATGTTGAAAAGGACACAAACGTGGCTGTTTTGAGAGGGCCTTTGAAATGTTCTTGTATTTAGAAAATGTACGCCTTACCCTCTGGTATAAATTCAGGGTGGCTCATAATTTAAAACACACCGCAAAACAATAGCGTGTAAAATTGGCAATAATGAGATTAGAACAGCAGAGCAATAAGCATCAAGGTGCAACATCGGATTCAGCTGGTACTTTAAAAGCTCTTCCTGTGGCACCAGAAGAAAAAGGCATCAGCCCAGGCTCTTGGGGGGAGTGTGCCAAAGCCTGGGCTGCCACAGCAGACAAGGCCCAGTCACTGCAGTCTACTCAGAAGTAAGGGCTGTTACTCCTCAGTGATTATAAGACTACAGCCTAAGCTGCTTTTTGGCTTTGGAGGCTTCAACTGGTCAGGGCCACACATCTTTGCACCAGTGGGGGCTAGATACTCGCCTTCAGAAAAAGACACTTGTCAGATTCCAAATTGTCTACTATTTAAAGTCTGCTTTTTTCCTCTGGATATGCCTGGAATCAGGGAGTCTGCTCAGAGCTGAGCTTAATTTTTGCATCTGAAAAGGCTGTGAAATTGAAATGTAAAAGCAGTGCTACGTGTACATAGGGATTTAAGCAGCCCCTATTTCTACCCTGCCTTTCCAAATAAAAAGGTCCCCGAGCGAAGCAACTACTGGAATATTTTACTATCTTCAAATGCTGGTAACTTCACCTCTCCAGCAGCCTGACTGTGGTGTAATATGATGGACTGAGTGAGTGAGTGAGTGAGTGAGTGTCCTTCTGAAAGCTCCGTCCATGTTTTGTTAGTTGTGTCCCATTAGCTACAGCATGGGCATTTCTGGGGCTGTGGGCATGCTGTATCTTGGCTTTTCTTGATATGAATTGAAGCAGAGTACAAGCCCTATGCAAAATGCTGATCTGCACAAGAGAAAATTGGCAGCTGGAGGGAGTTAGAGCACAGTTGACAGAGGGCAACAGAGTGTGGTATGAAACTCATTTGGTTGCTTTGCATGCTGTAATGCTATGGATGCAGTCTTGGGTCAGCAAGCCATAAGAAGAGCCCCACTGGATCAGGCCAAAGGCCCATCTAGTCCAGCTTCCTGCATCTCGCAGCGGCCCACCAGGTGCCTCGGGGAACACACAAGACAACTAGATACGTGCATCTTGTTGCCACTCCCCTGCATCTGGCACTCCGAGGTAGCCTAACTCTAAGTAAGGAGGTTGCACTAACCATCGCCCGTAGCCTGCGATGGACTTTTTTGTCCAGTCCCCTTTTAAAAGCATCTAGGCCAGATGCCATCACCACCTCCTGTGGCAAGGAGTTCCACAGATTAATAACCCCTTGGGTAAAAAGGTATTTCCTTTTATCTGTTCTCTCTCTCCTGACACTCAACTTGAGTGGATGTCCCCTGGTTCTGGTATTGTGAGAGAGGGAAAAGAACCTCCCTCTATCCACTTTATCCAGCCCGTGCATAATTTTGTATGTCTCAATCAAGTCCCCCCTCAGGCGCCTTTTTTCTAGGCTTAAGAACCCCAAACACTGTAGCCTTTCCTTATATGGGAGGAGCCCCAGCCCCGTAATCATTTTGGTTGCTCTCTTCTGCACCTTCTGTAGTTCCCCTGTCTTTTTTGAGGTGGGGCGACCAGAACTTCACCTACAGGCTTATGGGTTCTGAGCTGTCTGTGACAGCTGAAGAGAGAGATCTTGGGGTGCTGGTGGACAATTCAATGAAGGTATCGACCCAGTGTGCGGCAGCAATTAAGAAGGCCAATTCCATGCTTGGGGTAATTAAAAAAGGGGTCGAGAATAAAACAGCTAATATTATCATGCCATTGTACAAATCGATGGTAAGGCCGCACCTGGAATATTGTGTACAGTTCTGGTCGCCGCACCTCAAAAAGGACATAGTGGAGCTGGAAAAGGTGCAGAAGAGAGTGACAAAAATGATTACGGGGCTGGGGCACCCCCCCTTATGAAGAAAGACTGCAGCGTTTGGGGCTCTTCAGCCTAGAAAAAAGGCGCCTGAGAGGGGACATGATTGAGACATACAAAATTATGCATGGAAGGGATAGTCGATAGAGGGATGTTCTTTTCCCTCTCTCAAAACACCAGAACCAGGGGGCATCTGCTAAAACTGAGGGTTCGGAGAGTTAAAACAGATAAAAGGAAGTACTTTTTTACCCAGTGGGTAGTTAATCTGTGGAACTCTTTGCCACAGGAGGTGATGGCATCTGGTCTAGATGCCTTTAAGAGGGGATTGGACGGATTTCTGGAAGAAAAGTCCATTGTGGGCTATAAGCCATGATGGATTGTGCAACCTCTTTACATTAGTAGTGGGCTACTTCAGAGTGCCGGGTGCAAGGGAGTGGCAACAGGATCCAAGCATCTTTTTGTCTCCTACCTCCCTGGGGCACCTGGTGGGGCCGCTGTGAGATACAGGAAGCTGGACTAGATGGGCCTTTGGCCTGATCCAGCAGGGCTCTTCTTATGTTCTTAACTGTACACAGTACTCCAGATGTGGCCTTACCATCGATTTGTACAGTGGAATAATAATATTGGCTGTTTTATTCTCAACCCCTTTTTTGATTACCTCAAGCATGGAATTGGCCTTCTTTACTGCTTTCGCACATTGGGTTGACACTTTCATTGAGCTGTCTACTAGCACTCCAAGATCTCTCTCCTGATCTGTTGCTGAAAGCTCAGAACCCATTAGCTTATAGTTGAAGTTTTGATTTTTTGCCCCAATGTGCATCATTTTACACTTGTCTACATTGAAATACATCTACCATTTGGCTGCCCATTCCCCCAGTTTGATCCCTCTGGAGCTCTTCACAATCCCTTCTGGTTTTCACCACCTGGGAAAGTTCTGTGTCATCTTATCTGCAAACCTGGCCACCTCGCTGCTTATGCCCATCTCTAGGTCATTTATAAACAAGCTGATCCAGCAGGGCTCTTTTTATGTTCTTAAAATCCAGATATATAATATCCACGGGTTCGTCAGCATCCACATGCGGTTAACCTTTTCAAAGAATTCTAAAGGGTTTGTGAGGCAAGCCATGTTCTCCATCTCAGCCCAGGGAAGCAGGCGTGTTGCAAATGGCTCCTCCTTGATGTGATTCCTGCCAAGTCACTAATTAAATTGGAATACCTTGTGTTGTACATTTACTCGTTGTACAAATCCTTCTAAAAGTTTACTAATTGTGCACTTTTGTTTGTCATTGTTTCAATTTGATCTTATTGTAAGCCCCCTTGGGTGCCATAATGTGGGGCAGATAGACGGGGTATGAATTCAATAAATAATAATTAAGCTTAATTAAAAATTTTAAAAAAGTTTTTAAGATGATGCCTCCTGCTCTGCTGGGTGGTTCTACTTCTAAAACCATGTTGTTACTTTAGTTGTAGACTGGAAAGGGGATTGAAACTTTTCTGACTTGTTGGCAAGAATGGCAACACATTGTAAAGAAGTCACTTGGCTGAAATCTTGCCTTGTCTTACTCTTTAATAACTCATTGTCCTTTGCTTAAAAAAAAATTGCTTGTCTTCAGATACTTGATTTACTGGCATGGCAGCTGCAATATATTCTGCACTGGATGTCGGACTAGTTTAGGGCAAGAGCCCACTCACGTACTGGTATTCTGGAGTCCCTGCTCAGAAGGGCACCAACCCCAAAGCCATAAGTATTCTATTTTATTTTACTTGTCCCTCAGCCTGCCTTCAGTTCATGCATCTTAATCCCATCTTGTGGCACGAACATTTCCATGATGGACAGGTGGTGCCTTAATCATTAAAGAATCAAGACAAAAGGCCTTTTCTCTCTGCAAGTGTATGCGGGCAGAAGGTGGTTATGCAACTGTGTGGGAGGCATGACAGAACTGAAATGCATGCTCAGAGGCAATTTCTTTGCATGTTTCACTGCTGTACACTGTAGAAGCAAGATGGTGGTTTCAGAATCTAGCTTTTGAGAGAGGCAGAGAAGGGATTAGATGCACCTCCCCAAGGTGCTTGCATTAATCTGGGCTCCATCTCATTGCCTCTGCACCAGGCAGTAGAGGTAGAGGCAGTAGTGGGCAAGCTTTTTAACGTTTGAGCGTGGGCATTAAGCCTTTTAATTTTCTAGCACCTATAGATAACCTCAGTCAGGGAGAATGGTGCGCTCTTGTGCAATTCTGACTGGGGGCACTCCGGCTGAATCCCAGGGTGCTTGGGCTCCATGTTCAGTATGCGTTAATGTGCAACATAGCTCTTGTATATCTGTTGGAAGGCTTTCTAGCCTGCAGGCTGTTGCTTCTTGAATTCCCTGGGCCTTCTATAGGACTGGTCCTCTGATTTGCCCTGGATCACCAGCAGACCCTGGCAAGGAAGTCACCAAAGCTCCAGGAGCTCAGATGCCATGGATGTGCGAGTGGTACTTCCAGACAGTCCTAGTGCATCATTTTCAAGGAGACTGAAATACCCAGGTTGGACATTTATGGTTGAATCTCTTGATCACAGAGAAAGTGGTGGAGGCCTGGGCTCAGGAATTTCCCTCTACACCAAAAATAATTACTAGTATTTCACTTCTATGTTAGGTTTTGTTCTTTTGTAAGTTATAGTGGAGCATTTTAATAACGTTTCAGGTCCACATTAAAAACAGGCATCTGAGTGGTCCCCTGGGCTTATTCCCAGGTAAGCGGGTTTGGACTGCAGCCTTAGGCCAATGTTGTTGAGTTGTCGGCGTTCCAAATAAACACTAATGGCTGGAGTGCAAATCCTGTTCCCCAATCTTCTTTTTCAAATACTAACCAATCTGAATGCAGAAGCAAAGAGAAGCTTGCTGCAGGCTAAAGAATGGGCTCGATTGTGTCTGTTAACTCATCTTAAAAATTTATTCTCCACGTCACTGGCAGAGGGGGCCCACCCATCCAGGAGGTTGACCAGTTTGTTGCCTCGGGGGGGGGGGGGCTTCCTATCTCTTCCCATTCCACGGATTAAAAAGGAAGAGGCAGTGGAATGGAACTTGAGGAGAGTGATAGGCTCCTGCCACTGCTTGAGTTAGAAGGGGGAGGGAGGGAAGGAGGGAGGAACAGCATAGTGAGTGGAGAGAGAGGGGGGGTGGGCAAGAGAAACCTTCCACTCCATCCCACCACTCTTCTGCTCCAGTCCCCTCTCTTTTTGGAGTGTTGGGGGGAGCAGGGGAGGCCAGGGCTAGGGTGCTGGCCAGCAAAACTCAGGCACTGGCAACCTTGGGCTGAGTGTTCTTGACTGAAAACTGCACATGATCCTAATCAGCACAGAGGGCATCTCCTCCGGCTCGTACCTTTCTGGGGTTGCAGGTGGGGGACCATGTGTCTGGATGTTCCTCAGGCTGATAATTTTTTTTCACCTACAAAACTTAGCGTGTCAGGAGGCTCGAGTCTAGGATTTTTTAAAAAATGTGCAGAGAGGGTTTGATCAGGTGGGCAGGAGCTACATCAGCCCAGCTTGGCCCTAGCTCTGCAGTAGGGGTGCACGTGAGCCCACGAGGCCTACCCTGTACTGAAGGACTTCCTCGTCCCGTTTCTGCTTAATGAGCAGGATCTGCTCCTCCAGGCTTCTGTTCTGCAGCCACAGCTTGCTGACTTCTCCCTGGAGCGGGCGCAGCTGCTCCTTCAGCTTATGGATCTGGCCCTGTGTCTCTTGCAAAGCTTTGCTGCTGGCTTCTCTCCTCTCCAGGAGTTGCAGCAGTCTGGGCTCGTAATGCTCCTCCAGGCCTTGGCGGCTCTCGGCCACAAAGCTCTCAAACTCCATGGAAAGCCGCCGACTTTCCTGCAGGTGGCAGCTGTCCCTTCGGCGCTGGGGAAGCGCCAGCTGCCGCCTGACCTGCTCCTTCTCCTTCTCGCACGTTTCTCTGAGCTGCTCCAGCTCCTTCGAGAGCTGGGCCGCCCTGCTTTCCAGCTCTTCCCGGCAGAGAGCGAATTGGGCCACCTGGTGCCTCCTGGTCTCCAGCTGGTACTGGCACACCACACATTCCCGGGTCACCCGGAACAGCTTCTGCTTCACTTGCCGCACCTCGTCCCGCAGGCTGTCCCTCTCCAGCTCCACCTTGGCGTGCAGCCTGTAAGCCTCCAGAATCTCCTCGTGGGCCTGCCGGATCTCCTCCAGGGCCGGCTCCCGCAGGAGCACGAGCTCCTCAATGAGGCGGTCCCGCTCCCTCTCCAGCTGTCCCACCGCCTCGATGCACTCCTGGAAGTGCTCGCTAAGGTCCCGGATGCTCACGGCCTGGAGCTCTGCGGCATACAGGGCTTGGGCTGCCACGGCCTCTGCAGCCTCTGCTTCTTGCACAAATGCCGCCGTGACGGGGTCCGTGAGCAGCCTCGCCGCAGTGTCGGCTTTGTCAAGCTCCGCGGGTGTTCCTGCACCCCCAGCATGTGGCCCCGAAGAGGATTCTGCATGGTCTGGCTCAAGGCGGGGCTGGGGGTCGGCCATTGCTTCCCTGCAAAGAAACACCAAGATGTGAATAAGGGCAGCCAGAAGGCCCAATCCCTGGGCCAAGCAGAGCCACTTAACGTTGCCATTTCCCGAAACGTTGCCATTTCCTTTGTAATTATTTGGTGTTTCTTTATATAATACAAAGCACCACACATGATTGGACTGTAGTTTTAGTTTAAACTAGCTTTTTGGTACCCGGCGTTGCCCAGGTAACAAATGTCATCGGGAGTGTCACCCATCAGCTTAGCGACCCTGAAAACTGTGGATTTGACAGTAATGTTGGTCATTTTGGACATTTTGTTTTGCACCCCTTCTTATCTGCATGGATACATGCATACACCCCCTTCTTACATGGGGGCATGCAGAGGGGGGCCGAACCCAGACTCCATCGGGAGTGTCGCTGCTCATCCCGGCGACCCTGGAAACTACAGATTCGACGCCGATTGCGGCCACTTTTGACCGTTTTTACTTGGGGGGCCCCCATGTACCCCCACCCCTGGGGGCACTAGGGGGGGCTGATCCCTGTAATGTTTGTTGCCAGGCTGCAAGGCATGTGCGTGCCGAGTTTGGTGCGTCGTTCCAGTCGTTCCAGCAGGGCACGGTGGACATTTGTTTTGCACCACTTCTTGCCCCCCACACTGAGGGGGGGGCCAAACCTGGACTCCAACGGTGTCGGGAGCGTCGCTGCTCATCCCGGCGACCCCGGAACCTACGGATTCGACGCCAATTTCAGCCGTTTTCGACTGCTTTCATGCAGGGCCCCCTGCGTACCCCCACCCCCAGGGCGCTACAGGGGCCTGACCCCCGCAGTGTTCGTCGCCAGGCCGCAAGGCATATGCGTGTCGAGTTTGGCGCGCGTCGGTCCAGGCGTTCCAGCAGGGCATGGTGGATGTTTTGTTTCGCCCCCCTTCTCACCCCCCACGTCGTGGGAGGGCCAAACCCCGACTCCAATGGCGTCGGGAGTGTCGCCGCTCATCCCGGCAACCCCGGAAACTACAGATGCCGAATGTAATGATTGGAGTGGAGGCTTGAGTTTTTACAAAAATGATAAATGGTTGTATGCTTGCGGCAAGTTATAGATAATCAGGGTGTATTGGTTTACATTCTTTAGTTTTTGTGTGAATTGATGAGAATTGTTCTGTTACTGGTTAGTTAAATAAAATGGTTAAATATAGGCTGTCTCAGTGGGGAGTAGAAACATGGGCACAAGGAACAAGACTCTGTTCCCCATTGAGACCAAGTGCTGGTCAGCCAAAACAAGTGCAATGAGGGACTCGGCCTGGAGCCTTCCTGGTCAGCAGCTGGAGCTCTTGCTCCTTCTAAAAGAGCTATTATCTGCTTCCACGACCAGTACCCCACATTACGTTTTTCCCATCTGTTTCAACACATTTCTATTCTGCCTTCCACTCTTGCAGGAGCTCAAAGCTGATCACAATCTCTAATTAAGGCACTAAAACAGCCAATATAAAAAACAAAGCAATAGCAGCAGCCAGTGAAACTCAGACCCCTTTGTCATCAGAAAGAATGTCAAAGTGGCAGCACCTGCAGTGGGGCCATCAGTCTTATGGGATGGGCATGTCCATGTGGGAGGGCCCTATTTTGGTTCCAAATCACTTCAGGCTTTGTTGGCTATAACCAGCACCTTGAATTATGCTTGGAAGCTGAACCAAAACCAGCTCCCCGCATGGGTCATTCAGCAGGTCCAAAACCCTACTTGGACATCAGACTGAAATGGATCCAGAAAATTGGGTTCCTCGAAGAACCCCAGCGCTTGCTCCCCACCGTCTTCCCCCCGAAAAGGTATACTGTTGACTAACCAATAGGCAGCTAGTTGTGGTGGATCTTGGGAGGGCCTCTTCCCAAGGAGGTCTTGGACCACTGCTGGTCACTGACTCCCCAATACTGGCCTTGCTGAAGTTGTTGTCCTGCTGTTGTGGTGGACCGTGATCTCTGCACTACAAGTGGACCTGGGGGCTGGCTGATTGGCACGAATCCTGCGGGTGCTTTGCAAGCTACACTGCCCAGCAGCTTGGTTCTGTGCTCAATGCTGGCTGTTACCCATAGCGCTTTGGAACAGGAAGGTTCATCTCTCACTCCCGCTTGCCCCCGAGCCCCTGCTCCCATCCTTGGTGGCACCAGACCAAGGATGGCCCTTCTCCACTGGCCCAAGAGGCGCCATTGCTGCCAGCTCTTAAAAGCATCGGGTTGAAATTTAGCTTGTTTGGTCTTTTGTTGTTCTGTAGTGTTACATCTGCTCTAAACTTTGCTGCCTCTGCTGTGTTTTAGCCCACTAGAATGTCATAGTCCAGTATTCTGGTATTGCTGTTTTGAGTTCTTTTGAATGTGTTACTGTTGTGTCAGCAGCCTCAATTACCCCTGTCACGAGCTAGCACGATGGCAAACACATATCTAAATATATACTAGGGATGTGGTTTTTGGGTGATATTTTCCCAAAATTTCTTGATTAAAATAGCAAATTGTGGTGTGTTTTTATTCCACATTCTCATTCCAAGTTATCATTTTTTTTAAATTTTATATGCTTTAAAAGGTGGATGACTTAGGTGATAATAGTGTCAGCAGATGCAGCCACAGTATTATTTCTAATTGGAAAAGTATTCTATTTTAATTTCTCAAAAATATCTTAAAACCCCAACATGTATTTTTATTCAACTAATTTAACCCCCAAAAGGCAGTATGTAGTTTTATGCGGTAACAAAAAAAAACTCCGCCCCTAATGACTCGGAAAGAAGCAACACCCGGAACGCCATTCGCCGGTCCTCGGCTGGTTTTCCTAAGGCTGACAGCAGCTGGGAGGAGGAATCGAGCGGGACCGCACCGCCTCCCAAGCAGCTGACTAACAACGTGAGGACTTGCTTGGGGAAGACAGCAGGGGCAAAATGGGTTTAAAAAAAGCCCCTCTCCTTCCCCTCCCCAGCGCGCACCGTTGAACTTGTTTGGCATTGAAAGAGCGCCGATTGCTTAAGGGCCCTGAGTAGAATTGGGGTGAATGTTGGAACTGACCCCGAGACTTCTTGACTCAAGCTTGGAATCCCGTTTCGGGGGCCGCGGTGGGCAGTGGCTTTGCCGGTATTGGGAGGGGGCGGAGAGGGGCAAGGAGGAGCTTTAGCTCAACTGGGCAAGAGGCAGCCAGTGCAGTGGGTGGGTGTTTCGATTTCAATAGGTAAAGGCAGGACCAGTGGCATTAAAGCCTGCGCGCCTTCTGCCGGTGCTTGAGCACAAGGGCCAAGAAGACACTTACCCGCTAATGGCCCCAAACAGCCCTTTTGATGCCATTACAGGAGACAAAATCTGCCCCCCCCCCGTGACCGTCCCCCGCAGTAAATCCGTAACCCCGGGAAATAGTGGGCCGCCGCCGTTTGCCCCGCCCCGCTGCCCGGAATCTGCCCCGCCCCGCCTAGCAACACGGCTGCTGGCCCGAGAGGCAGCGCTGTGGCCGCGGCAGGCGCTGCTCAGTGCTCCGGGCTGGGTCGCGACCGTTCCACGGCGCTCTCCTAGGCGACGGGGGCAACCGTGTCTTGGCCACATCCTGGGTCTTGCGTGGGCCAGCCGGCCCGGCAGGGAACCGGCGGAGGGAGGGCCCTTTCGCGGGCTCAGGCGGGGGGCCGTGCTGGAGCCTGGAGCCGGGGGGGGGGGACGCAGCTTGCTTGCTTTTGACCCCCGCGCGATGGCCGCGGTTAGGCAGCCCCTTTGCAGCCTGGTCGCGGGGCGGGGCGGGGCGGGCGAGGGGCCCCGCAGGCAGCTGTTGTGCCGAGGGTGGCGGCCGCGTTCCCGGCACGATGAATGGGGCGGGGAGTCCGGAAAGCTGCGCTGCCACTGCTGGCGCTCTTGAAGGGGGGCCCGCTGGGGCGGGGCGCGATGTGGCCCCAGCCGGGCGGGGCTGGGCCGCTCAGTGGCTCCTGCTTCGTCCGCGGGGTCTGGGCGAGAGGCCGCCTTCCCGCTCTGGCCTCCCCGATCCCGCCCCTTGGCCTTGGCGGGAGGAGGGAAAGCAGCGGCCGCCCCGCCGCGAGTCCCGCAGGCAGGCAGGCTCCCGGGGCTGGGAGGCGCCGCGTCCCTGCTAGGCTGCCCTTCCTGGGGCCCCCAGCCCCCCCCCCACTCTTTTCTCTGCCCCGGGATGGATCCAGATCTCGGACAGGCAGCCGAGCTTTCCACCCCGCCCTCCTTTCTGCCAAGCCCGGGGGCTGAAGGCGGCGCACCGCGACGAGCAACCTGCCCCGCCCGAATGCCCCCCCCCCGAGCTCTGGCGCCCCCGCCCCGCCCCCGCCTCGCGCTGCTGGTGGGGCTCCCGCCTGCTCCCGCCTTCCCCCGAGTTCCTCGTGGCCTCCTCTCCGCCCCACCGCGAACCTGGCCAGGGTCTCGTTTCCTCCCACGTTGGCGGGGGGGGAGGGAGCGGGAGTCGCCCCGGCCGGTCCCCGAGTAATCGCGGCGGCGGTTCCGCTCGGCTTACCTTTCTCCCCGGGCACCCACTTCCTCGTGTCCTGGGCCGGGAGGGAGCTCGCACGGGGCGGGCGGGCGGGCGCTATTAATAAACAGTGTCAGAAACAGGAGCCCCTCGCCCGCCCGCCCGCCGGCCACCCCCACCTTCGTCTCCCTGGAGTCAGCTGCAATGCCCGTGGAAGATGGGCTGACACCGGATCCCTCCCTGTGGAGCGATGCGAGGGCGGGGGGGGGGAGGAGAATGGAGAAGGGGGGGAGGCAGGGCTGCTGGCCGGCCCCCTGCCAGGGCCAGGCTGGCGCTTGGCTCGCTCTGCGCTGCGGGGAGACGCTTGGCTGGCGCTCCCTCGCGTCGCCGCCGTCTCGCTCCTTTCTTCGGCTTCTCTTGCTTTGTGTGGGTGTCGACCTCCCCGGACGAAGGCCGGCAGTCCCTCCCGGACAAAATGCACCAAGTGCTTGTGAGCGTGCAAGAGGGAGGGGTGGCGTTTTGTTCTGTGTACACATCTATTTTTGGACGTTTGGAAAATGTCTGTGGGATTGCCTGCATCATGCACGTGTGAATGAGAGTGTTTCACAGAGTCTGGATAGTCACTGAGCAGAGAGAGCAACATGAATTTATGCAGCACTGTGCTGAGTATCCTAAACCAATGTAGAGAGGTCTCTTCCCCAATGTAGAGATTCTCTTACAATCTCCATGTTGAGAGTGACAGGGGAAGGAAATGAACAAGAAGTAAAACCAAAGAGGTTGAAAATATAACTAGTGCCTCCCAGGGGTGGCAAAAACAAAACAACAAAAACTACAAAACAGAACTAAGTACTGTAACGGACACTTCCTGGCTCTTTCCTTATACAGGTTGCGTATCCCTTATCCAGACTGCTTGGGACAGGAAGGTGTCTGGGTTTTGACATAATTGCACAAACATAAGAGGAAATGTTTCCGCTTCTCACTGTTCCCCACATGGGAGTCTGCGGGCCTCTAACACTTTTCAACAATGTCTGCACAGGTCCACACCACAGAGCAGAGAATAGCCTGTACCATCAGTCCTCATTATCCACTAGAGTTAGTTTCCTAGAAATCCGTGTGGATAGCAAATTCATGCATAACTAACCATTAATCCTGCGGGATCAATGGGGTTAGATGCAAGGGGTACCTTATTTGCCATCAGAAGAATCCAGCAGAGTACAGCAGGAAGTGTAAAAAGATCTCTGAGTGCTGCAGAGACCTTCCAAAGGCTGCAGGGATCTTCAGAACGGCACCTTCTAAGCATGGACCCCTTGAACACGGCCTGCTGGCCATTTTAAGGGCGTTTGCATTGGTCGCAGGTGCTGTTCTGAAGATGTTGTCCAAGAAGTCTTGGACAACCATGTCTGGATTTCAGAATAGTCCAGGTTTTTCTAATCTCCAGATAAGGGATAATCCAGCAGTGTAGTTGGAAAATGTGCTGCCCCGGGACACACCTTCCAGAGCTGCCCACCTTACCCTCTGAACACAACCAGAGCTCTGCTCCAGTCGCATCCGGGCAGGGGCGGACCTAGTCAAAATGGCGCCCGGGGCACCCAATAGAAGTGCGCCCCCATGGGAGCCCAGGTCTACCCATTGGGACCAGCCACGGGTAGACCTGTGCTCCCCTCGAGGGAGCCCAGGTCTACCCATTAGAAACGGCTGCAGGTAGATCTAGGCTCCTCTCAAGGGACAATGTTGCAGGGGCCACTGGCGCCCCCCTAGACAGCCCCAAAATGGCACTCAGGGCTCTTGCCCCCCCTGCCCCCCTAGATCCGCCACTGCATCCGGGGATGATCTGAGGGCTGGGGAGGTCCTCTGCACGAACTTCCTGCCCCCCAGAATGCTTCTACTGCATCAGGAAGGCCAAAAGCCGCCACTTCCAGTTCTTGGCTGGGAAAAGTGACAATTTTCAGCCTTCCAGAGGTGTTCTGAGGAGGTTTTTGGCTAAACGCCTTCTGGTGGCAGGAAGACCTTTTGGGGACTGGGGAGGTTGTGTGCAGCCTCCCCAGCCCTCGGAACCCCCTCCAGGCATGACCGGAGCACAACTCTGGCATTCGGGGGGGCAGCTGTGAGTAAGGGGAGCATCTTGGGGTCTGCTAAGGGGGACTTCCCCTCTGCTAAGCAACTGGGATCATCTACCTGTAGCATGAACCTGGCTGAGCTGTCTTCTGTTCCTCAAGAAGACAAGGTGCGGAGGCTCCCTGTTCCTCTGTTCCAAGGGGGCGGGATGAAGGGCTGGCCTAAGAGCTCCCGGCACCTGGGGCCGTTCACCCAGTGCAGGAGCTCCCCTTTCCTGAGGAGGCGCCACTTTCTTCCTCCCACCCCCTGGATTTGAAAAGGGAGCAGGGGAAGAGACGGTGTGCAGACCACACAGGCCAAAGTGGGTCTGCAGTTGGGGTTCACGTGGTAGCTGCTGGATCTGCTGCACTGTTGCATCTCTCAGCTCCACATGCCGCATTTGCTGTGCCACAGAACGAATCCAGCTCACGAAACAGGCCGTGTCTGTCTGCCCCCTTGTAAGATTTCCAGCAGATAGCTTAGGAGGGTGAAGCCTGACATGTGGAGCAGCTTGCTGGCGCACCCTCCTCTTCTGCTCCGGTCCCCTCTTCCTCACTCACCTAGGAAAGGGGAGGCGCAAGAGGAAGGGTGGAGGCAGGGGAGCCCCTCCGGCAGCAGCCAGCCACCCCGCTTGGCCCCACGAGGAGGAAGGGGCAGGGAGCGACGTGCGTGTCCCGGCCAGGGGGCCAAAGGGGCTCACTCTCAGGTCAGCATTCATAGGGTTGCAACTTTCATCTTGCCTGTCATGCGCCCCAGGCATGGAATGGAAGAGTGGGCGCTCTGCAGGAAGGCGGCATCCCTGAGAGGCTGCAGTGAGGTCTTATGGCTTCCTTTATTGCAGGAAGGGCTATTGGGATTTTTGCCATAGCAAGAGGACTGCCAGGTGCGTCTGCCTCCCTGCCCTCAGCGCCATGCAGGGCTGCCTGGCTCTCCCTGCCCCACCGAACCAGGCTGAAGAGGGCACTTCTCACGGCAAGGAGCCAGTCCTGGGCCTCCACTTCCTCCTGCTCCTTGACCGGCTGCTCGTCTGAGGATCAGGTTACCCCCGGCCTGTTCCCCTCATCGCTGCAGCTCTCAGGTCAGGAGTGCAGAGCTGTGGCGTGGCAGGAGGCAGAGTGTGTGTGTGTGTCCCCCAGTCCCCTTTGCAGAAGCCCAGAAGAAAGTGCAGCTTGAAAAGGAGCAAAGGCTTTACAAAGGCCACTCCCCTCCCCCCCCCGGCTGTGCAGCCCACTCGGTTCTTCCCTCTGTGTGTGCACTTGACTCAGTGGTGCAGGAATGTGTATAAATACCCACCGAGATCTGCAAGTGAGGGAGCAAAGGGGGGGCGGCAGCCGGGCTGGGCGCCACAGAGCCATGTACGGCAAGTGGATGCCCCGAAAAGACCGTCCCTTGGGAAGAGTCAGGCCCTCCCCCTTCTGGCTTCTCTGAGAAAGATCCTGCAGGAGGGTGCGAGGAATGAGGGCAGTGGGCACCCACCTTGCCAGCAGCTGCTGCTGCTGCGTGCCAGGAGTCAGCCAGGAGGGTTTGGCCACCCGGGCTGGGCAGGCTGCACTCTGTTTGTGGACATAGCCAGGCAACGGGCGGCTGCTGCCTCAGCCAGAGGGGAAGGGGCATCGCGTGCCACGCTGATGCCCATGCCAGGGCCAGCCAGACCTGCTGCTCCAGCAAAGCCTGAGGCCTGAGGCCAAGCGAGGGGGCGGGGTGGGGTGCTGCCATGGCCCTCCCATGCTGCCCGTTCTCTTTCGCTGCCCCTTGTGCCCAGACCCCGCATCTCCCGGGACCTGTCCCTGGCGCCCCTCCCATCCGCAAAAGTCCACACCCAGCCCCAAAGCATTGTACCGAGCGGCACAACCAGAACCGGTGCCCGAGGGGGCAGACAACCCCCATCACTGGCATCAGCATAGTGGACCCTGCTGCTGCTGCTGCTGCTGCTGCGCTGGCCCCCCGGTTCAGAAAATGATGGGCGCAGGCACCCCCCAGCATCTCAGGGGCAACCACTTCGGCCAGCCTCACAAATGGGCTCCCTTTGCCTGGGAGACGGTGGGGGGAAAGCTGGCACAAACCTGGACCTAGGAAGGAGGATGAAAGCTGGGGCCGGAGAGAAACGCTCTGTACTTTGGGTCCTGTAAACAGCACCAGCTGGAGGCAAGTTCGGGTCACTACTAAGCCCTCGCAAGAGAAAAATAAAAGTTCCAGGCATGTTGGAAAGACAAAATGTTCTGGCTTCAGAAAAATAAGTGGCCCTGCCCCAATTGTTCTCCCCCACCGTCTCCGGTGGCTCCTACTTATCTGGGTGGGATGGAGTGAGCGGGTAAAAATAGCTCCACACGGAGGGAAAAAAAACCTATAATTAGATCAGCTCCCCTCATCTTTGCCTTATTTAACATTTTTTGCCCATGCTTTCCCTTCCCAGAGGAATCTTCTCGTTCCCCCCCACCCGCCATGAACTATGCACTTGACTGTACACACTTGCCAAAGCGAAGAGCTGAGTTAGGTCTAGGCAACGTTCCTGACTGCACACTCAGACACATCCACACTTGAGGGCTCTGCTGGGGCTTGTTGCACCCCATCCGGATCACGTTTTCCACAGCCCTGCACCTCTGGCCCGTCTTTCCTTTGAGGAGCTCTGAGCAGCCTGCACATCCCCCCCCCCACCAACAGCCCTGCACCAAATGGCCAACTCAAGTTTCTCCAGTGTGTTTCCTGGCTGAGTGGGACTCCTCATCTACCACCACTACACCACGCTGTCTGTCCTGACCCCAGTGTGGAAGTGTCTGCATGCTCTGACAGCCCCAGTGGCAGGGCAGCTGGAGACTACAGCTTTCTCCCCAATGGGACACAACCAACACTTCTTCCTTCTCCTCTTGGTGCACGGAGTACTCTCTAGGCGGACACAGGCAACTCAGGGCCCAGGCCCAGGGGGGCCCACTCAGACGTTGGTCCCAGTGTGTCCCACGGGGCTAACTCCAGGAAAATGGGCCTCGAGTTGCAGCCTGATTCTTGTCCCGGCAGCTTCACATCTAAATGGTGATAGGTGGGAAGACAACAGAGTGCAGGCAGAGACAAGGGTGACCAGCAAAACGGGGCTGGTCCACAGACCAGGGCAGAGCACTGAAGAACCTGAGCTGACCAAGAGCAGCAGCCACTTACTCAGGCCTCAGTTGAGTTGGGGTGAGGCCTGAAGGGCTCAGACATGACTGACGGTCGAGATGGGCTTGGAGGAGGGATCTGGAGGAGAGACGGGAAGTCCTGTGTCCCAGGCAGGGGCGGCCCCTCAGTTCCCATTCCTGATGATGCAGCAACGCACCCCTTCCCTGCCTTCTTTCCCCAGGGGGCTGAGCACATTTGGCACCAAAATTTGACCTCGTGTTCCACCTGCCCAGTTTCTAGGAATCCCCACCAAATCCTGCCCCCTTGTTTGTGGGTCACTGATGAAAGCGCATAGCAACCTATAGCTGTGAGGCTTAGGAAGGTCCCAAGGTTGCAGAGCTCCAGTAAGAAATCACTCAGACAATTGCTGTAGCAAGAACTTCTATATTTCCAGAAGTAGGCTTCTTGCAGCAAAAAACAGCAAACAAATAACAGATACAGTAAAGCTTTTCAAATAGCAGCTCCAGCAAGTTCTGCAAACAACTTCTGCAAGTCCAGCAGCAGCAACACACACACAGAGAAACAGAAAGCAGAACTAGCAACAAGTGTTCCTGGGCCTGTACTGATTAAATAGTCTCAACATGCCACCCGAGATCACATGATCTCCTTACCAGGCTAAAGCAGAGTCAGAATGACTTAGCACTTTACTGCTGGTCTGCAAGGCCTAGTGATAGGCCTTTCCATTCAGGCCTGTAAATTCCCAGGGCCTTACTTCAATATCCCAACAGTCTCTTCTGACTGCCCCCTGCAAGGCTACTGCTTCTGGCACTTTTATTTATTTACTAGCCTTTTGTTACCCGGTGTTGCCGGGGTATCAAATTATCCCAAGCTTCTAGGCGACCCCGGAAACTATGGATTTGACACTAATGTTGGCCGTTTTTGAGTGGCACCCCCTTCGCACCCCCACCCCTAGGGGTGCTAGGGGTGTCGTACCCCCCACAGTATTTGTCACCAGACTGTAAGGCATACGTGTAGCAAGTTTGGTGTCAATCGCTCCAGGCGTTCCAGCAGGGAATGGTGGACATTTTGTTTCACGCCCCTTCTTGCCCCCCTCGCTGAGGGGGGCCGAACCCGGACTCCAACTGCGTCGCATCGGGAGCATCGCTGCTCTGTCTCAGCAACCCTGGAAACTACGGATTCGACACCAATGTCGGCCGTTTTAAATCATTTTTACGTGGCACCCCCTGTGCACCCTACTCCTGGGGGCGCTAGGGGGGGGGTCTGACCCCCACAGTATTTGTTGCCAGACCATAAAGCATAAGCCTACTGAGTTTGGTGCCAATTGCTCCAGGCGTTCCAGCAGGGCATGGTGGAAGTTTTGTTTCGCACCTCTTCTCGCCCCCCATGCCGAGGGGGGCCGAACCCGGACTCAAACGGCATTGGGAGCGTTGCTGCTCATCTTGGCGACCCCAGAAACCACGGATTTGACACTGATGTCGGCCGTTTTCAATCATTTTTATGTGGCACCCACTGCACACCCCCTCCCCCGGGGGTGCTAGGGGGTCTGACCTCCGCAGTGTTTGTCGCCAGACTGCAAGGCATACTCGTGCCAAGTTTGGTGTCAATCGCTCTAGGTGTTGCAGAGCCTATGCGGAACATACACACATAGACCATTTGTCTTGGCGACCCTGGAAACTATGGTTTCAACACTAATGTTGGCTGTTTTCGAGTATTTTTACATGGTACCCCCTTCGCACCCCCACCCCTAGGGGTGCTAGGGGTGTCGTACCCCCCACAGTATTTGTCGCCAGACCGCAAGGCATACGCATACCAAGTTTGGTGTCAATGACTCCAGGCATTCCAGCAGGGCATGGCGGACGTTTTGATTCGCACCCCTTCTCGCACCCCCACACTGAGGGGGGCCGAACCCGGACTCCAATGGTGTTGGGAGCGTCACCGTTCATCTCAGCGACCCCGGAAACTATGGATTCAACGCCGATATCGGCCATTTTCAATCATTTTTACGTGGCACTTCCTGCGCACCGCCACCCTTGGGGGTGCTGGGGGGCCTGACCCCCGCAGTGTTTGTCACCAGACCACGTGCCAAGTTTGGTGTCAATTGCTCCTGGTGTTCCAGCAGGGCATGGTGGACGTTTTGCTCGTCTCAGCAACCCTGGAAACTACAGATTCGACGCAGATATTGGCCATTTTTGATCATTTGTACGTGGCGCCCCCTGCACACCCCCACCCCTGGGGTGCTAGGGGGGTCTGTCGCCAGACCGCAAGGTGTATGCGTGCCAAGTTTGGTGTCAATCGCTCCAGGTGTTGCAGAGCCTATGCAGAACATACGTACACACAAACATACATACTCTCTCTCTCTCTCTCTCTCTCTCTCTCTCTCTCTCTCTCTCTGTGTGTGTGTGTGTGTGTGTGTGTGAAGATTTTAAAGATATAAGATTTAAAAGATTTTTACCCCAACTTTTTCTCCAGTAAAGGGGACTCAAGGCAGCATACAAAATAATATTAAAACAGTATTTTAAAAAACCATATTAACATCATTAAAATACCACAGAACCCAGGAGCACCAACATGAAAACCCATTACATTTAATGATGCCAGCAAGCCGTTCACTCAAACACCTCTTGAAAAAGAAAGGTCTTGAGGCCCTGCCAAAAGGTCTCCGGCGAGGGAGAAGTTCTTAGTTGAAGGGGAAGAGAGTTCCATAAACAAGGGGCCACCACTGAGAAGGTCCTATTTCTAGCTGCCACCCCCTCACCTTACCTGGCGGTGCCACAGTCAGAAGGGCCCCGCTCCGATGACCCAAGAGGATGGGTAGGATTATATGCAAGAAGGCCGTCCCTCAAATACCCTGGACCCAGGTCGGAAAGGGCTTTAAAAGACAAAACTAGCACTTTGAATTCATCCTGGAAACGAACTGGCAGCCAGCGTAGCCTCCAGTACCAGAGCAGCGGCCCAACTGAGCCGACCTGATGTGCTCCAGTAGCCATCCAAGCCGTCAAATTCTGCACTAGTTGCTGTTTCTGGACCATCTTTAGAGGCAGCCGGGACACTTCAGGGCAATTTTCTACCTCACGTTCTCAGATTTTGATGAAACTTGTCATACTTAAAGATCTTATATAGTTATTGAAGGACTGTATATTTTTAAATTTTTTAACTCACAGAGAAAAAATATATTTAAGTCTAAAGTTTCAAAATGTCATCCAAAAATGGCACGCTAGTGATCCTTTAACTAGTTGTACCTCAGACACCAGTCGACATATAGAGTTGGGAGCGGTCTCTTTATAAAGCTCTTTCCAGGGGCTTTTATATGATATACTACACAATGGGTTTAACAATTTTTTAGTAAAAAAAATTCAATTAAAAACTTTAAAATCAATTTTCTCAAAAACGGACAGTTTTAAAATTTTGAAAAAAAATCTCAAAATTAGTTCATACTTGTGTCTAACTATATCCCAAACAATTTTTTGGGACGACGATGGGCTCATAAGATATGAGAGATGACACATACAGTATGTACGAGCAAGAGAAGATAGAATTTTCAAGTTGAACTTCATTTTTCTTATCTACAGCATAATTCTTTTACAGTATTTATGAATGTTGTTTCTTTGTGCATTCCTTTCCTCAGGGCGCAATCCGAACCCACTTTCCAGCACCAGGTAGCTCCAAGGTAAGGGAGCAAACATCTCCTCACCTTGAGGAGGCTTCCGTGAGTCCTACTCCATCGTAAGATGCAGCAGTCTGTTCTATTGTGACCCATTTATTTTTAGGTGCTGTAACTTTCTGCAGACAGAAAAATGCAAACTGGAACAGGGAGGATCATAGTGGCTCCTGGGCAACAGCACCACTGCCCCTTCTCTCCACCCTGCACTCTCAGCTCAGTCTGCCTGCAGAGTTTGTGAAGACAACTTGCTTCTGTTCATTTGTTGATAAATATTAATAGTGTCAATAATTATGAATGTGATAGTTTGAGGCAACATGAAGTATGCGTTCTTCTTTTTACTTTTTCTGTTGAGAGAGGTGGGAGAAAACAGCGATTATGAAATAAAACAACACTGCTTTCTGCGCCTCTCTTTTTTGCAAAAACAAACCCCGAAATCTGCAAAAAACAAACCCCACCCTCTTTTATTGGATTTTCTTTATCTAATGGGGGGTGCATGGTTAATTACTGTGGCTGCATCTGCTGTAGCACCTATCTAGTACACTTTTAAAGCAATTATAACAATGTAAATTTTGAGCAAAAAAATAACACTGCCTTTTGCACTTGGAAAACAACTGAAATCCGCAAAAATAAAACGGTCTTCTCCCTCCTCAATCTGTAGAAAATCATGTACTGTACACGGTGCTTTTTCATGTCAATAGGGCCTCTCCAAGGTCTTGGAGGGATGTATTAAATGTTCTTAAAACCTCTGAAGAGAACGACACATCAGGGTCACCATCTGAAGTACTGCAATCATAACCTACATCGTGTCTAGTACTTGGAAAACCTGTAATTTCATCTTTTTCATTTCTTTCCTGCAAACGTTACAGAATTTAGCTATCACTGGTGTTTCAGGAAAAAACATATCCATTTTGTCACTGGTCTTAATCCCTTTCTATGATGGCTTTTTAAATGGATTGAGGGTGCAAACCAGTTGCGCTGCTGGGCTGTTGCATGTGGCCTGCATTGGCCCAACATGGTCACAAACTTGCCATGTCTGTGCTATGCAAATGATACAGGCAGAAACGTAGACCCACAAACCCTGCAGAAAGCAGCAGATAAGCCGTTACTGCGCTAGCCGAATTTGACCAGCAAGGGGGCTATTTGGGGTGGGGAGGAGGCAGAGAGAGTCCTGTGGGCAGAGCAGCTCGGAGAGGGGGATGAGTCCGGATCCGGCAGTTATGCCAGATCCAACCCCCCGTCTCTGGGCTGTGCGGCCCCGATTCAAGCCGCTGCAGCCTGCTCAGACTTGCCCCTGCTGTTTAACAGGCACCGGTCCAAGCAGCCCTGTTGGGTTGTCTGCAGCTTACCTTTCAAACAGAGAGGTAGGCAGGATTGGACTGCCCCGGATGCCTCTTCCTCTCTCCTCCGCACTTCCTCTTCTGCTCTGCTCCCCCTCCATTTTCAGATCCGGGGTGGCTGCGGCTGCTATGCTGCTCCATAGCGGGGCGGTGCTGGGGCTCTGCACGAGGTGCTGAGAGGCCCTAGCAAGACTGCATGCAAACACACAGCTGCTGGACGGGATTTGCCCCGTCGTCTCCCTGGCACGTTTCTTGCCCAGGGCCGCAGACTGCCGCTCCCAGCGACTGCCCCCCTTCAGCCCCGGAGCCTTGCGCCATGTCCCATCCTGCCCTGAAAGCGCTCCAGAACTAGTGCGGAAAGGCCTTTGGATGCCTTCAGAATGGTTCTGGCACGCAAGCAGCACACTGTGTGAGGCCAGCCCGCTCCGTGGGGCAGGGAGGGCTCTGCACTCCGGTAGTGACACAGCTGGAGGACTCTTAAGTGCTGGGACGGCCTTCACACCCTCTGCTCAGGGTGGCAGCAGCAGCTGCAGGTCTGAGGAGGACCTGGAGAATAAGTGCCCCCCCCCAGGCTCCCCCCACTGCCACCTGCACAGATGGGGGAAGCCCAGCCAGAAGCCAGAAGAACCCCTTCGACGTGAGGGGTGGGTCTGCAATCACAAGGGGTGTCGCGCATCACAAAGGAAAGGGGAGGGCAGGAGCACTCGGGTGCAGAGTTTCCATCTGTTTCCAGTGGGAATTTTGTGGCTTTCACCTGGTGTGCAGAAATGGTGAAGGAGAACTTTGAAGGAGAACATTGGAGAGAAATGCAACACTTGCATGTTGGGATCAGATCCTGCCAGAAACATGGGGTGTGTGTGTGTGTGTGATGCGGCCAAGCAAGCCACTCTTGGCGGATGATAGAGAGTCAGGCAGCTGCTACCCTGGCAAAATCGATCCAGCTTCAGCCTGCCTGGCTCAGGAACTCCAGGCTCAGGAACTCCCCTGTCCGCCTGACTTCCTCCTGTTTGTGTGTGTGTGTGTGTGGGGGGGGGGGAGAATCACGCTGCAAAGAGAGAGAGACTCCCTAGTGCTCCTAACTCTTTAAGCAAAGAGACAGAAGCCTGCCCGATTGAGGTTTCGTTCCCGGGTGTGCGTTCTTCTTCCCTGGTGAAGTAAGCAAAACCTTCCCAGCCCAACAATCCCCCAGGGACCTCCTGCCAAAAAAAAAAAGTCAATGTAAAAGAATACCAGCTGGATTTTGATGTTGCAGAAAGAGGAATACACTTCATTAATGTGTAGGGCATTAATAAAATGGACATAAGAGCAATACGCTTCCATGGAGACCACAGGACGTGTGTAATTTGTACATCTGGGCTTGATCAGCTGAACATGCAAATGTGAAAATGGCAACAACAAATAAAAACATTGGCAACCTGCTATTGGCAATTTTGGTGATGTGGGACATCTGATTCGTGGTCCTTCTTTGCTGTTGCTCCCCCTCCCCTCCAGAGTGACCCCAACCCAGGGTCAGGGAAGGAGGGGTGATCACAGAGGGTAGTCAGATGCAAACATAGGTACATTTAGCAGTAACAATGGTACCAATATTAAGACAAGATTACAATAGAGTTGGCACATTTAAACAGGAAGGAGGTATTTACGCAGAAGCAGGAAGGAGACATTTAAACCAGAATACTATTTACAAATTTAGCCATGTGTGTTTGACACATTTGATTGCTTGATACATTTGACTGGGTGGCAAACAACAGTCAGTTATTAGTGTGGTAACTACTTACACAAGAAGATGCAAACCTTAAGAGCTGGAATCTTCCCCTCCCCACCTTCCTCCTGACCCAATCATCTTGGTGAAGGCAATTCTAGGGTGGCAGGAAGGGAGTCTGCATTTGAATAGCACATACCAAATCCTGGAGTACAGTAGTGGTGATAAGATTGACAATAGATACAGAAGACAAAGGCAGGTCTTTAAACTTTCTCTGCAACACTTTAACACTTCCCCCCTTTTCTCTTTCTGCTGAGAAAGCACTATTTCTTAAACAGACATCTATCCAGCCAAAACCTTGTTCCTTTTAAAACTGTTCCATGCCTTTCCTAAACACAACACTTTGTTTCTTTTACAAAATCACTCTAATGCTCCAGCCCTTTTCTGTTGCTGCTTTAAACTTTGGTGGGGAGACCCTTTGACTTAGCCCAAAAAGACTTTCCAGGTGAGTTTAGTTCCTGGGCAGATTAGAATCTAAATTGAGAGATTCAGGTACGACTTGCTCTTGAAAGGCCTGTACATGTGTAAGGGAAGGAGAGGATGTTCTTAACACTCCCCCTTCCCTCAATGGGGTCCATAACTGTTCCCATCACATCCTGGTCTTACCCCTTCCCAAGTCCGGCATTAGGTGTATCTGGTTACACCTCCATCTGACCATCATGAGCATAGCAATCACAAGTATTACCTATAGGGCCAAAATAACCACAATGGGGTACAGGGCCACATTCAAGAGGCTCTCAACAGTTGAGCTTTAGCCAAGAAGTGCTTTCCCACCAAGAATTGCTGCTGGCCACCTTTTACTGTGACCAAAACTTTCACTATTTGCTGGTTACTGTGCTACACTACAAGGGTGGTGTTCTTGCCTAAAGCTTTCAGCTTCTGAAGTTCATACAGTCCATTAAATAAGACAGGTTCCAAAAATAGACACTTGACTTGTCCCACATCACCCCTTCACCATTTTCCAGGTGAGATCATCTTGGGCATGAACTCCTGAGAAAGAATCTGGATCGCATTCTCTGGGGAAAATCTGAATCATCATCACACAGTACAGCTGTTGGTGATGGTTTTCCAAAGAAGGGAGGAAACAGGCCCATTTATTTCATTATGACCAGACTCTTCTCAGATCACAGCGTCTCCTCTCCCAGTTTGCACCATATCAGTCAGCACCCTCCCCCGGGACCTCTCTCTCCTTTAAAGGCTAGCAATATACTTCCTTGCTCAACAGCAAATTGAGATGGTTGTGAGGCCGGTTCTCATGACCACCCAAAGATGCTCCCTTTGACCTATGATCGTGGAGGTGCTTATCTGGGAGTGGGTCACATTCAGCTCGCTTGGACTGACTTCTGAGTGGACATGCATAGATAGGACTGAGCAGCTGCACCTCCATTGGCCACAAGAGGCCACTGTGAATATGCTTGACCCGGCTCTTTGGTGGCTCTTGATGATCACCCATCATAGCAAACTACATCTAGCGCAAACACAGGGAGCACAAACGGGACGCTGCTTGCAACACTAGGCCTGCTGACCCCACCGCCAGGCATCTGCCTGGTTTGGCTCTTTTCCAACTGTGCCGCACGCACATTCCCCAGATTATTTATAATGATGCAAATATGATGTGGCATGATGATCTGACAATGATGCAATGCCTAGTGATGCCCCTCATGAGACCCAGCTGGGGCAGACCAGAGGCTTCTGAAGACCTCCCCATTTCCCCAGCGGCCCCCCAGCACCTCTGGGCAGGCCAACGGTCCTTAGACCCAGACTCAGGGCAGCACCAGTGGCAAGTGCTGCCCTCCCTTCCTGTGCGGTGGCAGCCTCTGCACCTCCCTGAATGGGAACAGGAAGATGAGGGGGGGGGCAGAGCCTCCTCCTGGCCTCCAGGCAGCCTCTTCTGCTCCCTCCTCCTCTTTTTTTCCAGGCCGTTTGTTCCCCATCAATCGACTGCCAGAGGCAACGGACTCACTTGGCCTCCTGGGTGGGACCGAGCCTGCCCACACTGCCTGGGAGTCTGGTGGAAGCAGCCCGTTTCTAGGCATTGTGGCCACGGCAGGGCTTGTGCCTCCATGGTATCCACCCCCTTTTCAGCTCGTGGCCGTCACTGTGTCCTGGGGCAGCGAATTCCAGCGCAGCTCAGCGGGTGAGGAAGTCCTTCCCTTTGGCAGGCCTGTGCCTCTCACCAAGCGGTGTCAGTTTCTGGTCTGCCACCTTTCCCAGCACGACGGTGTCTTTTGGGAGCTGTGCACTGCCACTCCCTTCCCCCGCTCTGCAGCTCACGTCCTTCTGCCCCAACACAAAAGCCGCCCTGCAGACGGAGTCGGCTTCATGCTGATCCCAACACCTGAGGGCAGCAATTCTGCGCTGACTTACCTGGGCGCGCTCTCCACCCAACGAGGCGGGGCCTGAATCGCGTGCGCATCATTCAGAGACATGACAGAGAAGCCCCGCCCCCAGCCCCGCTTTAAAGCCAAACGCACGTCCTGGGCAGGCGAGGAGGGGTGTCGCTGTCCCCTCCAGGCACTGCTTGTCTCCGGCGGAGGCTCTCCCCTCGGGCGTGACTTGTGTCCCCCCCCCCCGCCCCGGTGGGGCTGTTTGCTGCAGTCAACGCTGTGTTAGAGAGACGCGACTCCCAGCAGGCAAGCGCCACCGGGGGGCAAAGGCTGGTTTCCTTCTCCCCGCGCACGGGGGTCCCGATCCCCGCATCGCAGTTTTGTGTGGGCCTGCGTGCGCGGCATGGCCGGTCCCAGCCAGAGCAGGCCTGGGCGGGGGGGGCGGTGACTGCCGCGCCGTGCCGCGCCGCGCCGCGCCAGCTCGACGGTCCCAGCGCAGCCCCCGGCTCTCCTCGGGCGGGGGCGGGGGCGAGGACGCGGGGATTTTCCACTCCTTCAGCACCTGCCTGGAAGCCCATCCCAGAGGCGGCGGCTGGAAAAAGGTTCCTCCCGCCCCCTCCTTCCCGGCGGCCCCGCGATTGGCTGGCGGGCGGGCGGGCGAAGCACCTGGGGGCAGGGGGCGGGGCGGGGCAGACCAGCAGCGCAGCCGGCAGCGGGCAAAAAGGTTAGATTGACTGGAGTCGGCATTCCCGTTAAATTGATAGGAATCGAGTGAAGCCGGGGGGCGGGCATAGCGGCCATGTTTTGTGTGCCCCAAACAATCTTTATTCCAAGCATTTCAGATTGCTTTTCGCGTGATGTTTAGCACTTAATAATTTACTCCTGAAATAAAAACTTACCAAAATAAAAACGTGTGATCGTGTAGAAACATCATTGGTAACCATATTATGATTTAATATGCACTTACAAGGTTTAATTCCGCATAATTATATTACTGAACACACCGGACGAAATGCCACTTGCTGTCTATTAAAACTCAGATAGCACTGTTTTGACAGACTTATTTTTTGAAATCTACACAACCAAAAATAAAGTGTGAACGGGAAGGAAAGAAAAAAAGGGGAGGGTGGGTGAGAATTAGATAAATATGTAGGAAAATTACATTAAAATCTCTTCATAACACAGGCAGTTGTCAATATGAGAGTAATTCTTTTTTACTTCTAGGCTATTAAGAGTATTTTTTTAAACTTCTACACTCACCCCCCCCCCATAAAACAAATTCTGTTAATGTTCAGAATTTCAAAAATATTACAGTAGAAAATGGAAGGCGGGAAAAAACGTATAAACGGGAAGGGGGGGAAAAGGAGGGGGGAAATATTACATACCGGTGTAATGTGAATACATGAACCTTTCCGTGGAAATTAAATCCCATTTTTCGTAAAGCGATTCGCACACCCGTATGCAGAACACGCAGGCATGATTTAAAAAGTTGATATTAACTTTTACACACGTGCAGGAAGATTTTTATTCGTGAATTCGCGGCAATCCTCATTGGCGGGAAAGATCTGAGTCAGCCATATTTGTGTGCCCCGGAAGCTTCAAGAAAATCACAACATGCCGACTCCAGTCAATCTAACCTTCTTAGCAGCGGGCGGCCAGGCCGGGCGGGTGCAGCTGCTGGGCGGAGCCAGGGAGGGGACCCCGCCCTCCCCGAAGCGGCCAGGGCGCCCGGAGCTTGGAAGAGTCCCCCGTGGAGGCACCAGCGCCGGGTGGCGGCAGGAGCTGGGGAGGCACAGAGGCCGCGAGGGCTGCTCGCTCAGCTGCAGGGGAGGGCGAGTCGATCTCTGCCCGTCCGCACTCGTCGCCACGCTGGAAAAAGAAGCGGGGGTGGCGAAGAGGCACTGTGGGGGCGAGTGGCCGGCCAGCGCCCGTCTCCTCGGCACTTCCTCTTCCTTTCCAGTTCCTGTCCAGGGAGTGGGAGGAGCAGAGGGTGGCACAGCACCAAAGGTGGGGGGGGGCAATACCTTTTCTTACTGCCTGGGGGCTGCCCGGGGCTGCCTGCCTGCCTGCCTCCAGGCCCCGCAGCGGCATTTGGGGGACTGAGGGCAGCAGGAGGGGCACCCACTCGGCCCTCCAGTCGCGGTGCCCAGTTCTCCTGCCCTGAACCCTGCGCCTGCCTCAGGAGGGGTCACTGACAGGCTCGGTTGCAGCAGGCGGCCTTGGAGGTCATCCCCGCCCTCTTTTAAACGGTGTTGCCTACTGCAGCCTGCCAAAGGGCGTGTCTGGGCTGCGGGAACCCTCCCAGCCTTCTCCTTGCAGGCAAACTGCAGTCGGCTCTGAGCACTGTGATGAATGCAAAGCAAAGCGGCCCCGAGTCTGAGCAGGCGAGATCCCAAGGAAGCAGGAGGGGCATCCGATGCTTTGCAAAATAGTTCTGCTGACAAGCCCTCCCCTCTGTAAGCAATAATTGGATGGCACCTTCTTTCCAGTAGCATATTATCGAGAGAGGATTTTAGAACATTCAAAGCAGCACCTCCCCCGCAGGCTGGACGAACGTCTAACCCTGACCACAACCAGCCCATCAGCAGGATTCCCCACAGCCCTCTCAGGCAGGCCAGGGCCACAGCCTCGCTGCTGCAGCGGCAGGGCCGGAACAGACAGAGAGCAGCTGATGCGCTTGTGGCCGGGGTGAGGGTTGATCTGGGGACTTCCTGATTTGCTGGCAGCGCCCTCGGGAACAACATGTGAACGAGGCACACGCCCCCTTTCCAGTGTACTCTGGGCACTGCTCTGATGTCTGCCTCTGTGGGCTCAGACTCTGGCAGCCATGAACACTCCGCCTTGCAGGTGGCTGTGCTGGTCCTTGCAGGAAACAGCTGCAGACTGTCCACAGCAAGAAGTTTAGATAGCTGGAGTGGCCATGACGTCACATTCTTGAAGCCCTGGACCTGGACCGGACAATATGGCTGACCTTGTCCGCGAACCGTGAACGATGAGGTTTGCCGCCGGAGGGGCTCTCTCCCTCGCACGGCACGCGTGTGAAAGTTAATTTTATGGGGGGGGGGTGAGTGTAGAAGTTTAAAAAAATACTCTTAATAGCCTAGAAGTAAAAAAGAATCCCTCTCATATTGACAACTACTTGTGTTATGAAGAGATTTTAATGTAATATAATTACACGGAATTAAACCTTGGAATTGCATATTAACTCATAATAACGTTACCAATGATGTTTCTCCACGATCACACGTTGTTATTTTGGTAAGTTTTTACTTCAGGAGTAAACGATTCAGCCCTAAACATCATGCGAAAACCCATTTGAACTGCTTGGAATGAGCAATGTTTTGCACTTAACAACATGGCCGCTAAGCCCGCCTCCTGGAGTCAATCCGTCCGTATTGAACTCAATGGGGAGGGCCGGGGGTTGGTCCACAGTGTTTAGAGCCAACCACAAGGAGCAGCGGGACAGCAAGCCTGCGGGATTTGGGCTTCAGCCCAATGAAGAGCTCTACAGGGCTTGACTCGCTTGACAGGGCTACACTCGCTGACACGTGGTTGTGGCGGTTGGTCCTAAGTGCAGTGTGGCTCTTCCGTGGATCGTGCTAAAACTGGCTCATGCAGCCCCATTCGTCCCTTCTTGGTATCGAAGAGCTTCTTTCCCTCAGACACCATCCAGGCTGCACAGGGGCGAGGGACCGTTTTTGCCAGGGTCAAAACTTTTGAGTGCTGAGAAAATGTGTTTTCCTCACAGCAGAAGAGAAGCGGGTCAGAAATCGGATGTCACGGCTGGCCCTGTGCCCTGGAGATGCCAGCCAGGGCCAGGCCTCGGTGCCTGCCTTGTCACAGGGCCTCGGATGAGTCTGAACAGTGCAGGAGTGTGGGGGAAGGCCACAGCCGAGTCACTAAGCTGACCTGTCCGTGCAAGGCACAACTGTCCAGTGTCCACGGCCAGCAAGACCTGGAGGTCAGGCGTGTGCACCACTCAGCCGAGGCCAGCCCATGACCTGCACCTGAGGCAGTGTGCCAAGTGACCCCCCCCTTTGCTGTGCTGCTGCTCCTTCCTTTATTCGCTCCAAATGGAGCAGCAGAACAGGAAGTGTGACGGAGAGGAGAGTGGTGGGCGGGAGCATCTCCTACTTCCTCACACTTCCTGCTCTGCCCCCCCCTTTTTCCAGTCTAGGGAAGAGGGTGAGGAATGGTGGAGATGGGCAGGTGGGGGCAGGCAGCTTCAGGGACCGGCTGGGCAGACTTGTAGCCGGGCGCCGCAGGCCAGAGACAGCAGCTGAAAGGCCACGGCGGGTACAGAGAGTATTTTTTAAGAGGGTCAGGAATGGCTCGAGAGAGGCTCTGTTCCCCATGGAGCAGACACGTTTCCTTTATCCCACTGTTGCCTCTAGTCAAATGGTTTTTAAAAGATTTTGGAAACCTGCCAAAGCTGATTGTGTTCAAGGTGAGAGCAGCCAGAACAGAGGGGGGCTTTCTGAACAAACAGGCGAACCAACGGCCTTCCATCTCCAGCTGTAAGTTCTGCCCTTCAGAGCGCAATCCTGAACTGGAGTTAGGCCGGCATAAGCAAAGCCAGCAAAGTTTGGCCAGCACAAAGGCCACCATAAAGCATGTTTGGACCACTCTTGGAGTCAGGGAGGATGGCGCATGCCTATGTGCTGGCCTCTCTGACTCCGACTGTGGTCCAAACATACTTTATGGTGGCCCTTGTGCCGGCCAAACTTTGCTGGCTTAGTTTATGCTGGCCTAACTCGGTTTAGGATTGCGCCCTCAGTTTGCTGTACACAAACACAAAAACAAGTAAAAAGCAAGCCTGTTGCTAGTCGGGAAACGGCCAACCAGACGGGGAAGCAGAATTCCACGTCAGATCTGTTCATTTTCTGATTTGAAGGATTATGGAAGGAAGGGGGTGGGGCAGAACGACAGCCAGGTCGCTCAACCAGACGCCGGAAGAAATGGCACTTTTATTGAGTTAAAAACCTGACGATCTAGAAAGGCCGTTTATGCCGCCCCGAGTGTTCGACTGCAGCTGGCCTTGCAGGGCTCCTTGCCCAGGGTTGCCTTTGGTGCCTGCTCTGCAATCTCTGGGGCTGGTGCCTCCCAGGCAGGTGTGGGGCCTGCCAGGACTTTCCTGCCTGCGTCTCCCCAGAGGTGTGTCTCCTGATCCTGCCTGACCCTCTGTGTGTGTGTGTGTCGTTGCCATGACTCTGCACGTGTGTGCACGCGCCCTGCTTCCTGTGGCTCTGCCTGTGTGTGGGCCCCCCCCTCCCTCCCTCCCTCCCACCCATCCAGATGCCCAAAGCCTTGCAGATCATCCCAGATCCTGGGGGAGGGGGGCTGGGGTGCGGCTGAGTGTATGACTCAGAGAGTGCAGCCTTGTTCTCCTAATGTCAGGGTGTGGCGCCCGTTTGCTCCTTTGTCTCAGTGCCTCTCGCTGTGCTTTTTTCCTTTGTGTCTTGGCACAGGAACAGTTTTTGCTTTGAGAGAGCTGTGCAGTCAGGCAACATCCGCCCCGCAGGCCGGGAGGAAGCCACGGAAACGGAGAGAAGAGCCTGCGTGAGCAGTTCCAGGCACCCTTTCCCACTGCCTGCTCTCCCTGGACACATCACTCCCTCTGGGCTTCCCCCCCCCAGTCCTTCCTGTTCCTTGGCACTAACACCACCAGCCGCTCCCCTGCAGGGGCTCTGTCCTTCTCCTGAAGTGGCCCTTGCTTATGGGGCAGGCTCACAATGGGTGTTGCCCATACCAGACTGTGGCGGCCGTGGTGCCTTCTGTGTGCCTGTGCACCGATGTCACGCATCCTGTGGCAGGGATTCTGCCTGGGGACACCGCAGACTGCAAGGGGTAAAAGGGCAGGCACAGAGAAAGGAGCTCCTTGTGCCCCTTAGGAGGTTCGTGTGCCACGCCCCTAGGCAGACCCTGCCGCAGCCCTGATCACCCCCTCCTTCCTTCTCTGGGCCAGCAGAGAACCGCCTCCCGCTATGAGATGGGTCCTCTTGACAGGGAAGCTGGGTCTGAACCCAGGTCTGAGACCTGGGATGTGGAAATACGCTGCCCGGGACTGTCTGCAGCGTCAAGGCCCGGAGCCGGGCATACCAGTAGGCAGCATTGCCCCTTGTGAGGGACGGCTGGCAGGAGTGAGGCCCCCAAACGGGCCAGGGCAGGTGTAGCCACCAGCAGTCCCTAGTTGAGCAGGCAACAGCGGGGCCAGGACCTCCTGCTCCCACCCCCTGCTCCAGCTCTGGCTCGAAGGACTCCTCCCCCACCTGCTGCTACCGAGAGCACCTCCTGCAGGTGGGGGCTGGCTGCCCTGGGAGCTGAGCGTCCCAACCTGGCCCCCTCTTCCCCCTCACACCTGCATCGCGGCCTCCCTCTGGGCCAGGCTGGCGGTCAGAGCCTTGCTGGCTGCAGCCAACGGTGACATGCTGGTCCTGGCTGGGACGAGTCCTTGGTCTTACTTGCAGGGCCAGACAGTGCTCTGCAGCACAGGCAGCCGTGAAAAAAACCACTTTCTCCTGGATAATTTTGGGAAAGAGGAAAACTATAGTGGAGGAATGCAAGAGGGGCTGAATCTGGGGGTGGGGGGGGGGGGGGGGGGGGGGGTGGAGGGGGGCAGCTCACACAAGCCACCGCGTTGGGCACAGGCATTTGGACAGTGCTCGGAACGTGCAGTACGTGTTTAACCTGCCTTGCAACAGACTCTTCCCAACAACAAATATTTGGCAGATGCAAGAAGCTAAATTCAGCTTCCCAGAGTTAAGTCCTTGACGAAGGAACTAACCCCTGAGGCACCTGCTGCCCCCGCTCACTTCCACCTCTCTTCCAATAGTTGGATAAATATAGCCGCAGTTCGCAGCCAGGCCAGGCAAATATTCTGATAAATATGACACAGGCTCCGCCTATCAACAGACACCAAGGTGACAGAGTAGATAGATGGAAGCTCTTTTCCCTCTCACACAAAACCATCCTCTAAGGCTGAGTGTTAGGAGAGTTAGGACCAACAAAAGAAAATATTTCTTTACCCAGCGTGTAATTAGTCTGTGGAACTCCTTGACACAAGATGTGGTGATGGCATCTGGCCTGGATGCCTTTAAAAGGGGATTGGACAGATTTATGGAGGAAAACGCCATCACAGGTTACAGTTAAAGCCCAATCTCAACCTGGTGTCTTCCTTGGGAGTGGTGCAAGGGTAAAAGGCTACCTTAGAATGCCAGATGCAGGAGAGTGGCTGCGAGATACAAGTATCTGGTTGTCTTGTGTGCACCCTGAGGCATGTGGTGGGCCACTGTGGGATACGGGAAGATGGACTAATGGGCCCTTGGGCTGATCCAGCAAGGCTTTTCTGATGTTTTTCTGTGATGCTTCATGGGGAGTGAGCCTCATTGAACTTACTTCTGAGCAGGCTTGCACAGGACTGGATGCATAGTACTTCATAGTGCCTTAAGCGCCTGAAGCTTAAAAGACATTTTACACACATGACACTAAAACCGGTGTCTGGAGTTCTGGCCTCTGGCTTGAATAGACAACCACTGTGGAGCAGAATTTGCAGTCTGTTCTTAACACAGGAATTAATTCTGCTGGATCCAACTAAAGGCCTCACTAGTCCAGAAAATCCTGTTTTCACCAGTGACCCTAACCCAGTCCGCTGGGGGAACCCGTTCTAGTCTTGGTGCCCTCCAAGATGATCAGGGCGGAGCAGCCCTGTTTCCCCTCCTTTATCAGCACAACAACCTGTGAGGAAAATGAGGCTGAGAGAGAGAGAGAGAGAGAGAGAGAGAGAGAGAGAGAGAGAGAGAGTCCTAGCCACGTTTACCTAGGAGTCAGCCTCATTGACTATAATTGGACTTAGGTCTGAGTGGAGTTGGGTTTTAAGAGATTCACAGCCCAGTTCGAGGCATGTCTGTTCATTGTGTTCAATGGGGGAAGTGTGGGAAAATTCCAAGGAAAATGTGGGTAGGGTTGGAGCCATCACGTCCTGGCTGAGCAGAGAACTGGAGCCAGGCCTCCGAGGCCCTTCTCTGCCACATCAACCGCTGTGCCACAAGGTCTTTGCATTGTGTGAGAGAGTGAAACAAAAAAATGCCTTCCTCCTGCCCTGGCCCCGCATTCATGCTCTGTCTTACACATCTCTGTCAAGGCCTATGACAGGACCTTTTCCCTTAAGCCAGAGCCTCGTCCTAATGTTTCTCTAGACTGAAGAGCCCCAAGTGCTGCAGCCTTTCCTCACATTGGAGGTGCCCCAGCCCTGTAATCGTTTTGGCCGCTCTCTCCTGCACCTCTCAAGAGCACCTTCATAGGCAGGCAGGCAGGTCTGCTGGACCGCTATAGAGAAGGCCTCAACCAATCAGAGGAGAGGATGGGCAGTTAAGCCTACCAGGGTTTCCGAAATGCCTGAAGTAAAGGGTGAGCGGGACTCCTCAGTCTGCTGCTGCATCACAGCAAGGGAATCCGAGTTCAGGGATCTGAGTTCTGATTCAGCCCCCCCCCCTTCGCTGAATGGAGGGTGCAGACTGTGGCATTTTGCCTGTCTGTTTTCCAGCCGCCTTCATTCTGGACTCAAGAGTGTGTCAGCCAATCTCTCTCTGTGTGTTTATGTAAACATCTTTTTCTGTCTTCAATTATCTTTGATTTCAGGTTGTTTACAGGGCCCTCTAGCTGAGAGAGACGAGGCTGCTTAAGGCGAGGCCACAGACTAGACATGGGGATGCATCCCCCCCCCCAGGAACGAGTCATGGCATGTGGAGTTTGGATCTTTAGGTGTAAAGCGACCCAGCTGATACTTCACAGATTCTGTTTCTGTCTCTGTCCGGAGTCCTGAACATAAGAAGATAAGAAGGATCAGGCCAAAGGGGGCCCATCTAGTCCAGCTTCCTGTACCTCACAGTGGCCTGCCAGGTGCCTCAGGGAGCTCAGTAGACAACAAGATGCCTGCCTCCTGTTGCCACTCCCTTGCCCCTGGCATTCTGAGGTAGCCCACTTGTAACACAAGGAGGTTGCACAACCCATCATGGCCTTTTCCTCCAGAAATCTGCCCAATCTGCTTTTAAAGTCACCCAGGCCAGATGTCATCACCACCTCCTGTGGCAAGGAGTTCCACAGTGTCCTGACTGTTAGACACTGCCCTGCTTCTTCCCCTACTCTGTGGTTCACCTCCCCACTTGCCAGGGTGCAGACAAGGGAATCCCCGGAAAAGCCTCTTATCTCCTGGAATGCCTCACTTGAAGCTGCAGGTGGGAATCCAAATCTCCCCCCGCCCCCGGAAATCCCCTTGCAGGGTGGAGAGAAACAATCTCTCCTCCCATTGTGACATTTTTCTATCTGGAGGGTTTGGGTTTTCCCCCTACAGGGGCACATTCCAACACGTGCATAGTCCCAGAGCAGAGTGAAAACCAGCCCTGCAGTGGTCCCCTGCCCTGCTGGACTTAGAATTGCACTAATGGTGCAAGTGCACTCTTCGTCACAAGAGCACAAATCCTGCACCAGGCTGTACATGCAAAACAAGCACATGTGCATCGTGTTTCAGCTTCTCTTGCCTGATTTGCGATGCCCCTCGTGGAACCAGGAGGCTGCACAGGCAGGCATGGTCCTCCCCCCCCCCCCAGGCAGCTGGGATTTCGGCACGCTTTGTCCACCCACTTCTGGGTCTGGCTTCACATCCACAGGGGCTGGAGACTGGCTCCTTTTGTGAAGAACGCAGCAGACTTTCCCAGAAAGCGACCGTCCGTGCCCGAGTCCAAGCTCAGGGAGACTTCGCCCCTTGTGCAGAATTGTGCTGTGTGTACACAGTGAAACCATCTGAGGCGCAAAACTCTCCCCCCCCACTGGGAAAAGGAATTCCCCCCACCCTGCAGATCAAACCACAGAGTCCATTTCTAGCAGCTGTTGCAAATTATGCCAAACATCCAGAGCAATCTTGGTTCTGCCAGCTGGGGCAGGTCCCTTGTTGCTGGTCTCTCCAAGGTTTGCTGTCTGTCTCTCTCTCTGTGTGTGTGTGGGGGGGGGAGTATGTGAGCTGAACTGGGGCTGCATTTTGAGGCTTTCCAGTTCGAAGCTGGGGGGAGGGAGCCTGGAGGGAGAGGGTGGGCAAAACACAGAAGAAGGTGGGTGGGTGGGCAGGGAGGGAAAGGGCATGGGGATTCCACCCTACTTTGGTGGAGGAAGATGGCAAAGATGGCCAGCTGGTGTCTGGCAGCTCCCACTGCCCCCCCCACCCCATTCTGGAAGAGCCGAGGGCTCAGTGTCCGGAGACGGTGGAGGTGCTCAGCAAAGCTTCCGTGTCGCCCCGAACGGCCAAGGGCTGCTGCCCCGGCATCAGGTGCTCTGGGCTCGCCGGATCCCTCCGGAGTGGCCTCCAGGGCCCAGGCGCAGGGCCAGGACGGCTCCCGGTGGAAGCAGCAGCCGGGTTCCAAGTCCGCGTGGAGCACCCCGGGGGCAGCAGCTGGCTCAGCCAGGGGCAGCATCTGGGGCAAGGGAGGCCTCCCGGCCGAAACGCCCCCGTGGGATGCATCTCAGCTGGTGTGTGGGCGCGGGCGGGGGGGGGGAACGTCATGAGGATCGAACCGCCCCTCAGCCCCGCGTGCAGCCCAGGCTTGGGGAGTTGCGTGGCCTGTTCAGAGCTTCCTCCCGAGAAGTCTCTGTGCAACATGGGGCCATTTCAGGCTCCCTTCCAGGACGGTTCTGCACCTGAGAACTGTTGCCGCGGGTTGGACCCGTGAAAGGCGCACCCACCCTCTGAGGCTTCCCCTCCTCTACCCGCAGGGACCTTCTGCTGCAGTGGCCTCAGGGCAGAGCTCTGTGGCAGACCCGGAAGCCCCAGGTTCTTTGCGCCCGGAAGCCCCAGGTTCAAGCCTGGGCCAAGCGGAGCCCCCTCCCAAATGTCAGGCACACTGAGGAGCAGCCGGACCCTGTCAGTAGGCCGCTGGCCCTCGGCTCTCTCCCCCCTGCCGGGCGCTGCAACCCGCAGCCTGTCCTTCACCCGCTTGCTTTCACAATGGCTGCAGGTGCCCAGAAGGCCCCTGTGCAAAGCAGGCCCTTATCAACCCAGCCCTTTGCATTCCACGGTGAGGAAGGAGAGGTCCGGTGCAGGAGAGGGGGAGGGGCCACGCCACGAGCCTGGGACTGCAAGACAGCCACGATGTAACCCTCACAGGGCATCTGTGCGGGTGCTGGAGTGCTGTGCAGAATCCGCCCTCTCTGAGCTCTTCTCCACTTGCTGGCCCAGGAGGGAGGCCAGGAGGGTGCCTGTGGGCATCGCGTGGTTTCAATCCCATCCTCACCCCAAGGAGCTCAGCAGGGCATACGTTTCCCCTTCACAACAGTCCTGTGAGATGGGGGGGGCTGAGAGGGGGGGCACTTGAGTCAGGCGTGGCGTTCCCCCCTTCCAGCCCAATCCTAATCTAATCAATATGTGTTCTAAAGAAGGTGTGGCAACACGTCTGCATCCTAGAAACAGCTCATCATGGCGGAGGGGGATGTGCTCTTTCTCAGGGGGAATGGCTGGATACGTGCCAGACATTTGCTGTGCGGGCGGTGGCCCCGTCGTCACCGTCCTGCACATGGCAACCCATGAGAATGTGCCTTGGGCTCACGACTGCCAGCCTTGCCACAGATAGCAAGCGTAATGTGTGGTGGGGAGCCCCCAAGAACATGCTTGCAGGCCCATGTGCTCTGTTGGGGGCTTGTACTGCACACCTTGCTCAGTTGGGGGTGGTTGAGCGTTTGCAGCCCGTATGTGGGGCTCATGGGCTGCCTGTGAGCAGAGCATGAGAATGGAGAGAAGGTCCAGAGACATGACATCAGTACCGAAACTAGGGCGGAGCCAGAGGAGCACCCGCTCCAAATGCTGAATTAAAGGGGGCGCAGGATTTCCCCCAGCTCCGCCCCAGCTCCACGTGAAGACAGCCATCTCCCCTCATTGTAAGTGTCTCTGGTCTCCTTCAAACATGGAGCCACACCAAGAAACTTCACTAACTTCACTAACTTCACTAACTTCACTAGTGAAGTTAGTGGCACTAACTTCAATCTTAATGAAGTGCTTTGAGCAGCTAGTTCGGAAATACATTATCTCCTGCCTTCCTGATTCCTTTGATGGGCTTCAGTTTGCTTACAAAGAAAATAGATCAACTGAGGATGCGATTAATACTGTGCTTTATATGGCTTTATCCCATTTGGAAACACAAGGGAATTATGTAAGAATGCTGTTTGCGGACTTTAGTTCTGCTTTTAATACCATCATACCACACAGATTAATAGCCAAACTTAAAGATCTAGATTTTCCAGATTCTATCTGTTTATGGATATGGGATTTTTTAACAAATCGTCCACAAAGAGTTAAACTGAATGATTACATCTCTACTGACAAGATACTCAGCACTGGCACTCCACAAGGTTGTGTCCTTAGTCCACTACTGTTCTCCATTTATTCATCGGATTGCACCAATAACCATCCCAATAATAGGATTATCAAATTTGCGGACGATACTACATTAGTAGGACTTATTTCCGGGGATGATGAGTCTGCGTATCGGGATGAGGTATTACAGCTATCCCGCTGGTGCAAAGAAAATAATCTTCTATTTAATATCCAAAAAAACAAGGAGTTTATAGTGGACTATAGGAAAAAAAGAGCAGACATTCAGCCACTGTATATAGATGGAGTTTGTGTGGAACAGGTGGTTGAATGTAAGTTTCTTGGGACCATCATAACTAATGACCTGACTTGGAGTGCGAACACCACTGCTTTAATTAGGAAGGCACAACAACGGTTGTATTTTCTAAGGATTCTTAGAAAGCAACAATTGGCTGAGAGTTTGCTAATCACCTTCTATCGGAGTTCAATTGAGAGCATATTATCCTACTGTCTCTGTGTATGGTACACGAGCTGCACAGTGGCAGAGAAAAAGGCAATTCAAAGGGTGATCAAGACGGCCCAAAACATCATTGGCTGTTTACTCCCCTCTTTGGAAGAACTGTATAAAAATAGATGCAAGAGGAAGATATCTAATATATTGAAAGACTCCTCTCATCCGGGACATCAGCTCTTTGAACTATTACCATCGAGAAGGAGATTTAGGGTATTGAAAGCAAGGACGAGCAGATTCAGAAACAGTTTTTACCCAAGTGCAGTATTGAGTTTAAATGCGGGGTCATAAGTTTTTGTGGAATTTAAATTGCTGGGAGCAATGGGGTATTTATATTTGTATAAGTGATTGTTGTATGGTTGATTGTGCATATTTTAGTTTTGGTGTTGTCCAGTTTTACCTTGGGGAAGAGCACCTCATTTCGTTGCACCCAGTTGTGAGTGTAATGACAAATAAATTTCTTATGTCTTACGTCTTATGTCTTAAAAAAAGGAAAGGTTTTAAAAAAGACTACACATCCCAGAACCCTCAGCGGCACCCTCCTTTCTTCTTGGTGGGGGGCTGCAGAAACTGAAAGTGCTGCTGCAGCCTGAGCTGCCTGTGCGGGGGCACAAAATGCTTTCTTACCCCGGGTGCAGTTTTCATTCGTTATGGCCCTGCACGACACACATTCATGCCTGATCAGCTCCATGTTGAACACAGAATGTTGACCCCTTCCTGGCTATGCTCCAGGGCTGGCCCACTCAGAAGGCCAACTAAGGTGGCTGCCTCAGGTTGTAGATTGAGGGCGGGGCACCTGCCATCTACCTCTGCCCACCTGCCCGCCCCACCTCCTCCCTGGATTGGAACAGGAACAGCGTGGAAGAGAGCGAGCGCGTGGGGGCAGGTGGGGGATGGGAGATGGGGGCAGCCTTTGGAGAACAGAACACCTCAGGGGCTGCCGGAAGGCCTTGGGCCTGTCCTGGGGGGCCACTGAGGGCCGAGACACCAAACCTGGGAGAGAGCGGAGTCTGGCCTCTTTGGTGAATTCACGGGGAGCTGCTGGTCTTGCGAGTTCCACAGTCACCCCAGGGGGCAAGTCGGTCAGGCGCGTTGAGGCCAACTGCCTGTGTGCACTGTGTGTCGCGTGTGTTTGCCAAGACAGGCGCCGCCTCTTGGCTAATCTGCCTGTTCCTCTGGCCTGGGTGACTCATCGGCGGCTGGTGATGGCATTCAGTGGCCGGGACAATGCAAAACCACTTACACGGCGATAAACGGGGACACGGCCAGGCCGGGATTTGCGTCTCGCTTGCTGAATAGAGCAGGCTGATTAGCGACTGACTTGCGTGTGCAGGTTTGTGGTTCAGCTCAGCTAATCACCCAGGCTGGGGCAGGAAATAATGGGATTCCTGGCACTGGGGGGCGGGTTCCCTCCTTAGCCCCACCAGTCCAGGGAGCCGGAGCTTGTGCTCCAGGGCTGAAAGCGAAAGGGGCAGCAGGTGGAGTCTCCCATGGGGGCAATTCTGCACGAGCCTCCTTGGAATGCGGGGGGGGGGGG